>OX442352.1:24122756-24504470 GCA_949357725.1 Hyperoplus immaculatus | reverse complement strand
CCATCATGTATTAATCAAATGAGAGGGAGAAAGAGATTTTTAAAATAGGCAGAGAGAGAGAAAAAAGGAGAGAGAGGCAACCAATTGAGGGATATTGCAAATTAGTTTTCAGAAATAGTTTGAGGGGATATTTATGTAGAGCTGAGCAGCAACCTTTAAATGAGCAACAATGTATATATTCCACTACAGTATAGGCAGCATATGAATGTAGATTCTAGAGCCACTTTGGGGATCATCTCTCTGCTACTCAGTTCACGGCCCATCCAATCAGTGAGCCACCGGGTCCTCTCACCTTCCAGCGAATACATGCATAAATTCAGGACTGGATTTTTTTTTTATTGATAGTATTGTTCATTCACACCCACCGTTATTGAATGGTAACAAGGAATATGAACCTTTTTCAGGAGCGTATACATATTTATTCTCTTTTGCAGATCATATGAGTATATCCGTTATCTATATACGCACATTCACACATGTACACGTGGTTATATGATTGCAGTCACTTAGAAAAATAGGATTGTGTTTGTCGAGCTCAGAGCGACTTATATATTTATGATAATACTTTATTCTTTTTTGACGGTGTCCCTTTTTATATCAGCTGTTTGGTTGCAGGATCTTCCACACAACACCATGCAGACATAATTTGCAGGCGTTTGAATAGTCCTTCAGCAGGCCCACTTCATCAGCTGCTACGTGCTCCATCCCCCTGAAGAATGTTGTCATTAAAGATTCATACCAGAGAGCTGCCTCCAACGGGATTGCAGTGCATTTCTATTTCGAGTGCTCTTGGCGCAATGTGACAGAAAATCATGTACAGGCTTATGAATGTAAAGTTGTGTTCAATGTCAACCATGTCAGCTGTTAATGGTGCCAAAGGTTTTCAATTTCAACTGAGCACCGCTTCATCTCTGCAGCCCAATGAAGTGGAAGTAATTCGATCATCCGCTTATTCTCACTTTTAGACATGACTACGGTTCGGCTTCTGGTCAAGTGTTCTCAGAAATTGTAATCAATAAACTGCCTTGTTTGTGAGAGATTGGAAAATTGCACATTATAGGCGCATAAGTGTTTACATGTCCATTCACTCGTGTCAACTATCTGGACTGATAACCGGTAACACACAAATAACTCAAATGGGACTTTCTTTTACAGAATAAATGCAGATAAAGCGGAATAATTAAGAGACTGACCTAGATAGTTAGCAGTCATCAATGGTTGTTGTGCCCCATGGGATGACAATAATGTGACTGAGCCACAGCAGCTGTATGGGATTTTTATTGTGCTCTTATCAGTGTTTGAGTTGCCATAAAATCAGCAGTAAAATGCATTGAATGTTCTTGTATCTGGGAACTTTTCGCAAATGATTGATCATGGTTTGTCTGTAATTTAGTGCAGTTAGCCTTTTTTGAAGGAGAGAGACTGGAAAGCACATGAAAGCGGGAGGAAATTAAGACGGCATAGGACTGCTAAAAACCAAATGGAAAATAATGGAAAACTTAGATTTTTAAAGGCTTTTGACAGCTGCATGCTCCTCCTAATGTTTTGTCTTTTCTCTCGAATGCAAAAACAGTCCATATGTTAAAACATGATGCTATTCATCTGGTGTTTTTCATCTTGGTCAAACGATTCATTGGGGTCAGAGGTCAGTTTGTACGCGATACAGGTAGCCCTGAGGGTATAAAAAACAAGGTTGGCCGAACACATCCACAACAGTACTCAGTACACATAGTGATAGCTCTGGGGAGGGGACTTATTCTTTCTCCCCTCATATCTTTTTGTTTTCACAACCGCCTCGAATACTCAAGGGATTGCCCCCCCCCCCCCACCCCCCCTTACATTTCAGCGCTTTTTAAATATGCTTTCCTCCCCTGGTTTCTCACTTTTTCCTGAGAAGCCAACTTTCAATTCTTCACTCCCAGACCTGCTTAAGGCAAGCCTGAATATATTTATGTCAGTGCTCAATATTAAACATAAAAAACACACAAATCTGCGACATCTGTGACAATAATTAATTTCATCCAGAATATTTTTTTTTCAAAACCCCTGAAAATGATCTTCTGTGTGTTTTTTCTGTCTGGTCTGGACATCTGGACACACTGCTCAAATGTTCATTTCACAGTTGCAGTCACACATCAAATTAAAGATATCACATCCTTGAATGCATCATCGATGATGATGACTTGACAGGAGAGCGTGCAAAGAGAAGGAACTTCGTTTAAAAGTGCCGATGCGTGATATTGCACGACAGAGCTTTAGGCAGCGATCTTCTGGACAGTTTCTCATGAGAATCACCCAACACATACCATTACCGACCCCCTAAGAACCGCCAACCTTTTATAGTTTCCGTTCAGTGCCATGCGCTTCATGACATTAATTGGATAGTGCTTTTCCTTTGTGAGACTAAAAGACAGGAGGAGAAATGGCTGGGGGAGCATCTGAAAAAACTCATTCAATATTCCAGCTAATTTAAAACAAGAGAATGTTGATTACAATCCAATTCGGATTGTATTCAAACAGAGTCGGTGAAGGGTGAAAAACAGCATTCTTAAATAGTAAATAAATGTAGAAGCACTCATTGATTTAAATATTTAAATAAAATCAGTTTTTAAATTAAAAACATTCAGCCTCATGTGAAGCACGTCGTGTTATGCACAAGTTACAATAAAAAGCTTCAGAGGCAGTGTTTCACTAATTGCTAGTGCTATTAATCCAGTGTTATTTTAATTAAAGGGTGTTGGATTGCTTTGCTGTTAAACTGTATAGTAGTTGATGAATCACCATTACATTTGAGAACATATTGAAACTGAAAAGCTGCGGACAATATGTAGGCTAGCCTATACGTGAGGTAAATGCTTAAAATCACCACCATGCCCATGATAGAGCCAGAATGTGATAGGGTCTTCCGTCATGTAGCCTAGATCTGTTTCTTTTGGCTGTAACCTTTAAGGCTCAGACAACAGGCCATGCCCTGATATTCCATTGAGCTTGAAGACGTTTACAGCATTGACTTTGACAGCACAGACTGTCTCTGTCTGTGAATATACTGTATTATAGTTATAGGGCATTGCTTAAACAGTATTTTTTGGTGTCCAATCTGTGCCTCTTCAGGGACTCAAAATGGATACATCCATGCGTAGCTGAGCATTGACATAAATAGGTTTGGTCAACTGGAATATTAGGATTAAGTAGAGCTAGGCCTATACCTCAAGAATGAACAGCCAGGGCTACTCATAATTTTGTTTCTCTTTGTTGTCTCACCAACCATAAATAAATCAAATACACCCCACAAAACAACAGTTCCCATTACACTTTCACCCCCCCTGTCTGCGGCTTTATAGCCATTGTTTATTTACAATGTATTAATTTGCAATTATTAGTCCTGCTAGATCCTATCTGTTCTGTTAGAATGACATACAAAACAACTATGTATTTACATTTAGCATTACCTGGGATTAATCTATGTATACCTCCCTCCAAGAAATGTTTTAAGGAAATATACGAGACCTTTTATTTACAAAATATATAAAATAAACAAGGGGATAGGCGAACGACCAATCACAGCGCTCTACGACAATATCGAGCAACTCATAATAATTCTGACGTCACCGCTGTGCGACTTGCAGGATGGAAACGAGAATGATGCATTTTGACAGCAGTATCTAAATGTTGCTGCTTTACGAGTGAATTAAAGTTTGAAATTTAAAACTGTACCTGTAGCTTTCAAGGATTTTACTGTCAGTATCTACGTGGGTGCTGCCTGATACTTTTACCCTCCGTTTTTGCTCCGTAAATAAGCTCAACACATTGTGCAGCTAACCGAAGTTAGCGTTAGCGGCCTGTCAAGACAACCTGACTATAATTACAGGGCAGAGGATCCTCATCGGCTTTTAAGCATTTGTTGCTTAATTCTGTCGGAGGAATGAGTTATGGATATGGCGGTGGTGGTGGTGGAGGTGGAGGTGGTGGGAGAAGAGGCAGAAGAGGAGGGGGCCGAGGGCACAGAGATGGTAGCCGAGAGAGATGGGACAGAGGAGGCGGAGGAGGCTCCAGAGGACAAAGCAACGACATGGACGAGGACCGGGGAAGAGAAGGAGGGGGACAACGGGACCGGCCTCCTCCACACCTGAAGGGACGGGAGATTGGGATGTGGTACGCGAGATACGGAGCCGTGCGGAGGAAACAGAATGACCGGAGATCGGTATGGAATGGATTATTTTTGGTTGCATGTTCCTGCACCATGTGTTGATGAGCAGGGTCAGTTGGTTTGAAGTCAGGATTTTACTTGTTAAAATGTCTAATAATGATAATATATATAAAAAAAAACAGAAAGCAAGAGGTCTGCTAGAGGTCCAAATTTTTCAGCTGTGAAGAACCAAACGTGAGAGGTGACTGCGTAAAGACAGGGAAAATTAGGACATGCAGGGAGGCCCTTGCATTCAGTCACAACAAAACATGTTTTACTGCTAAGTTTCGAAAATATTACGAAGCAAAGAAGTGACAGTGATGCATCACCCACAAGATAGTGCTGATATAATTTCCCTGACAGTTATCTCTCATTCTATGATTATGAGCACCCCTTTGTAGTGTTGTCTGTGAAAGGAAGCCTATAACTGTATAATAAAGAGAGTGACAGTTCCTTTCTCATTGCTGTATTACTCAATTCTAGAATATAGATCTGCTCCATTAGCTCCATTAACTCATCAATTGTCGAATGAAAAGTGTGGGATGTAGTATGTATAACTGAAAAATTTATCGGACCACTGAATATATTGTTTTTCGTTTAGATTCATAACATTATTTATTTCCACCCCTTAAGCAAACGGACTCTTAGCAAATAAGTTTAAAAGTGCTGATTAAGACAGTAGTCCTTCTGATGTTACTAAAATCCATACATTACCACAAAATGGCATTATATGGTTTTCATACAACCAATTGATCGGTATTGCTATAATATGGGTTTCACAGTTTCAGTGGGATAATAACAAAGCGGTACATTAACTCTCCGTGTGTGTGTGTGTGTGTGTGTGTGTGTGTGTGTGTGTGTAGCGGGCTGTGGTCCAGATGGATGAGGCCAGAGAGCAGCACATCACCAAGCTGCTTAACTCAGTCCAGAATGATCAGCCTGGTGCAGGGAGAGACGGCTGGGACTCAAGAGCCTCTACATCTGGCAACTGTCCATCAGCTGCCGATAGAGGAGGCCATAGGTAAGAGCAGCTGGCTCTGAATGTATCTTGCACAGTATAATCATTTCTATTTTGACAATCAATAAAATGGGGACGCTAGGGGAGATAAAAAAAAGTAGCTGGACTGTCTGTTATTATTACAGCAGTAACTAGATTTAGATTCTAAATTTGGATATGCTTTTGACCTGTTTAATTCAGTTACTTTGATGGGGAACCTCCCGAAGACGTGAAAGCGAAGGTCGAGATTAAATCTGAGGAAGAAGTTGATCCGGGCCAGAAGAAAGCAACTGAAAAATCACAACGGTACATTTCAAAAGAAAAAGCACGTGAAATCAAAAAAAGAAATCTCATACTATAAAGTTTAATATTTGCCACAATGGAAGAACAGTCAATATTGTTTGTTGAGCCACTGTATTGGAGATACTTACACACTTCAATGTGTTGTTCAGTTACTTCTCTCCGGCGGTCGTTAAAGATGAGCCTCCAGACGACTGGGATGAAGAAGATGTCCTCCAACTGACACAGCAGGAGGAGGAGGAGGAGGAGAAGAAAGAGAAACTGAGGAAAGACAAGGACCTGGAGTTCTTGTTCCAGGAAGTAGTCAGAGACAGTCCACTGGACGACTCCCTAAAGAGAGACCTGCAGACCAAGCAATCGGTTACCAAGTACAAAGAAATGCTAGTGAGTATATGATAAGTATTAAGTTGTGTATATTTAGGTAATAGTGGAGGCTACTATCTTACTTAAATAGCCAGATGTAAATAGTATAGTACACCACCCTAATACAGAGTAAGGCCATAGACAATATGGTGAATTAAAATAAAAAAAATATATATATACTGTATGCTGAATGTTTTTAAAAGTAATGTCAAATTATTAAATTACGTCAAAGTTTAGAAACTATTTAACCACTACACAGTAAATGTGATTATTTGTGATTGTAATAATTAGATAATAGTCTGTATCCATCATCAATTCTAAAAGCTGCCTACAAGCTTTAGTTTACAAGTGTCTGCTAATTTTTTCTCTGTCCTCAGGAATTCCGAAAAAGACTTCCGTCCTATTCGAAAAGAGAGGTCAGTTCTTCAATCAAATGTGAATCACAGTTTCAGTTCAAACACAATTTCTCTCTTTTGTACATTTTTAAATCTTCTTCTCTTCTATCCTCTCCCTTTTCTTCCTCCTTTCATAATCCCTCTTATCTTTGCGCTCTCAAGGATCTGGTGGAGCTCATCAACTCCAACCGTGTCCTGGTAGTGAGTGGGGAGACGGGCTGTGGGAAGACCACTCAGGTTACCCAGTTCATCTTGGACGACTACATCAACAGAGGCGTGGGCTCCATGTGTCGTGTGGTCTGCACGCAACCTCGCCGCATCAGCGCCATCTCTGTATGAAGCCTTTTGTTTTTTGCTTTGGGTCTTTGTGTTGAATTGGTATGTTGCAGTGTGTATACTAGGAGTACAAGTGCATCTCATATTATTAATATATCCTGGAAAAGCTAATTTCTTTCTGTAATGTAATTCAAAAAGTTAAAGTTCCATATATTCTAGATTTATTAGACATAGTTATATATATCAGGGCATTTTTTTATTTCTTTTATTTTGAGAAATCTCTGCAGTGCCAGAGGCTGATCACCCCAATGACATGCTGCATTAATGCAATAATTCATCATTTCAGAAGATCAATATTTCTGTATTAGGAATCCTTTTTTTGATTGGCCATATGAAATATTCTTATATTTTGAGGATTGGATCTGGATTTTTGATTTTCAAAGTCAGTAAACCGTAATCCACAAAATTAAACAAAAAAGGGCCTGAGATATTTCACTTTATGTCAATCTAGAATATATGGTACTTTCAGTATTTGAATTAAATTACAGCAGAAAATGAGCTTTTCCATGCTATTCCAATACTATGTGATGCACCTGTAAGGCGTGATATGATGTGTATGCATTTATATGTAATTTCCTGCATCAGTCATGTATATTTGATGGCTATTTTCTTTACACCATGCGGATTGTGTTCTTAAACTTTTTTTTGTTACTGTGTGTGCTTTCTCTCAGGTAGCAGAGCGCGTAGCAGCAGAGAGAGCAGAGAGTGTAGGGAACGGAAATTCTTGCGGTTACCAAATCCGTCTGCAGAGGTAAGGTAGTCTCTTCATCATAACGTTACATAACATGAATTGTTCTTAGGCGAAAGCATATAATAAGAACTTATCTGCATGTAATTATAGAATAAATACGAAGGCCAATCTGCTCTGCTATTCACTAGAAGCTATGAATTTGCGATGTAATGGATGGCATTTTCCACTCCTTTGAATTGTTGGTCCATTGATTTGCTCAAGATTATATTTGATCAATAGACCTCAGAAAAAAGGAGATGTTCTTGTCTAACTGTGTATTCTTTGTGTACCCATATACACACACACAAGGTCACATTTGACACAATCAGTGTTCCGAGTGTGCTGTCCTTCCCTCTATGTATTAAAACTGTGCATGGACATGAAAGGAATACATATGATGTTTTCTTTTAAGGATATGAGATACAAGGATAAGTAGATAGGGAATGTTCACCTAAGAGCATGGTCACAACATGGACAAAGACTTGAGCAGCTTGCTCACTGTGCAAGGGAAGACTAACAGGAGACGTGAGCATGCTGCAATCCAAAATGAATTATATACGATAGTGTGGAGTGTGAGAGTGGGTTGAGATAGATGCATCAAGAGGGGAGAAAAAGCTGTAACTCAGGTGTGATATGAAGGGAGACTGATATTGGGGATGGATGAGACAAACAAAGATGGGCAGAAAAATGACTACTGACTGTCAAAGGATTGGGGCAAGGCGCTAGACTGTGAATTTAAGACCATTTCTCACATTTTCTTTTGTAGCTATTTTTTTGGTTTTAGTTTCATCTAGTTACTGCAGTTGTTATTCATAGCTGAAAAATACCCAGTCTGAAATTCTCTCAATCCAATTAGTTCTTCTACTATTTGCTTAAAAAATGAAAGGTAAGACTAGACCATCTCAATAGGTGCAGCTGTTCTAGGGCCCTGACAGCTCAATGCGTAATGCTTAATACAACAGTTTTTTTTCTTCTAATTTAATTGTTTAGGGATATGCACCATTGAAGTACAATACAAGCTGGCCTTCTGGGAGCCTCAAGGTTGGCCCCTTTTTATTAACTGACGCTTGAGGCTGCGTCTGTAACCCTCTCGGTGATGGTTGCAATTTTGTGTTTACATGTAGCAATTGACTAAATGCAATTGTGATCATTCCGGCCTGTCACTCGATAATCCCGCAGTACATACTAACTGTAATCACTGCACAGAAATCTTGAGGGTTAATAGAGGTCCAGCAGCAACTTTCATCTCTTAGCTTGTGGTGTTGTCACTTATTAGTTGTTTTTATATACACTGTGTTCCAAATTATTATACAAATTGGAATTAAGTGTCATAAACATTTAATTTGTTTTATTTAATTTTAACTCATGGATGGTATTGTTACCCTGCCCTCGCCCAATGCAGCTGGGATTGGCTCCAGCCCCCCGCGACCCCCAACGGGACAAGCGGTAGAAGATGGATGGATGGATGGATGGATGGTATTGTGTCTTAGGGCGCTTTAGATCATTGAAATCAATCTCAGACACCTGTGATAATCGGTTTGCTAAGTAAGCCCAATCAAAGGAAATCTACTTAACAAGGACGTTCCACATTATTAAGCAGGCCAATCAATCAATCAATCAAGCAATATGGGAAAGAAAAAGGATCTCTCTGCTGCCTAAAAGTGTCAAATAGTGCAATACCTTGGACAAGGTATGAATACATTAGATATTTCACGAAAAGTTAAGTGTGATCATCGTACTGTGAAGAGATTTGTGGCTGATTCAGAGCACAGACGGGTTGGTTCGGATAAAGGTAATATGAGGAAGGTTTCTGCCAGACAAATTCATCGGATTAGGAGAGCAGCTGCTAAAATGCCGTTACAGAGCAGCAGACAGGTATTTGAAGCTTCTGGTGCCTCTGGAGTCATGCGAACCTCAAGGTGTAGGATCCAGAAGTTTGCAGTTGTGCATAAACCTATTATTCGGCCACCCCTAAACAATGCTCACAAGCAGAAACAATTGCAGTGGGTTCAGAAATACATGAAGACTCATTTTCAAACAGTCTTGTTTACTGATGAGTGCAGTCCAGATGGATGGAGTAGTGGATGGTTGGTGAATGGCCACCGTGTCCCAACAAGGCTGCGACGTCAGCAAGGAGGTGGTGGAGTAATGTTTTGGGCCGGAATCATGGGGAGAGAGCTGGTTGGCACCTTCAAGGTTCCTGACGGTGTGAAAATGACCTCGGCAAAGTATGTAGAGTTTCTGACAGACCACTTTCTTCCGTGGTACAAAAAGAAGGACAGTGCCTTCCGTAGTAAAATCATCTTCATGCATGACAATGCACCATCTCATGCTGCAAAGAATACCTCTGTGTCATTGGCTGCTATGGGCATAAAAGGAGAGAACCTCATGGTGTGGCCCCCATCTTCCCCTGACCTCAACCCTATTGAGAACCTTTGGAGCATCCTCAAGAAAAACATATATGAGGTTGGGAGGCAGTTCACATCAAAACAGCAGCTATGGGAGGCCATTCTGGCATCCTGAAAATATATTCAAGCAGAAACTCTCCAAAAACTCATAAGTTCTATGGATGCAAAAATTGTGAAGGTGATATCAAAGAAGGGGTCCTATGTTAACATGTAACTTGGCCTGTTAAGATGTTTTTGATTGAAATAGCTTTTGATTTCACTAAATATGACCTCCTAATGCTGCAAATTCAACAAATGAACGTTTTTAGTTCTTTACAACCTATAAAATGTTTTGAAACTCTGTTGTGCATAATGATTTGGAACAGTGCATTTGGAGTTTTTTTATTTCTGAAAAAAATACTTTTATTATTGGGAGGTTTGTTCAATAAAATGTGAAATATACTCTAACGGTTGATGACTTGAAAATGATACTGACTGTGATTTGCATCGACTATTTTGGAAAATCTGGGGAAATCTAATTTGCATTATAATTTGGAACGCAGTGTATTCATATGCTGTTGTATCAGTTTTATTGATCATCAATAATTATGTTATCAGTAAGGTTAAGCTTTGCTCTGGTTGTTTTATTCTTTCAAAAAGTGTGTTGATGTTGATTCTTTACAACCCTCTTTAAAGGGCTTCATCAACTTTGTATTGCATTGTTTTATTTTCCTCTTCAGTTTGTCCAATTTGTTTTGGAAATACCATACTGGTTTCATCGTACAATGTCAGGGAAATAAATTTTTCAGATGTGTTATAAGAGACTTTATTGTTATTGATATAAAGAAATGTATAGTAAGTGTAGACACAAGAGCCTATTAAAGCCAATTACATCACCCATTAAATAGCCATTTAATTTTCAGCAACATTTCTATTAGGGCTGGGTATCGTCAAGGACTTCGCGATACGATACGTATCACGATACACTGGTCACGATACGATATATCACGATATATTGCGTATCTTGATATATTGCGATATTCCATAAACAAGTTGCCTTGTCAAACATAACAGCACAATATATTGATAATTGTACAGACAAATGAAGTCAAAACTATTTCATTCACAACTTCCTTTACTATTTTTCTTCCTTTTTTTTTGGTTTTGGCAAATGATCAAACACTGCTGCAGCTGCCATAACATCAAAATAACAAATCCAATTCACTCTTGTACTAACTGTACAGGACACAATGAAAATGAAAACACATCAGTGTGCTTTTGTGACACAGTGAATCTTAAGTATTTTTATAAACAAAACTGATCTAACTTCAATAGTCAGTATCCTAGAGGCTCAGGCCTGACAGCAGACATGGGTTTGAATCTGACCCGTGGTTGTTTCATTCCCTCTCTGCCCCACTTCATATCTGTATCTCTGCACTGTCAATAAAGCTTTGAAAAGCAAAAAAAAAAAAAAAAAATCATAAAAAATTTGATAAAAAAAAATCGATATTTTTATATAAAAATCGATACTGATATCGGGAAACTAAGTATCGCGATATATCGATATTTCGATTTTTTGACACAGCCCTAATTTCTATAGCAAAATCAATCTCAGGCTTCTGTGTACAGGCTGAGCATCAATATATTGCCGCTTTGAAATAATAAGCAACACATTAGAAAAAAAAATAAAAACAGCCGTATACGCAAATGTAGGAAAATGAACACAGAACCTAATCACTCTGGAAACCTTTCTGTCCTCACTTTAGATTAGTAGGACTATTTGTCATTTGGCAAATGTGATGTCTTTTTCTCCTTCCTTTTCTAAGCCGGTTACCACGGAGACAAGGTTCCATCCTGTACTGTACAACAGGCATTATTCTTCAGTGGCTTCGCTCAGACCCGTAAGTCCTCCAATATTTAGATTCTCTACTCTGGTTGAATATATATTTCCTTTTTTTCCTCTCTATTTCGCTTTGTGTCACTTTCTTCTACCCCCATTGATCTGTGGTACAGTAGACTTTACTGTCTGTGGAAGAAGCATTAGTATGGGTCCCCATTCTCATAGGCAGAGAAATTAGGATGCACATACACACACACACACACACACACACACACACACACACACAGCTTCTGTTGACTCATCCCTGCATGTTCATCCGTAAAACAGACTGAGGGAGGGTGCCAGATTTTCTTCTTTGTTTGCTCTGTGCTTTTCACAATTGTCATGACTCTAGGTGAAGTCATTTTAAAAATACAGTTGTCTGACAAAATGCTGCAACTTTTTTTTTTGCATCAAGGTACTTTTAGATAACAGCTGCTGGCGTACATGCTGACAGTCTGTTGATGACTGCTGCCATGTTTACACTCCAGTGTCAGCTTTTGTCCCTAGCCACCACATTAGTGACACCGCATTAGCCATTGACTTCTTCAGTGGCACAGAACACAATATTGTGTTGTGTTGACTACTTTTGTTGAATTCTGATTTGAATTTGTCCAACTTAAAAAATAGTAATAAGCGACTTTCTTCCTCTAAATATCAGAAAGGATTGGATGACACATGTCGAAAATAGATATAAACAGTTTCTTGCAAAACATTCAAATTACTAGCTACTCTCTTTTGACAAGAATGGGTGCAGCCCATATTTATTTTTAATTTTTTTGCGTCTACTGTATATCTTCATTGTTCAAAAGTATGCAACATAATGTGAAATAGAAATTGGAACAACTAGACAAAAATAACTCAACGATCAATGTGGCAGCAGTAATACATATTACAGTAAAGTGGGCAAGTGGTCTCGTGAGGACATACAGCCGCTTGCCATTAACCTGTATTTCTCTGTGTCAGATTGTTGTCCAGTGTCAGCCACCTGGTGTTGGACGAGATCCATGAGAGGAATTTACAATCGGACGTCTTGCTGGTCATTATGAAGGAGCTGCTCAGCCTTCGAGACGACCTCAAGGTCATCCTCATGAGCGCCACGCTCAACGCAGAAAAGTTTTCTCGATATTTCGGTATGCAGCCCCACCACCGTGACCAAATAACCACATTTTCTGTTGTCGTAAATCTTGCAGTTTAATTGGGTTGGATTGTTCCTCCTTCTCATCTACCTCTTTCCCTTCGTCAATCTCCCTAAAGACAACTGTCCTATGATCCACATCCCTGGTTTGACCTTCCCGGTGGAGGAATTCCTACTTGAAGACATTGTGGAGATGACCAGGTAGAACGCCACTGCTCTCAAACGCATGCACGCACACACACATACACACACACACACACACACACACACACACACACACACACACATGCAAACAAACACTCGCTCTACCATGCACAGATACAAATATAACTAAGACCACTACATCCCTTTCATTTTAATGTGCTCTTATATTAACTGGTTTGTGTGTGTGTCTGTCTGTCTGTCTGCCAGATATCAACCCAAGAATCAGGACCGTCGTCCCTCATGGAAGAGGGGCTTTTGGCAGGGCCGCAACTCCAGACCTGAGAAGGAGGAGAAAGAGGCTGAATACAAGGAGAGCTGGCCTTGTTTTGCACGCACACTCCAGGGAAGGTGGGTTAGGCGTAAACAGCAGGGTAGTTCAATTGGAAGAGCAGCTGCCAGGTTGATAGATGCGTTGTTTAGGTTGCAAATGAAAGAATTTGGCTCTGTGACATTCGCATTTCAAAATAAATCACCCCATTTTTCTTTGTGAATTTGAACTTCAGGGTCAGACTCCAGTGTTTAAAAGCTGAATACCGAAGCCTTTGATATGCTTTTTACGTAAACACCATGTTTTAAATGAACAAAAAGTATGAATAGGGAACTGTGTGTGTGCTGGGGACTGACGCATGAAAAAAGGACTTGAGCTTAACCCAAGCCAAAATGAATCATCAGAAAACACCAATTTTGTTTTGTATTGAATCATGACTAAAATGCCTGCGGCATGTAAATATTTATTTTATTCAAAATAAGATGTCTAGAATTATGAACAATGCAAGGACCATAATAGTCCTCGTATTGTAAAACACTGCACAGACACCGTTGAAGCATGTCACCATTCAGAGTGAAGAAATTGCAAATAAATAAAAAAGATTAACAGTTATTGATTAGAAGCTACAAGTTATAGAGAAGTAGCAAACTTGGGAAATGTTTTGTTACCATGTTAAAGCACGGAATATGTTGGTTTATTTATCCATTTATATTTTTCAGATACTCTGACAATACCATTCAGACATTGGAGATGTTGGACAATGATGACAAGATTGACCTGGAGCTGATCCTGGCACTGATTCGCCATATTGTGCTTAAGGATGAGGTGAGTTTAACCTTGTATGTCGTCTGAAAGTGGCAAAAAGTCTAGTGTCTGAAATATATTTGTGCTCATAGCTTTAAATGGGATCCCAGAGAAACTTTTCTATTGGTTTGAGCATTCTTGGGTCGCTATAACACTTGCTATTTGGTCCGCTTTAAGCGAACCCTGGAACCCTTTTCCATAGATCGTCCTGTTGATTTTGGATGGTGTGAAAGCACAATCGAAACCAGTGCGGACCAAACAAGCGAAAACTGGTCTGCCTGAAAACGTGGGTGTCAAAGCCCACTCAAGGGAATGACAAATGAGGAATCACACAAGAAAGTTAGTTTAACCAAATTATAATTTATTTAAACCAATTTAAAATTAAACTAATAAATGGTGCGTGAATGTCAGTAGTCAGTAAGGGGTGCGGTGTCTGTGTGAGTGAATAGTGTATGGTGTGTGTAAAGCAGCACTAACTAAACCTAACTAACCCAAACCAAAACCAACCAAAACAAACCAAACCATACGTCAAGGGAGGGGAGACCAAGTGCCTGACTCCTGCAGCTTTTATAGCTCAGGAGAGCAGCCAGCATGGGTCAGCAATCAGCTCCTGGCAGCCTGCCAATCAGGAGGTGCCAGGAGCTGTCACATGGGTCTCAGTCCGCTTGCAAGTGAGCCCTTGTGTGGTTCATTGGAGGTGTGAAAGCTAATCAGACCAAATATAGGAAATTAACCAAAAAAACAGTGCATCCTGGGTAGAAGGAGACGCCATACCATCGGAATCGACATTGGACTCAGTCAAGCGTGAAAAATGTCTTGTTAACCGACGTGGTCTAATGAATAGGTGAAAGCCCTGACTGAAATATGGTCGAGGTTCATTAATGTTGAATGAAAAAATAATGAAAAAGTCACTTGTTCTTTCACAATTATCTTCATAACAAGTAGAATAGCAAAGCAGATTTGTCCATATAAATGTATTATTTATTTAGTTCAGGAATATCCCTACTTGCTATCTAGCATGTTGGTTGCTAGATTGAAGTCCAGCCACTGAGAAAATGTGGAAGAGAAGGGTCTTGACCACTATTCTGTCTAATGGACTGCCGGGTGTTGAGATTTAAGATTTGCTTTCTTAGACTTTGAACCTTTCTCAGCATAGACAGGCCGACAGAAAAGTGTTCTCAGTGGAAGATAATTGCAGATTAAACAAAGGTAAAATGTTGACACCCAGGCTTAGAAAACTGACAAGGGAGAGTTGTGCCGTACATTCCAAGGTAGAGCAGATGGAAGGAACATGACAAGGGCTTGCTTCCACACAGAGTGACATCAGAGGAAATAACACAGATCCTGGCAGTAGTTGATGTGCTAATGAGTGATGGAACAGATGCTTTCCCAACACACTTCCATTCCCTTTTCTCTCCTTTTACAGAACTCGTTACATTTCCTCGTGTCTTTGTCAGTGTCACTTTCATTCTTAATTTGGACAGTTAATGTGGCAATCAACCAAGTCGAAACTAATCGTATCTTTCTTTGTAAATGCCTATCTTCTTCATTAGACCCTGTCTGTAAGTGCAGGCGAAATAAAGGCAGAGAAAAAGTTTTGAAAAATGTAAACTATTTCTGCAATTTCCCTTTTCCTATTTGCAGCATGTCCTTGTATTTTTTTCACTGTTCCGATTCACAAAATCACAAAGGCCAGTGCCACATATGAAAATGTGTGAAAACGGAGCCGCGCAATGGAAAAGAATATCACAATCAGTTCCATTCAGGGTAGTCTATTGTCAGCCTTATAAAGGAGAATAATGAAGGTGAGGACAATGCAGAAAATTGTAGTGCCAGAGTCTACAAGTGGGGAAAAAACTGATTCACTTTGCTCTCACTTTGCATGCGGAAAAAAAAATTATACGAGAGAGGAACAGACAGACGGGGCCCAGAATGAGGAGTGACTAACACAGGTAGACAGAATAATTATCCCTCACATGTGGAGCCGTATCTCTATCAGTCATGGCTGTCCTGAGCCAGTGGACCAGCTGATTTGCCGTGGCATTGTGAGACCACGGAAAGGGAGCTGGCTGATTTGGTGTGACGGCGTTCTGAACCGAGGATGCTGGCCATGTGCCAGGCTTTCTACTCTGATGATTGATTCATTATGCTTGTGATTAGGCAACCTACAGGGATGACATGCAAGCATTAATGAACGCTTGCTGGGTCCTACTCTTTGTGTGTGTGTGTGTGTGTGTGTGTGTGTGTGTGTGTGTGTGTGCACTTGTACAGGGATCTTTGTGAGGACCGGTTTTAGTTTTAGAGCATCGGACTGAGAACATTTTTGGAAAGTGAGGACATTTTGGCTTGTCCTCACTTCTTCAAATGCCTGTTTGAGGGTTAAGCCTAGGTGTTAGGGTTTCAGGTTAGAAGTAGGTGTTGGTTGAGGCTAGGCATTTAGTTCTGACATTATGTCAATGAGTGTCCTCAGAGATATACAGTCCCCTCCAAAAGTATTGGAACAGTGAGGCCAATTCCTTTAGTTTTGCTCTAGACTGGAAACATTTGGGTTTGACACCAAAATATGAATATGAGACAATAGATCAACATTTCAGCTTTCATTTCTAGGTATTTACATCTGGATCTGATACACAACTGTGAAGAAAGCATTATTTGTAAAGGAACAACACATTTTTAGGTGAGTAAAAGTATTGGAACAGATAGACTTAAGATTGATAGATTTAAGTGAATAAGACTTAATATTTTGTTGCAAATCCTTCGCTTGCAATAACTGCATCAAGCGTGTGACCCATTGACATCACAAAACTTTTGCATTCTTCTTTTGTGATGCTTTTCCAGGCTTTCACTGCAGCCTCATTCAGTTGCTATTTGTTTTGGGGGGTTACTCTCTTCTCCTCTTTAGCAGGTAAAATGCATATAGGGTTTAAGTCTGGAGATTGACTTGGCTGGTCTAAAGCCTTCCATGTCTTGCCCCTGATGAACTCGTTTGTTGTTTTTGCAGTTTTTTTGGATCATTATCTTGCTGCATGATGAAGGATCTTCCAATGACTTTGGTTGCATCTTTCTTTAAATTGGCAGACAAAATGTTTCTGTAGACTTCTGAGTTAATTTTGCTGTTGCCATTGGCCTCAATGTTCCAATGTGTGTGTGTGTGTGGCCATGCCAAACAGTTGGCCAACACTACAGAGCTTACTGTACTGTTACTCAATTCTGTGTTGGGATTAATCAGAGCCTATTTCTGCACTGTGTGTGTTTGTGTGAACATGTGTCACTGTCAGGTTGTAACCAGGCACACTGCCTACATCTCTCTCCTCCTCTCTCTTTCACATACATGCACACGTACAGAAATGCACGCAGAAACACTCCCATCTAGGTGCCAGCGGTTGAACACTGGTAAAAATAATTAGCTTTAATTAAAAGGCAGCGGCGCTCGGGGCCCGGAGCTACTTTTAATGTCTGTTATTCATATCCCTATCATTCCTCTCAGGAAATTAGTAGTTAGCAGAGTCATTTTCAAGGAGGAGGTTATTTTATATCAGCTTAGTATTATCTGGAGAGTCATTGCTGTTCAAATTTATCTTTTGATGTCGTGAAGTAGCCTTTTACAGAAACTTTTTCCCATTGATGTTAAATTGGATTGTGCCTTTAGTTCCAACGTTTACAGCTTATTAAGTTAATATTAGTGAATATCAGTGGTGCATACAGCATTGTCTTTAGAAGCTGCTCTAGGCTGCTTTGTACAATCTGATCTGCACGTGTACTTCATCAAACACAGCCTTCATATGTGTGTCAAAGACGAGTCGAATATTTCTTAACATCTTTCCCCCTGTTGCTTTAGATCAAACTCATGTGAGTAGTTAATAATTATCTAGCCACGTATCAAACCTGACAGAAATGTGTTATTAAATAAAATGTGTGCGGTCCTGTTTACTTATTATTTGATTAATTGATATATGATGAGACGATTTCCTAAAGCTAAATCAGGAAATTGTATCAGCACCCTAATGTATCAGCACCCAGCTTACATTTGTACATCTGTTCTGCATATATGTATATCAGACTCTTTATTATGTGCTTCTACAATAACATAATTACGCCTCCTCTATCTCCAAGTTTTTATTTGTTCTTATTTATACCTTTGTCGCATTATGTTGTGTTTTTATTTGTTTAAGTTAAGCGGTCAGCCATTTGCAGCCATTTATCAAACAGCAGATTTGCACACACTGGAATACCTCCAACTCTATTAGAAACGTTATCTGTTATCCTGCTGGTATTGTCCCAGTTTGCATTTGTGGGTCTCTATATTTTCCAGGTGACTGATTGGTTTTCTTTTTTTCTATCTTTTTTTTTGTGCTGCTTTGAGAGATGCAGGTATATCCCTATGTTAATATAAAGCAGAGGCTTTCCTGTAGTGTTAATAGGTTGTTGTCATAATGCTGTTGGCAAACAGTGTCGGGCCTTTTTTGTGGGGTTGATTGTGGAGGATGGGAGCTGAGGGCAAGTTATCTCCATGTGCAGCTCGAGGTCAGAGAGACCCTGTTCACTTGGCACAAATGCTGATGATGCTCCTCCAGCTAATAGCGTTTAGTTTTTTGTTGTTTTTTTGTTATTTTTCCTTCCCTGAAACCCCGCCGTGTGTCTGTCTGTCTGTCTGTCTGTCTAATTTGCATCTTTGAGCTGCTAAGTGTTCTATCTTGTCTTTATGTCTGACAGGAAGGAGCCATTTTGGTCTTTCTGCCCGGTTGGGACAACATCAGCACCTTGAATGACCTGCTCATGGCCCAGCAGATGTTCCGATCGGGTAAACACGCACACGCAGACACACACACACACAGACACACACACACACACACACACACACACACAGTATTTCCATGTAGGTGCATACCCCAGAAGAGGTCATTATTCATTTTAGGGTCGTGCTATATTTGTCATTATGAAGTCCTCCTCCATTCACGCTTGAGGGAATAGAAGGTGTGATGTGAATACTACAGTGTACTGTACACATACAAAAGTTTACTTTTGAGTAAAAGTTGAGGACATGTTGTATTCAGGAGTGAAACTTTTGAAATGAAAAAATACTACCGGTACTTATTTATAAATTCTGGATTTTTTATTCCAGGCAGAGTATTGTTTATGGTTCATAAAGTATGAATAGAGGGGTTCTTCAAAACTTTTGGAATAAAAAAACTAAATATTCTGAAATCACGTCTGGCCATTGTTCAGTACTATGTCAAAGGATTGCCAGTTTTCTTTATACAATGAATAACTGTGTGATACATTTTTTTGTGCAAAAGACAAACAAATAATGTTGTTCATTCTCAATATTTTTTCCAGCATATATATAAGGTTATATTTGTAAACATAATCATGCAGCCTCACACACCAGTAGCAATATCTTATGTTGGCAAATGGAGCTAATGGTGCTTTTATTTGACTTTTCTCTTTTGTGTCCTGCTGTGTTTCAGACCGGTTCGTTATCATCCCTTTGCACTCCCTCATGCCCACCGTTAATCAGACGCAGGTCAGCACTCTCCTCGTCCTCGCTTTGTGCGTCTGTCTGTCTGGGCTGATTGTCCGTCTTTATTCCCTTTTCAATATCAGGAAAAAATCAATCTCATCTATCTATCTCTCTCTCTCTCTCACTCTTCTCAGGTGTTCAAAAGACCTCCGCCTGGAGTGAGAAAGATTGTGATTGCTACCAATATAGCTGAGACAAGGTATGTGAATGTATGTGTGTATTTGTTCGGATCGCCCAACCTTTGTTCTCCATTTGAAAATGTATTTTTTGGATGTTTTCTTTCTGGTAGGTTTAGTGGGGAAAAGACAAATAAATGGTGTCATCATTTATTTGTCTGTTTCTTTTTTTGTGTGTTTTCGTGTGTATCCGTGAAATGCTATAGGTATCAATCAAACTAATACAAACAGTGTGTGTGTGTGGGGGGGCTAATTGGGAGTAATTTTTTGGATTGATTATAAATACTGTCATATTAGCTTGGAATGGAACAGATTCAGTCTCTGATAATGATAATTGTTAATGTATTCACACAATTTCGCACACACACGAAAACTGAGCATATCAAGAAGCTGCCTGCGCTCCCGTCGCATCACTCGACTATATATAGACTCGACACGTACCAAAGGGTTTCATTTTATTTTTACTTCTGAATGATGTGTGAAAAGTCTTAGCTAAGCATTTTTGACAGACTGCTTTGACGCGTTTCTTTTCCTGTCTGATTTAATCTTTATTCCAAGCTCCTTCTTTTTTTTCTTCGTCTTTCTTTCCCTTTCTCCACTCTTCCTCTCAGCATCACCATAGATGACGTTGTTTATGTGATAGATGGCGGCAAGATCAAGGAGACCAACTTTGACACCAACAACAACATCAGCACAATGACAGCAGAGTGGGTTAGCCTGGCCAATGCTAAACAGAGGAAAGGACGTGCCGGCAGGTGTGTGTGTTTGCATGTCTGTGTGTGTGTGTGTGTTTGTGTTTGTCGGTACATTATTTAGAAATCTTTATAATGAGGGCATCCTTTTATATTAGGGCCTCTGGGTATGTCATTCTAATCTTGAAGGATTAAATTAATTTCCTTAAAGGCCAGGACACACCAGTCCGACTACCCGAAAATGGAGACTGCCGATTCAGGGAGCTCCAGTCTTCCCGTCGCGGCCGAAAAAGTGCAAAGAACACACCAAACCGACTGCTGACATTCCGTACACTCTGCGCTTGCGCGGGACGTAATGTCTCCATAACAGCAGGCGGCGCTAATCTGTATTGTGGCCCGAAAAAATACGGAAGCCGGAAATGATGGGACGGCTTTCTAGTCCATAAACATAGATAGAAATACGTATTTATATTTATGGACCATAAAGAGCACCATTTTTAGCAGAGAGTGTCAAGCATGGTGTCGAGCAGTCAACAAGGGTTGATGCATGTGAGTACTCGCTGAACGAAACAAACAAAAACATTAAAACGATGTCTAACTGTTGTTAGCTGTTTGTGCTACCCGCCTCAAATCAAATTGCTCCAACTGAAAGAAGCCCGACATCTACGACGACCGATTTCACGGCACACACCAAACAGATTCGTTTCCTCGCCCCCTCCCGACTCTACGACGGCGATTATCGGGCCGGTGTGTCCTGGCCTTAACCCCCGCTCTCAGTCAGTATTTACCATTGGAGCACTCCCCCCTTCCTTCTGTAAACACTGAGAAAGGCAAAGTTTAGTCACTCCCTTGTCGTTTCCTGACTCGCGACGTCTGCTCTGACATAAAGAGCCCAATTAGCAGAAGCGGCTTACTGAGTGCAGTTTCATCCCATTGATTTTATAGGAAGCTCTTGTCACAGGCCTGATTGAACACAAAACTCCCTTTTTCCCCCTTTCTCTGCTCTGCTCTCTTCTTCTGTGCATATCTATGTCCAGAGTGTGTCCAGGGAAGTGTTATCATCTGTACAATGGTCTCCGGGCGAGCCTGCTGGAGGCCTATCAATTACCCGAAATCATGAGGACACCGCTGGAGGAGCTTTGCCTGCAAATCAAGGTTGGAGAGAAAGAGAGGGAGGCAGACTGACAGAGAGAGACGAATGGCTGTTGGCCTGGGTAGTTGAGATGAGGACACGCTTTGCTGTATAATTTGTTTTTTGTCAGTGCTGTTGTTTTTGGCCCTGCGTTGAATTACGGCCTCCCCTGCCTAATGAGAACTAGGGATGAACTTTTACTGGAGCTAAAGCATGCCCCTTGCTCTCCATTTCTTTCTTTCTCTTACATGATCAGTTGCTTTCTTCTTTGGATGCTTACTATTTTTTTTCTTCGCATTCTCTATTTAAATCCTCATACTTCACTCGTACATATTTCTACTGCTAATGGAACAGCAAGCCAAAGTTCTCTTGGATGTAGTGTTTACAATGATTGTTATCAGTCACCAGTGGTTTTATTTTATATGCTTTTGAGTGCATCTTCCTCCACAATTTCATTTTGATGTATTTAAGTGTGTACGTAATGTGTGTGTTTTTTTTAAAGCCAGTGGGAAAGAGGCACACTAATGCATCAGTCTCTCGTTATAGCCAGAGAAACACTGACATCATGCTAACCCTGAACAGTCTCTAATGCACAGCACCAACCTATTAGTCAGACATAGAAGTGTGCTAGCTTACTTACTCACATGAAGATGCCTATTTGATGTAGGTTTTAATGCACATTTGCAACATTTGAATATTCATATTATCAGCTTTTATCATCACATTCATTCTGTGCTCAGCCAAAGAATTAGAAAGGCATAGTATTGTGTTCAACTCCACACATTGTTCAGTTTCATTGTTGCATTTAAACGGCGATATGAGCATACACGAAGCTAGTTTGTGATACCTTGCGATATCTATGTAAAGGGACAAGCAAATGACAAGCACTCAAAAAAGAGAGGAATTCAACGTAAAAATAATGAAACGCTTTTGCCGAACGATTAGTAATGCGATGTGATGCATGCCTCCCAGATATTGAAGCTTGGATCTATAGCGTGTTTCCTGGAGAAAGCCCTGGACCCTCCCACTGAAAAGGCTGTCAACCTCGCCATCAAGAACCTCCTAGACCTGGTAAGAAGAACATTGCAAAGAATTTATCGACAAACCAGGAACAATAGTTAACTTAAGGTCTGCAACTAACCATTAGTCTGACTATTATTTCTCAACTGAATCAATCAATCAATGTTTGGTCTTTTTTCTTGAAAATGACAGAAGCTATTGTCAAAATAGTTGAGTATTCATTTTAAGCTAATCGCATTATTGAGTACTCAATTTGGCTAATTGTTTCAGTTAATAAACTGTTTTTTTTTTTTTTTTACAAAAATCTGTAGTGCCAGCAACAAAAATACAATGGCAATATCTAAAACGGTTGCATTTTGGAACCTGAGCATGTGGTTTCAAGGTATCTTGTCAGGAAGCATATTGTGCATGGATCCAAGGATGCTATTTTAGAGCATACACTCTTGTGAGGGGGAGGGGCATGTGGAAAAATGCAGAGGAAAATCAGAGAAGTCATTCGTTATGACAAGGAATAAGAAGGTAATACATGATAAATATTTCATGTAACAAGATTAGAACCCAATCAAAATCAATGGAGGAGGAGTTATTCAAACAAATGCAACTAACCTTTTATTTACATGGCTTTTTTTTGTTGCTCTATAATACAGCAGTAGCCTGGGATCTTTTTGTGTATTTATTCCTTTTCATTTGGAAAAACACACTGTCTTGAGCTCAAGATGACAAAGTGTGTGTTGTGTGTGTCAGAACGCCCTAGACCACGCCGAGAATCTGACGGCGCTTGGTTTCCACCTGGCTCGTCTGCCCGTGGAGCCTCACATCGGCAAACTCATCCTGTTTGGAGCTCTGTTGGGCTGCCTCGACCCCGTACTCACCATCGCTGCGTCACTCAGCTTCAAAGACCCTTTCTTCATCCCCCTGGTACGGCACTGAGTACACAGGCACAGCTTACGTCGGCAGAGAGACACACATGCCACACACCAGTATTCCACCTTTCATCGCAATGTCACCCGTCAAGATATTTTATTCTATGCACCACTGCTGTCTCTCTCAGGGTAAAGAGAAGATGGCAGACCAGAGGAGAAAGGTTCTGTCAAGAAACTCCAAGAGCGACCACCTCACTATTGTCAATGCCTTCCAGGTAAAAACTCAACCGTCATCCGTCAATTTCTTCTGACTCGCTGACTGTACGAATTGGTTCTGTAAGATTTTTTTTTTATCCATTGAATGGCCAGGGCTGGGAGGAAGCAAAGAGGCGTGGTACCAGGAATGAGAGGGAGTACTGCTGGGACAACTTCCTGTCTGCCAATACACTCCAGGTGAGCCACGGCTGATCGTGAATGTTATGCTGAGCTCTATGCTGAAGTGCTTTATGCACCTTTTCATTAATCTGTCTTTTTATCATTCAGATGCTGCACAATATGAAGGGCCAGTTTGCTGAGCATCTAATGCGTACCGGCTTTGTCAGCAGCAAGGACCCCAAAGACCCCAAATCGAACGTCAACTCGGGTAACTTAAATAGGAGTCCTGTCATAAAATGGTTAATCTTATGAACAAAATCAGGCTGTGAAGCATTGATACAACATGACATGCAAATGGAGCAGTGCTCATTTTGTTCTCTCGCTCTTTCTTCCTCAGACAATGAAAAGTTAATCAAGGCGGTGATTGTCGCCGGTCTGTACCCGAAGGTGGCCATGATCAGACCGTCTCATAGCAAAAAGAGGCCGGGGTGAGTGTGACAATTCAGACAGGGAGATGGACAAAGACAGACAGGAAAAGGGCTGCACAGCTCCAGAGAGATGATTGCAAAATCGTTCTTATCGGTCTTTCATACAAAAACTAAATGGCCTTCATATCTCAACAGACCTCTCAGGTAAGAGCTCTGTTGTGAGGCTCCAGTGACAATAACCGGAGGCTGTGCAGGAACCATGTTTGGAATTGTCAAAAACAGAGAGGCACTTAAGCAGATGAAGATCAATGCAGTCATCATAATACTGCTCTCAGGCAGCTGTCGTAGGCGAGAGACAGACACACGCAACAGGGAGACGGACACACACACACACTCACAGTAGTGCTGTCACTTTTGTTTTTCTGTCTCAGTGAATGCTATACATACAGCTGCACAGTGAAAATTGCCAGGGTCATTTCCTCCGGATGAGTAATTGTCAACAGTTGGGATGCTAAGCCAGTTGTAAGTTTTCACATGATGTCCTCGCCACAGCCCGGCAGTATGGAATGAATTTGCTGCTCGACAGAGCACTTTTTTGTTTGTTTTGCTGCGGGGTCTGGCTGCTGGTCTGGTACACGCAGCATGTTCACTGCAGTCAAGACAGTCAGTTTTGTCTGGCTGACACGCAGGAGTTAAGAACACGGTGTTACTTTCATGTTAGAAAATATTTTCAGACTACATCACAGTTTCTCTTTGATATCCTTTGTGCAAAATGACAAACAGCTTTGTTTGTGCATCTTACTAACAAGCCAGAAGCCCCTGATGGGTTTGGTTCTTGAACTGCTTTTGCAATTATTATTACTGGAAATAATATGAAAATCTCTGTACAGTGTTGAAACTTACTAAAAGACTACTTCATTGATTTAGCACTGCATTCATCTAATGGGCTCGTAGTATAAAAATCTATGCAGCTGAAGCAGTTTTATTTATTTTTTATTCCACTTTTTTGTCCAAACGCTGGTGGCCTCCGTTCACCAGAGCAGCCAATGTATTGTGGAGCCTCTAACCTCAAGCAGAGATGAGGGGCAGAGGTCTTATAAACTCACTCCTTTCCTACTCCACACCTCCAGATTTTTCACTTGAGGCAATTTATCAAACACTTGAAGACGCTCCCTCTGGAGCCAAAGAAGGCTTTATATTACTTATTTTTTTCTTCACATGAGTATACTCCTCAAGCCTTGTAAACAGACTTCGATGGGCAACGTCAATCTTCAGCATGTACTGGAGTGCATTGTGGAGCTCGCAGGGATGTGTTATCGAAAAGGGTTGCCCTTCTGCCTTTTACTTTTTATGCTTTCAAAAAGTGATTGCACCCAACAAATATTTTTATAATCAATTTATTTGACCTATTTATTATTCCCCTCTCAATTCATTGTTTAAAAACAAGGGCCATCATGTTTCCTAGAGTCAAAAGTATCAAATGAAGTTGTTGATTGAGTTCATTTTCTGTCAAACTATTGACACTTTCTTGTTTGTCTATTTCCAACAGTTGCTCACCTTTCATAAATCCTTGAAATATCATGTTTCACATTTTATTATTTTTTATTAACCAAAATATGAAATTTTCCACCATCAGCAAGGATCTTTTTTGATGTTGTCAGTTTTAGAGATAATGGTGGTAGTAAAAACAAACTAACAAATGTCACGTTGCTAACACCTAGAGACACACATACATACACACACACACTCCTAACGTTGTATTATTCCTCAGGGCTAAGGTGTACACCCAAGCTGACGGCAAGGTGTGTATCCACCCCAAATCTGTCAATGCTGAAGAGTCTGACTTCAACTTCACGTGGCTCATCTACCACCTCAAGATGAGAACCAGCAGTGTGAGTATAGGACATGCTGTGATGTAGCACATGCTGTATGAATGTCGTGTGGGGTTTTCACATTTTGAATGTGTGTTGCTGTATGTTTTCTATTATTTTGTGTTCGAGTGGAAGAAGGAGAGGTGGTTAAAGGTTACACCAGCTTTACACCGAATGAATATTTGATTAAAACCGCTGCCTTTCAACTCTCTCTCTCTCTCTCAAAGGCTCTTGTGCTTCAAAGCTTTCAGACACAATGTAAGAGATGGAGGTGTGGGGGGAGGGGGGTACAGAACGGTCAATGCAGCTTGCTGACTGCCGCCCTCTTGCTATCTTTTTTCATTTTTTTTTCTTTTCTTCTTTTCACACTCCCATGTCTCCCTCCCTCCCTCCCTCCCATACGTCTTTGTTCTTTCTCTTCTGTCTCCGTGTGTGAGTGTCACCATTCTGGGGGAAAACACCTTTCATGTCTCTCTCTAATTGCTGCATGTGCCTTAGTCTCTCACTTTGTTGCCCTCGTCTTTAGGAAGAAAGGTGTTTTGCTAGATTATGTCGCTACATTACTGCCACCATAAAACCTTTTCTTTTTCTTGTAGTGTGCAAGCGCTTTTGTACGCACCACTTTGTACATGTTTATTATAAAAGTAAGGTATTATAAGAGTGCAAGACTGCCAAGGTCATTTGTTCACTGAGAAAGAGAAGATGGCAGAAGACCAGGGCCATAGGAAGAAATAAAAAAAGGGAGAGAAAGTGAGGGATGACGTTAAACTTTATCATCTCTGACGCACTTGCCCCTTGTGGTCCATTAAATTACACATTCATTGGGCAAATGCAGCTGTCCCTGCTATAGCCTTGCTTTCTCTACCTCTCTCTCTGCTCATTTTCAACACTAGCGTCTCTTAGCATCAAAACTGAAATAGGTTTTTCTTTTGTTTAACCTCAGTCTGCTGCTTTTGAAGTCTGTGCGGAGAGCCACGTAGTTTTTGTGAGTGTACGCATACAGATTGACTTATTTGCATAGATAATCCCTTCTATTTTCAATAGTCTGCAGTATTCCGAATTAAACATTCACTCCTCAAGAAACTTTGTTTGCTAACTTTGTCATAAGTTTGCAGCTTAGCACAGGGAGAACCATGGATGGAGAAGAGTGAAATAACACATTTGCGAGATTCACAGACAGGGCAGGCTGACATTTCTCCTAACACCAGAGGCACTGAAACAGATAGCAAACTCTCACACAGCCTCTCTTTTCCACTAATGGGACACTCTACAGTCCAAACCACAGTAAAGCTGTTTGGCTATACCGTGTGTCATAACGATACAGCTCCCTGTTAACAGGTGTGTTACCATGTGTTATTTTGGAATAGTCCCCTGGGTGTATGTTAACAACCTCTTTCTGCGTGTCCTCCAGATCTTCCTGTACGATTGCACTGAGGTGTCCCCGTTCTCCCTGCTGTTCTTCGGAGGAGACATCAGCATCCAGACAGACGAGGGTCAAGAGACGGTGGCAGTGGACAAGTGGATCGTCTTCAGATCCCCGGCACGCATCGCTCACCTCGTCAAAGTAAGCCATCATGGACACACACACTCTCACGTCACGACAAAGCTCAAGCCAGGAACGAATACATAATTACTAACCTCCTCCCTGTTTCCTGTCTGTTGTTCTACAGAGTTTAAAGAAGGAGCTGGATACTCTATTGGAAGAGAAAATCCGTAAACCCGCTCCTGTGGATTGGCAAAACCGCAAGTCCAAAGACTGTGCTGTCATCACAGCCATCATAGACCTGATCACCACCCAGGAGAAGCCTTCAGGCAGCACCAAGGGCTACGACAGGCCCTGGGCATCGGCCCCAAGGGGACAACACACACGCTTCAATGACGACGATGATGACGATGATTAGAAGTGGCTGGGTTTTTTTTTTATTTCTTTCTGTCGGAGCCTGTGAAATGACTCACTGCATCCTTGGAGTTTTAGTTTGGATATTTGCGATAACCAGCTGGCCTCCATGAAGGTGCCTTGTTGATCAAAATGTTAGTGCTTTTCATTGGCACTCCTGAAGGCCAAACGCAGGACAAAAGAGAATTGGAAAATGGAATGAACTTGAATGCCTCCAACAACCCTTTTTCTTTTTTTTTTGCCAGGACCAATCCATGTTAGAATATACACTCTGTAGCCGTTTTGTTGTTAAGTTTATTCATTTGTTTTTGAATGATGTCACTGAATGGACTGCGCAATAAAGAAAGGCTGTACCATCAGGTGCCTTGTCAAGCTTTGTCTTCCTTACTAGGCTGATAGTGTTACTGTAGGAATAACAGAAGAGTATTTTTCTTCTTCTATCTGGCAGTGGTCCTCAGTGAAAAGGTCATTTTGAGAATACATGACAGGCTCTGAGCAATTAAGCTTTTATTTAAAGATACTGATTAAATGTATAAAAAAGTTGACTAGGCACGTTTCTGCAATATAAATCTGTATTTTGTAAAACATACATGTTACAATTCAGGTTGTTTTACATATTTACATGTACACAGATCATTTACAATAGTTCCAAGTACTGGAAGTGGTTGAACTAAAAGGTCAGTTCATGCTTAGATGTGTAGTATCACATAGCTATATTTCCCTGAGTGTAAATGCGAAAAGAACACTCTTGTCCCTCTTGCAACCATCAGACCTCACTTGGTGGAGCTCAACAGTTTGTGGTTGTAATTTTTTTTGCTTCGGCCATAGCAGTGGGTTTTGATAGATGGTGTTATCAGCACACTCTGACCGAGCCATTCATTTCCTTTGGCTGGGAATGGCAACACTTAAAAAGATGACTCACACCGGGCAATCGCATTAAAAGCCTAGCTGGGCAGCGCCACTCTACTCTTGTGGACCATGCACACACACACACACACACACAAATTAATTTCAGCTTCAAACATCATGGATATAAATCCTTAAAAGGGGGATATTTATATATATACACCTCTGGCTGGCAATCAAGTGTGTGTGATATTTCAGGCTGTCCGAATCATTGAGCGGATGGAGGGGAAAAAATGGCGTTTGTGACACAAATGTAGAGTCTAATTCATGGTGTTGACATTAACAGGTGACAAACGGCGAGCTAGAGAACAGATACTTGGCCCTTCTGCAGAGCCCATGGATGAAAGTGTGAGATTATACTGTCCAGTTTGAAAGTGATTCCTTATATTATCCAATTAATTAGGACTTAGTCCTTACACAAAGTGCCACAGGCTTCAGACAAGTCTTTTGCCGCTCAACATACGCCCTTTTGTAGTTTTTGTATATATCATTATAATAGTTAAACTGCCAATCAGATGCTCCTCAGAGTTCACAATAAGACACTCTAAAAGAAGCTGCCAACCCCACCTTCTTGCCGTATTATCACTTTCACAATTAAGTTAGTTAGTGATTAGTTGCATTGCTACTGGCAAAGCCTGAGCCTCATTATCAGGCTGCTGTCATTGTTCACACCATTTGGACTACTTTACCTCCTATAGCGGCACTGTAGTCCCAATGATTACATTGCACCTCACTGACACTCAAAAAAATATAATCGAAAAAAAAATACAAAATGTACAAATTTCACACCATGTTATGTCGCAGTGACTGGCAGTGGGTGTGAGGTTTTCTAAACCAACTGGTGAATTAATGAGACAGTTCCAAGTCATTTTTTCCTACTGTTCCGAATAGTCTTAGCTTTGAAACTCAAAGAGAGTAAGCCTGATATTAAGCTGACACCGAAAACAGAATTACGGTCTTCCATCTTTATCCCACAAGAGTCAAGAGTCCTGCAGCCGCCACACACAGGGCTCTGATACTGTTCCACTCGGTTTCCCTGAAGGCAGCGGCAGCAGGTCACTGATGCTGTTACTGAACTCATTTGTCTGGGTTCACCGGTTGAAACGGCAGGTCAATGGTGTGTCAAAGTGTCTCTTTAACCTGCTGAGAAAAGCCCCTCTTGTCTTGCATTGCTTTCAAGCAAGCCAGCTCGCCCCCCACCCCCCTTGCTCCTCACACATTAGTCTCCAACCCCTGCAGGCGGTCCATCCTCTGCATGTTGCGTTCAATGGCGGCCGGGCACGTGATTGGTTCGGCACACTCTGACAGGAACCAGCCCCTCTCTCCGTCGCGCAGCCGCTCACCTTCATACCAGCCTGCGAGCACAGAATGGTATCGATGCATTAAAAAAAAATGAAGCGTTTGTGTTGTGCTGTGCCATTGCTGTCTCTCTCTCTCTACCTTTGATGCTCAATGCTGTTTGTTCTTTTTTTCTACATGAATAAATCAGGTGCTATGGTCACCAAATAACATGGCAAATAACTTTTGGCCTCAGTGAGTTTGTGTAGGTTTAGAAATAATAATAATAATATTAATAATATAATGATCAACAAAAAAAAGGTCAATTATGTGAGATATTAAAAAGGTATTGAAAAGGAGAGTGTGTATAAAAGTGTGTGATGATGAAGGGATGCAGTTAAAAAGCAGGACGGTGTGTAAATGAGAGGAAGACTAAAAAGGTGGGGTCAGTGACTGGTAAACGTACCGTCTTCTACAGTCTGCGAGACCAGCACCACATCCGCCACCTGTAGGGACAACTCATCCGGCTGCTTGGCTGTGTAAGTTCTGATCACCTCCACCTGCATGGCATCTGGAAAAAAGCACAGACACCAGTCAAATGAATTGCTTAGTACTGTATATGGTACACTGGCCTCTTGAGTACATCTATATTAACAAGCCGATTTATTTTAAAATCTATCTAAGGAGAAACAGTTTTATCCAACGACCACAAGGTGGTGCAATATGCCTAAAGGTTAGTGTGGCTTTCAAGAGGAGTGTGTAGGAACTCACTGGTTCTGTCTTGGCTCTTCTTGTTGTTGACATTCTGTCCAAGAGCGCTGATCCATCGAGCACGCTCATTCCTGAAAGCAGACATAACAGCACACGGACAATTTAATAAAGTGTTCCTGAAGTAACAGAGTGAACACAATTGTATTGACTTTACACTCCACTAACAGTGATGTCTGTGTGACATACTCAACTTCTAAATTGTGGTCAGAGGAGTTTACTTATTTTGGTTTTGTATTACAGATGGAGGCACATGATTTGCCAAAGCCTTCTTTATAGAACATGTTCAGCCACAAACAGTACAAGAACAGATGTAAACCAAGCAACATCAAATATAAGCAGCTCTGAACACATGCATTTAAGCTGATATTGGATATTGTGGCAAACGGATCATTCAGCAAGTTTCACGGTACCCTCCCTCCTCCCTATCCCCTTGCAATGAGAGAACAGAGGTGTGTTTTCAGAGGGAGAGAACTGAGGAAAACAAGCACAAAGCCTAATTCTCAGGAGGGGACACAGAGCCTATTTTGCTTCCTCTCTCTATCTCTCTCTCTCTCTTGGGTGCTTTCCTTGGGGAAGAAAATACAGTGGGTGGAGTCAAACAGGTCAGATTCCACGAAACCCTATCTCTCACTTCACCTGTTTCAATCCACCGCTGAAGAGAGGGAGGCGAGGATTTAGAAAGAACGGGACGGGGGGAGATAAAGGGAGTTCAGGAAATGAAACAGAGGAGGTTATTGAGGCCCACTCTGTGACTCAGCACTGTTGGCCTGCATAATGCAGATGGCTGCAAAATGCATGGACAGTCACAGAATGAGAGCGGCATTAGTGTAGGGCCTCAAATGGACCTCAACCAGGCAAGTCCCATGAGTCAGACCTCATTATTGTGTTCCCCATTGTACACATGCGGCCTTGCATCTCTCTCAGGACACAAGAGCTGTACAATACTAGGTCACATCATCCCTAAACAACTGATTGGACACTATGTATCATCATGCACCTTTATAACCGATACTGAATTCAATCATTTACTTTGAGGCCATCCAATCTGCACCCTCAATGCAATATCATCATGCCTTGTAAAATGCGACCTTTGGAGCTGATTGATACATTTTACAGTCAGTATATAAAACGATGACCTATCTTTGGTACCTTACCTTCCCATGACACTACTGTCATAAAATATTCCTGAGGTCACACTCCAGTTAGGAAATAATACCTGACCAATAACTGTCAGTGTAATTGTTTTTTACATATTCATATGTATGTTTCAAGCGCCCCCTGCTCTACCATTGCTGGAGGTGAACCTAACTTTGATTTTGGCACTCTCTTTTGATATTGTTCATAATTTAATTTTCTTTAACTGTTTTCCCATAGTTTGATACGTATTTATTCATGTACAGTTGTGTTCAAAATAATAGCAATGTGTTTAAAAAAGTGAGGCAAGATCAAAATCCTTATCATAGCTTTTATTTCCAAACACGCAAATGCATTGGGGACATTGCACATTCAATTCCAAATCCAACAGTCTAATATTCCTTTTTCTTCACTTTCTGTAAAGATGAAGAAACATTTGACAAAAGTTTCTTCATATTTGGAGTTGGAATTGAATGTGCAATGTCCCCAATGCATTTGCGTGTATGGAAATAAAAGCTATTATTAGGATTTTGATCTTTACTCAATTGTTTAAACACACTGCTATTATTTTGAACACAACTGTATTAGTCTTATTTACAAAAAGGTAGTCAGGGATGTTGAGTTCAAAAAACAAATTTTGTTTGAAACAGTGACATTCACTGATTGATTTTGGGGATCCATCTACCACTGTGACTTTTCCTGCCTGCTCTACGGCCTGAATAGACAGCACATTCCCATTAGAACAACCTTTTACATGGCATGCATGATATTCAAGTCAATATGACGCAAGTTGTAGGAACATCCACGCTACTACACTGTGGGAAAGGCAGCTGTTAGTCGTCGCATCTGACAGCTGGACACACATGCCGAGAGGCAAGATACATTCACACATACACAACACGCTATAATGACAGGTCGTCTTTTCATGCTTAAACAGCTGAAATACTTCATGGAAACTATGAATGTTCGCGTATTCAATATATCCAGAACAGGCGCAAACAGGGGCAACCACATGCCTTGGAGAGGCACTTAGCGGTTATCTGTGGAATGTAAGGCACATACCAAAAGGGGTCAAGGTTAAAAAAAAAAAAGAAAAAAAAACAGCCTTTGAACTATGAGAGTGAGCATATGTATCGAACTGTGAGAGTGAGTGTATGTGTGCGTTTTACTGTAACTGCATAGACATAACCAGCAGGTGCTCTAGTGTAGATGACTACAGGGCAGGTCTGTGCAGGATCCGCCATCCATTCAAGGTGCTAAAGCTCCCTCTGCCTTCAACCATTCATCCCAATGTGCAAGAGAATGCAGAGGATCATAGATAAACTCTCTGAGGTTCTTGTTTGCCCATCTAAAAAGAAGAGAGGCCCCCGCCGCTGCACTTTCAACAAAAGTAGATAAAAAGCGATGACAGCGTCTCCCTCTCTATCTCTCTCCTTCCCCCTTGCCAACCTTAAAATCAGCACCAGGCCACTGCTTTTCATCTCTCTCTCTCTCTCTCTCTCCTATACTCTGCTCAATCCCATCGCCTTTGTTTACTCTCAACCAAATCCCTCCCTTTGTTTCCACTTCACCACAGGTTCACAATGGTATTCAGGTATACGCTCCCTACTCCTCCGACCAAAACATGACATCTCTCTAACCCGGAGCTGAACACACTGGGAAACTCCCACACAGAGGGAACCATTACTGTCAGCAGGGTTTTGTTATCGTCATATAGAAAACAAAAAGCAGACTTTACTGAGAAAATTGTGAAATCAAAAACAGGCGCATTACAGAGCACAAAAAAAGAAATAAATCAAAAACACACAATGCCAGAGTGTACAACAGAAGTACAGACACCCCCTCCTCAGATGAGCCTGTTACGTAAGCGCTGCTGCTTTGTGTTATGGCTGCATATGTGAGTGTTTTGCTGCAGACTTCTGTAGCGTCTCTGTTCCACTAATAGAGAGAAGAACTATTCACCCACTCTGAACAGGACACACACAACACAACATCAGGGTCATTGGGAATGCATGCTCACACACACACACACACACACCAAACAAATAATACAGAGAAAAGGAAGAAGACACAGACAGACACACAAACGATTGCCAGAGAGACTGTATGGGAGCAGCCACACAGACATCCTTGTGCCATCTCCAATTCAGCTGTCGGGCTGAATTCCACAGCTATTATGTCACTGTTTTATGTCAAAGATCAGCCTAACGTACATGTATGAAACCATTTCTATGGTTCCATTTCCACAAAAATACAATACAAAACACAGACCCGCCTTCAGTCAAAATGTGAGGAATTTCCCATTGGAACCTGACCTGAGCTACACTTGAATTTGAAAAGTGTTGCTGTTGAGCAGTGAAGACAAGCAGTAAATGTTAAACAGCCACTTTCAGTGTGAAGTTATCTCTCCAAGCACACCGATGCAAATACTTGTTCTTCTTATAGTCAAATACAGAGAAATTACTGTCAAAACAAATGTAAGCTTGCATTTTTGTGATTGCCCCCTTTTTGAACTGTGGCAGCTGACTGCCCCGCCCCATCAAATCAGCAGCATCCCTCATTCCTAACTCTATTGATAGATAAGTGGAGCAGAACATAAAATTAATAAACCATTTTGATAAACAATAAATCACCTTTGCTTGTTGCAGCGTCTCAAAAGTGAGGATGTGTTGTTCTTTATAGTTTATAATCAATACATTGAACATCTTAATATACTGTATGTATTGTTGAAATGATGATGTCAATAAATACATCAAATAAACAATAACTGCCCGAAGTTTCAATAATCCATTAGTTGTTGTGGTTATTAATTTTCATGCATCATATATTTTTTCAATAGCATTTTCATGCTGCTTCTCCTATTTTCTAGAATGTGTTTCTGTTTTGGATTTTAAATTGAACAAAAACAATTAGAATTCGACACGAACACCTCTGAAAAATATTGCTTCATCATTTTCTCATTACAAATATAAAAAAAAAATCAACAGATAAAAAAAAAAAAAAAAAAAGGAGAATAAGTTAGTCAAAGCCCTGACTCTCCATCTCTATAGGCATTTTAAAGATGACACAAAAATGACTCTGGGATTTTTTGTTTTACCACATTCTATCTCTAATGAGTAATAAAAAATTATAAGTAGCCTACTTTAATGAATGAATAGTTGTAGCCCTACTCCACTCTTACAACACGTTCTGAGAATACTCCTCACTGTCCTCTCTACGCCATTAAACTCTGACAGAAGACCCGGATAGGCTGGCTAATGTAACACCACTTCCATGTGTCATGTCGGGTTAGATCACTAAATCGGGATGAATGGCCCAAGGAAGAGGAAGTTGTTCGCTGGTCCCCCAAAACAAAGCGGCAGACACTGGCTGCTGTCTAACAGATGAGACATGGGACTGTGAAGGAGAGTCAGGGAGAGTGAAACAACACGTGTGTGGAGGGGGTAGTCGTGGGAAACATCCCACTTAACAATGGGCCGCTGCTAGGCAACCGCTTAAACAATGCCTAGCAACCACCGTAACAATGGATGGCTGCCAGGGTCTCCTCTACTAAACTCATTCAGTGCTACAGTGAGTGGGGCGCTGCACCCTTCATACACACACACACATCATTACAAATAATCCACGGGCCCCAAACCCACCAAAGCGGGGAGCTTTTAGGGGCACACACACACACACACACACACACACACACACAGGACAGAGAAGCAGTGTGTTGAGGTGACACACTCATGCATACATTGCAGTATATAAAGCTCAGCGGGCAGCACATTGCAGTCATGTCACTAAGATTCCCTCTTACACAGGCCCATAGCCGTCACACTTAACACTCTTACTGCAGTCACTTTGTCAGGTGTTTCGCTTAGCAACAACATGGAGCGGTTAACACAGCTATGCAACAATAAAGCTCGTCTTTAATAATTTTCAATAGGAACAGGGAACAAGCGCAACTTTGTGCAGTGGAGAGATGTAGGCTACTTTAAAGTAATTCACTGGTTCCCAAACATTGGAGTTGGGAGCCCTACAATGATAACAAGATGAATTGAAGGGGTCAGAAGATAATTGGTAGAAAATAATAGAGAAAAAAAACCTACATGAGTTTACATAATATTCAAGCCTGTAGAAATGCTCCATATGAAACAATTACAAACACAGTTTTTTTATGACAGATCACAAGTAGGCAATGGAGGGAAAGCTGCATCAATTTCACATCAGTTATCACATCAAGGTGCTTCTTTGTGCCGTTGACATGTTTCTGTTTTGCTGTCACCTTCTGTGTGCACCTCTACCTCTTACCAACTTTACACCTGTAGTCACAAAATGAAGTTTGTCCGCAGGCATAAAGCAAAACCCCACCTTTCTAATGAGAATGTAGGAGGGAGGTTCCCTGACTGTGCAAGAATGAGGAGTAACAGGCCCTTTGCATATGAAAACACTCCTCAACATTGAACCACGGCAAATGATTACAGTGGAGAACTGAGTGCGTGTGTATGTTTGCCGGCACACACATTTTGTCTACGTTTGTGCAAATAAACGCCAGCTAGAACAAATACACCCTGTATAAAGCCCAATATACAGTACTGTATGACAGATCCCCTTTTTGTTTGTGCGGGTTATATAATCTATCTAAACAAGCTTGGCGTTCACTCCATTGACTGTACAACGAGAGACGGCAGTACCGAGGGGGGAAGTTGGTCTTTGGACCTTACCAACACAACTACAGGCATTAAGTTGAACCAGCTGACTTCATTTCTAGGTCAAATGTGTGTGAGTAAACATTCACAATGCACATGCAACACATTTCAGCTTTGACAACCAATGGACTTTAGAACAAGGACACAGTTGCTCTCACCCTAGAATAGATTGCTGCCTTGGAAGAAGCTCAGTCAACAAAACAATTATGTGGTAAAGCCGGTCCGTGTTACAGTAAGACTGCACACACGGTATGACTTTATAACGCACTCATAAACTTCATGTCCTAGGTCACATTAAAACAACAAGCAGTAAAGATCAGGCTGGGACTTGAGAATGGATGTAACAAAATATCCCTGTGACCCGTAATGGTCCAAAGAGAGAGAGACAAAGAAGTAAGTGCTATGGAGAGAGAGAGAGGGAGAGAGAGAGAGAGAGGAGGGGGTGGGGGTAATGGGATTGTCTTACGTCATGGTAGAAAGCACGTTAGGGCACATAAAGGAAAGATAAAGGAGTAGGAATCGGTTTCAGGGAGAAGAGAATGACCAGGGCCATTTCTCATGGGGACTAATTATTAAAAATAATGATTTGAAACTCAATCTTCTTTCTTGTCTGGAACCCAAAATATCAAACCTTATGAGTAACGTTGCCTAAGTAGCATTGGTGTCAAGAGACGCAGAGGTGATGTGTCATGAGGCAAAAGACGATTCACTGTTTGCTTAACAGAAGTTAATGTATAGCTGAAAGGCAAGTGAAACAAAAACAGCACAATACAGAGGGTCAAAAGTTAAATAAAATTGCACTCACAGCGATTCGGTGGCCAGGATCATGGGCACCTTTTCCCCGGAGTGGTTGCTACGGAAACGCAGGCGGAAGAGATGGTTGGCGCCAGCTTGCCGTGAGCTTAGCATGCTGGTGGTGCTTCTGACCGGAGACATGCTGAGGTCCTCAGGCTGACAGGGGCCCACCCAGATCTGGTCCCTCAGAGCATAGTCTATCACAGTGTAACTCTCCTCACTGAGAGACAGAGATAGAGATAGAGAAAGAGAGAGAGGGACAAAGCTTTAATAACATTTCACCTATTGCGCGTGTGTTCAAGATGGTGTAACATGCTCGTAATTCAATGGCTGACCACCGTAAAAGGGCTCTTAATCAAGACGATCCATGTTGAGATAAAACATACAATTTTACTACACTGAAATGCAGCACGGGTCCAAACAAAGCCGTGCAGTTATATCAATGTAGCATGCAATGAGACACAGACTTAAGGTCATCTCACATACACTTATACATACGAATGCTGTTTCTACGGTGGAAAACGTATTTGTTTCAGTGGAACTATATCCCTCAGATGCAAATTTTTTTTTTTTTAATTTTACACACATTTAAAATAAAAATAAAAATTGTAAGCGAGTTTACTTTGAGTTCGATATGATTTCATGAAGGCCTGGTTTAAATACGTATAGGATCACTCTTTTGGCAGGTTGATAATGTTGTTGGATTCAGCTGCTTTTAGACAAACATTGGTGTAATTTAACAGAAGGTTGCTCCTCAAATATAATTTTTTGGAATGACTCATTTGCGCTTTAACCCCAATTTTTTTGTTTTCCCAGCCATATTAAATCAAAATGTCTGAACACTTGAGTAGGTAGGCGTATAAGGAGTAATATCTGGCATGGCAACAATAGCTTTCAATTAATTGGCTCTGCACTTTGGAGAAGAAAAAAAATATATATAGAAAAATATCAAATATCTAAAGGCTTGAATTTCACAAAATACAGCATTTGATTAAAGTTCCATAATATTCGCTAAGTATTGTGTGCCGACTGCCCCGTCCATCCACTCTCCTTCACAAATCAGATTTAAGCTTATTGTTTTGAGTAGAGATCAAGTTTCATGGTGCCTCAGCTTTAATACCCCTGAGAGGCCAAAGCCTGCTTAGTTCCTTAAATTTACCTGGATTAATAAATCCTCAGTCATATTTATTATCTCATTTTCTGTGCAAGTCAAAAGTCAAAACATTCTGCTCTTTACATAACAGTGCACTAAATCAGCTTCCCCCTGGTTTCTTTAGTGCATGCCTACATTTCCCATGAGTACATTTACCTGAACAGGACCCTGCTGCTAGCAGTCTGTAGAGTAAGTTACAAACATCTGGAGATGATTGTGAAACATGGTACATCTAATGTGGCACTGAACCGGGAGAAAAAGAGCGTGTTTGAGAGTGTGTATGTTTTCACATGGTCTGAAGAACACAAGCTTAAGTCCAGCACACGTGTTTTATCAACCTGCATGTCTACTATTGTTCATATTCATGCTGCAACACACACACAGCCACACACACACACACACAGGTAGCAGTTAGACTGACAGCACTGATAGTGCATCTGCCCCTGTCTTACCAGCTCACTATTTCACTACACCAAATCTGGACTGAGAGGTTGTGACTGGTTTGAGAATCTACAGTCACGGTTGGGATGTTCTCAACAAGGTTCAACTGTTTGCCCTCAGCCTCCATTCTCAACCAATCAATCAAGCTAAAGCCTGTTGCTCAAAACCACTCTAATATCTTGGAAGAGGAGAAGGAAGGTATTGGGAAGAAATCAGATAAGGGTGTGAATCAGATAGTTGTGCTAAAGCTGCATCCAACTGTAACCACAAACTGCTTCATGCATCTTGACCTAGCCACAACAATGTAGGAATCACTGTAGGAAATAGTTGAGATATCCTACAGCAGTGCTTCTCAAATGGTGGGGCGCTGCCTTGATTTCCAACTGACTTTTTTTTTAAAGCTAGCAAGCGCGATGTGTAGCCTTTTGCGCATATCCGCGCGAAAGGCTGCGATTTGCAGTAAATAAATGTCCACATGTGTCTCAAAGTGTCTCTGTAGGCTATTTAAAAAGAAATCAAGCAAGTAGACTAATAATAACATTAATGAATTATTGGATCGCATCACAGAAGGCCTATTGGCCTATAATAATAAAAAAACACCACCTTAACTATGTTTACAGTTTAAAAATGTTTTGAATGAAATGCAAACCTCAGTGAATCATTTGCTCTTGTTTCTCTGTCCTGAGATTCACACAGACTGAGCAGTCTTGTTTAAATGTTACAAATTGAGCTAATAAACTAAACTTTGAATTTTTTTGATGCAGAAGTTATCTCAGCTAATTTTTGTTATCTAATTTGATAATAAGGTGATTGTATGCAGAATGCTCGTGCTAGAAACTCATACAGTGGTTTTGTACAGATAAATAAATAAATATTAGCAGGTTCTCAATAGTATTTCAATTTGGGGGGGGCGCAAAAAAATGTCTGTCCCCTAGGGGGGCATGACAGAAAATAATTGAGAACCACTGTCCTACAGTATAACGAAATATTACAATATAACAAAAAAAAAATAATTAAAATAAAACGATAGGAGGAAGAAAATCCCTCTGCCCTTAGATTGCGATGGCATCTGCCTCACGTCATCACAACTGTGCCAGCTCCCATCTTCAACTTATGTAAAACCAGTTCTGTAAGACGAGAGCAGTATTAACTCCCAATCCCCGGACAGATGTTGAGATAAGAAAGCATGCAGAACGTGCAGACACACACACACAGCTAGATCATAATGTTCTGCTTCTAAGTGGGAGTGTTGAGACTATGGCACAGTCAAGCAAACATGGTGAGTGGAAAAAACAGTAGGACAGAAAAGTGTTAGGATAAGTCACACACACACACACACACACACACACACACACACACACACACACACACACACACACGATAGCCAAAAAGTCACAAGATTATGGCTACCAAAAAAAGAAAGGGAAAGGGCAGGGAAAGAAAAAAGACAAGAAAAGAGAGAGAGAGAGATGGAAACCTCAACCTCAACAATAGTGAATGTTTAGATGATGCCCAGAATCGCACACAGGAAAAAAGGGGGGAGAGAGTGAAGATGAGAGAGGAGCCAGCTGGTTTGGACTGTGTTATGTAAGTGTTCCTGTGTGCCAGAGTTCAGCAGATCAACTCGTTTCCCGCTGCGTGACAAAAGCCCGGTCTGACATGGGTTTGGTTTCCAATAGCCAGCTCTCTATTTTGGATCCAGTACAAAGTTTGATAAGATAAGCCGATTTGTACGGAGGGTTGAAGGAATGTCTTATTGAAACTCTTATCCCATCACAACAATACCAAATGAGTAAACAACATAACAAACATGAAGTTGGTTTGAACCCAGGTTGATTTCAGAAGAGATTTGAAAGAATTCAGATCTCCAAAGAAGATGTGGTACTAGGTACAATTTCAGTTAAACGTTATTGAAACCCATCACATGGAATTGCACACACATTTGTGCTCTCTTAAATCATGAATATTAAAACATATAGGCCTACAAAACTGGAAACAAGTCATGTCAAAGTCATAGGTATGTTGACTTATGAGCTGTGACCTTCTGGTGTTCATGAAATTCCTAGAAATGTAACCTTAGTTAAATCTGACAAGTAGCCGAGAGGATTCATGGACAATGATTGCATTTGGCAACACAGTGTGGTTAGCGTCTCGTGAGCCACCCGCCACCCACCCCCCCCCCACACACACACACACACACACACACTACAAAGTCATAATGACGAGGGAAAGAGCTATTATAGCATTATATTTAGGAGGGCTTGTGACCTGGCTGTGCCTTGCGTACCCCTGGCGTGTTTTTGTTTTGATTACTGCAGATGGAGTGTAGTAGAGTAGCGTGCCACAGCAGGGCTCCAGCGCTACCCCGCAGTACAAACCAATATTATAACAGCTTCTACCATTCAAACGCACACACACGCACACACACACACAGATTCCGGAGCACTCCCTTTTCCCAAATCCTTCTTCCAAACACAGGCCTGACACCACACACTGCTGGAGACTGCAGTCCTGGATCAGATTCCCAGAAAAATATCATATGAAATGTTTCGTTTTTTTATGATTCTGATGAATTCTCATTCTGCGAGAGGTGGAAAAATCAGTTCCATACGCACAGAGAGAAAGATGGCTGGGAAGGGATTTATTTGGCAAGAATAGTCAGTCGTGCGCGCACACACACCCGCACTGCACATACGGAAATGGAAACCACATCATTTCAAGGAAGTCTTCTTTATGGCTGTGGTTCATGGCTTTGCCTAAAACTAAGAGGCGACAGAGGAGGTGAGAGCAGAAGAACTGACAGTGAGCAGGTGATTCATGGCACCAGGACATGTTGAAACCTCCATCACATACGGGAAAAACAGGATTGATAATGCTAAGTCGCAGCAGGCTCAGCTAACTACACCTGTTCCGCTAAGTAAACACACCCATAATGCAGGGGGGGCTGTTGAAAGATTAGTCAGATTGTACCAGTACATCTGTGCGAGTGCCAATCCCTTTTTAGCTTGTTTTAAACTTTCCAAATCCCTGCATATTATGATGTCACTATGACTGGAAAGCTGTTGCGTTGTTCTTAATTTTAATTTGTTTGTTTTTTTTCCCCCCAGCATTGACAACCAATAATGGCAGTTCATCAGATCGGGTTCATTTCCCCAGGACAAGTTCAAACATGATGATGGATAGGGAGACAATAGCACACAGCGGTTACACACACACACGCGCGCGCGCGCGGTTGGTTCACACTCTCACACATTGTTAACGCTTTCACTTTCATTAAAGCTCCGCAGGCCAAACCGGCTTCATTAAACACAGCTCATTACAATCTTAAGTCAGACTCACCTCTTCTTCTTAGTGACGATGAGGACATCGTTGAAGAGGAAGAAATAGACTTGTTGCCGTGACGTGCGCTTGAGGAAGATGCCGTTGTCCTCCGAGAAGGCAGTCAGCTCTCCTCTCTTCACCATCCAGCGGGAGGAGGACACCAGCGGGAAAGGCTTTAGGAGAGATGCAGAAATAAGAGAAAGTGATGAACAGGGAAGAGCAATAAATCCAAATGAATGAAGTACTTTAAAAATGTCCGCAATGTTGGTGCTGTCAATAAATGCTAAATCATAACATGCATGTGCATATGTGAACAGCTGGCCATGCAGACTGAGAATATGTGCGTTAGACATCTATTAATCCCAAGTGTGCCAACAGCGTTTTCCCACACTGCTTAATAACATATGAGCCTGCAAAGCCATGGTGTGCCTTATGTGTATTGTTTACATGCACGCCAAGTGAGCGACGGTTGCTTGCATTCTTTGTATCGCCTGGTCTGCATGTGTGTGCATGTCAGTACATGACAACGTAAGCCCATTTGAAAGGGCTTATGATGAATGGCTTATGAAATGAGCCAATTTTCCCAAAATGCAAATCTCTGTCTTCTTGTTACTGGTTACTTTTCAAAATAAATGCTATGCAAGAAGCGAGTGGTTAACAATTTGACTTATTTTACTCCATGAACAAACCTTGATCTTGAACTCCAGCTGAGAGTTGATGGTATACATCATTTCAGTTCTCTCCATGGTGCGAGCTCCTTCATTACACTTTCTCACCACCTGCTCTCACACACACACACACACACACACACACACACACACACACACACACACACACACACGCATACACACAATGTCACAGTTAATCACAATGTACAGTGTTCTTCTGTTAAGTACATTATATCAATTTACTACTACTGATAAAAGTCAAAGCATCTCTTAAATTCGTTGATCGAGTACGAGAATTTCGGGAAATGTACTGTTTTTGTGGAAAACACCCATAAATAGCAAGGGTTTTCTCCTATGTCTAATGTGAGTATCTTAAGGCATAGCATGTTATGAAATATAAAAGAAAGTACAATCTAGAGTGAGTTTCTATGATATTTCTGGTTCAGTCCTTAAATCCCACGCACCTTGCTGACAGCTTGTAGTGCCCTCTTACACTCTTCATATCGTGCCGAGTCTTTGGGTGTCTTCTGACAAATTGTCTGCAACACAGGGAACCAGGGCTCAGATCAGTATAACACATTTATAACGTACAAAAGCTAATAAAAGACATAAAACATGTTCATCATGGACATAAAATCAATTCATTGCATGCATGCACACCACACTCAAAAATAAATCTGTGGGAATGAATTAATTGAAACCAAACTTTCTCAGGGTCCAAAAATCTCTGAGTGTACAATCATAAACCCCCAGAATCCCCGGGGGAGACACTGATGGAAGATGGGAGAGAGAGGGGGAGGGAGGAAAGTAGAGCAAGAGTAAAAGGAAGAGAGGGAGGCCCAGCAGGGACAGAATACTGTGGAGCCAAAAGAAGCATAGAACCAAAGATTAAAGGAAAACATTAACAATCAAGAAGAAAGAGAAGTTAAACCAGTGTGGCTTAGTAAAGAATGATGTCAAACATGGCTGAGGTTGGAGCACATCTCATGTAGAATGTAGTCAGGGGCAGAATGGATAAACAAACTGTTGCGTAAAAGTCGAAAGTCTTGTAATTCCAGCGTGCAATGCTCTCTGTGTGTCTTCTTGACTGCACTCACATCCATGAGCAGGGGCAGGCGCGTGATCCTCTGCATGGGCAGGATGAGGAAGGAGATCATTGGGAGGTTCCTGCAGTCTGGGTGGCCCTCTATCCTGGTCAGAACCTCCTTGAAGACTGGATTCTTGGAGCTGCAAGAAAAAGATGGGGCAAGGCTGCTTGTTCAGAAAGAGGAGGAGGAGCAAGCCATTGACAGAACATTCACTGGTTCAAAGTATCAGGACAGTAATGTTGGATCAAATACACAAGAGATATGATAAGAAGAACCACTGTGTGTGTGTGTGTGTGTGTGTGTGTGTGTGTGTGTGTGTGTGTGTGTGCTTTTGTGTTCGCTGGGTCACTCACACCAGCCTCTGCAGGGTCCTCTGCTGGTAGACCTCGTTGGAGCAGTATGTGACGTAGGGGTCAAAGTTGGACTGAGAGTGCCTGCTAACAATGTCACTGACGTTGTCGATGACTATGTTCTGCTGGTGTCTTTCCTCCAGTTCCTTGAAGAACCTGAACGTAGAATAGGATCTGGGTCAGTGTGTCAGGGCTTTTCATACCGTACATGGCAAACAGCTTGAGTCATCCCACACTGGGGGAAAATATAGGATACATCGGCAGGAAGCGGCAGCAACACCTTTTGTCTAAACTCTGCTGTAAGATCACAAAAGAGGAACTCCCCGCCTCTTAAAATAGACATAACCTGCCATTAAACAAAACACAGGAGGCTTTTCCTCTTCCTGAGCAACCACCAGATGGCCAGTTTAACGGCACGCCACATGGCCGGCTTCAAAAGGAAGAAGTGTTTTTTGCCTTCCACTATCCAAGGTGACAAACAGGACACTGTCTGTCGCACAGACCGCTGACCTTGACTGCCTGCACCGATTTTAAGCTCATCTGCAAAAGCACCTTTAGTGCCCCTATACCCGACGCCCTATTTAATCCACACACACACAGTGCTATGACTATCTATAGGAAACAGTGCTTCTTGTGACCATATAGGCGTGTGACCCATGCTCTTTGAACCCTATTCCTACTAATGAGGGCATTGAGCACACAGGAAAAAATCACACACACACACACACACACACACACACACACACACACACACACACACACACACACACACACACACACACACACACACACACACACATTGATCTACCCTCCGTCCCATATCCTTAAGGTGCATACAGGGTTTTCACAGGTCAAGGCTGCGCTCCATCCTGTGGCAAAATTCACTGACCCCATTAAGGGCAGGTTGTCATGTAGGAAGAGGTCGGGGCAGCAGAGGTAAAAATATTGCAGTATGTCCGTCCTGGGAGAGGGATCCCTTACTCTGTCGACTCTCCCTGAGATTTCTTCAATTTTTTTTTTTTTTTTTTTTTTATTCCCGGTAAAGGGTTTTTACTGGGAGTTTTTTCTCAGCCGAGCTAAGGGTGTAAGGGCAGGGTGTCATATTGTATCATATTGTATCATATATCATATTGTATGAAATGTAAAGCCCACTGAGACAAATGTATTTGTGATTTTGGGCTATACAAATAAAACTGATTTGATTTGATTTAATTTAAAACAGAGTAAATGGAAATGCCCAAAATAAGGACACCCAACCAGGAATCATTAAACAATTATGAAAGCGTTCAACCAGCATGTAGGCCTACTAAAGATTACAACATTTACAAGCCTCACACGGCATGCGGGGGGATCATTGTCATAGTATGTTGTTGCAGTCGCACAGTGTCACATCCCCAGGCTGCAAGTGAAATAAGTGCATTTTTTAAATATTCACACTTACACACAGTCCATACAGGAGCCGGCAGGTGAACTGCTGGTATTTCTGCCAATTTTTCTTCTAGAGGCTAAACCCAAAGACAGAGTGTCTCCTTCCCAAGTTTAATTATCTTGCTTCAGGCTAATTCTTATCTCAAGAGCTACTGTCCCTGGAGGTGTGAAGGTCTAGGTATTTAGGTGGGGAGGGTAAAGTATCACATTAATGTTTGTGTAGCCTGTGTATAGGAATGAGAAAGGGGAGTGAGTCGCAACACGTCTGAACACAGGAAGCCATTGCTGAGGAATTCACAGATGCCCACCATTGATTCTCACGTTCATGCGAAGTGGGAATGAGGCGTGAATAATATGCAAAAGTACTGGCTATTTCAATCCACATATCCGCAATCCACATAGGCAGCAGAGAGTGAGCAGTTCTATGTGTTGAAGCCGTTTTTCCTTTCTGAGAACTGAGGTAATAAGTCAAAATGTATAGATAAATAGCCTAAAGATGATATACTCTATATGCAATGGTGAAATCCAATGGGGAGGGGGGGGGTTAAATCCTGGCATGGAATCTTCTTGAGCAAATGTCATAAACAGTTGCACTCGTGGGGCAGTGAATACTCACACACACACACACACACACACACACACACACACACACACACACACACACACACACACACACACACACACACACACACACACACACACACACACGATCAACAAGAACTCGACAAATGGTCTTAAACACTTTTTCACACCTCCATTATCACCTCTTGTCAAACTAATTAGAGCCTCCCAGTTAACAGAAAAAGTAAGGCTAGCTTAACCTCATTTCAAGCTCAGATGTATTAACCCATAGCATAGAGACCTCAGTCCCACCTTAAAAATAAGCTCCCCAGGCATAAAGCATATTCAGAGCACTTACTCAGCATGCATTTGGCATCCTGGTTCTGCTGTTGCACAATCACAATAAGCTGTCTGGTCATTGAAATGTTACACTGCTTTGGATCCTGCCAGAGTTTACAGTGTGGTATTACTACAGGCTGTTTGAGATTAATCGGAAAAAACTTGGTTATGACTCCTTGGCAGAGTAGGTTCACTGAACTTGACGCTACGCGAGGAGCAGTTATATCATAGTTGCACTTGATGCCATTGTCATACACTGAATATTTATTTAATATAAACACTTAAAGAGAAACCATGGCTGAAAGAGCTGACACGTATAACAAATAACATACGGGGTCAGAAGTTCTTCCGTCAATCATTTGTAGTAACAATGGAGCTGGATACGTTTGAGTAATTTCAGAGGCAGGACGGTTTTCATCCGTCTCAACTTTCATGGCCACTCATGCGTGAGTGTTTCCATCAGTTTATGGGATCCTTGGAAGGCCATGGTTACCTGGCCATTGATGTCATTTAATATCCCACTCACACAGTGTAAATCATGATGGACAGGTAAACTCAGAGGGGCTCCAAGCAGACATTTTTTGCAATCACGTTTTTCATACACTGGCCTGTATTAGAATATTATTTATTTTTTAAAGGGCAAAAGACTGAGAAATCCTGTCTGAGTTTGAACTCTATCAAGCAGTGCGTATAGTTCGTGTTGTGAACTGTTGCAACTATAATCAAATTATGGTTTGTTTTTGCCATTTCACTCAATTTGCCCACTGTTTCAACCCGGGCTTTGTTTTCTGTCTATCGGAACGTAACCTCACTTACACACACAAAACAGTCTATTGCTGTCTGTCTACCCACAATCCCCTTGCACGCTAAAGAAAAAGCACAACTCTGGTTGAAGCTAGAAAGTCAAGCAGTACGAATGGTATCACCATATAGAATATAGTGTTTACAGACACACCTATACCACGGAATGAGTGTGGCCTACCAACTGTAAAGTGCTGTTGGATAAGAAAATGAACTTGCTCATTGGCCAAAACCAGAAAATCACAAACACTGATTGACTTTCAGGGGGAAAATGTGTAAGAAGCAGCCTAAAAAAATGACAAACAACATGTGAACACCCAACACCGATCATTAGGCCTTGACAGCAGAAAAAGCTGTATATCTACACACAGACACTACCGTATACATCTGATAATAACTCCGCCCAACTGAAGCTAATACATTGAAACACAGCCGTGCACTTACTTCTTGCTAGCCTCAGAGACGTCTGTGATGTTGGAGAAGAGGTGGTGGTGCTCTGTCTTGGTCATGGTCTCGCTGAGCTCTGCAGAGTTCTTGAACAGGCGGATGAGGATCTCTAGACTGTGGAGATAGGAGTGCTCCGAGGAAATCAGCTCAAAAATAGCCTGGGAGGGTCAGGGAGAAGACAAGGGGAACAACAAGAATTTCAGAGCGCTGAGACTGAAAAGAGGTTGTTAAGTGATTTATATTTTAGTCAATTGAACACAGGGCACATTGAAATGTGTCTTTCCGCATATCCCCTCTCAAGTTCTCCATTTCGGAGGAGGTCAGAGCACAGGGTCAGCCATACTACAGCAACCCTGGAGCAGTTTGGGGTTAAGGGCCTTGCTCAAGGACACAACGGTAGAGATGGCGGGCACCGTAGATGTAATACCAGCCACCACTAATGTTACAAATAACACCCATTCTGGGATCAAACCAGCAACCTCATGGTTACTGGTCGGCCCCTTTTCCTCTAGGCCATCCTACCACCCGTGACAACTTGGTGACTACTTATTTATTGTTTGTGAGTTTTTTTTCCCCAATATTTCATCCATTTCATCCTTTTGTGTCTCTGCATGCTTCAGTTATGCCACTAGGTCCTGACTCATGCATTGCTCTACAAGTTGGGCTCAGTCATTATTAGCGTGCCTGACATACCTGTTAAACCAATCATGTTTGGAATGCTATCCAACCGAACCACGCACCACCTAAGCACTGACATCAATCTGTCAACCAATTTCAAGTCTCTACTCATCATTAGTAATATCGTAATTAATATGACACAGATTGGGATGACTAGTTCTTGGAACGTCTCTCCGCTTCTCCTCCCTTTAACAACGCATGAGTTTTCAAGATATACTATCCTGCTGTGCTTCTTTAATGTTGTTTTCTTGTATTTAGTCTAGTGGCGTTTTCAATGACCAAATGTCAAAACACTCATACTACCACAGAGCTCAAAATGTAAGTATTCTAATGTAAAATATCAGAAGTGTAAGATATGATTCCTACCTCTTGTATTTTGCGTTCCTCCAGAGTCATCCGGGCAGACAGACCACTTTTTCTCACCTAAAACCGAAATAACAATTTAATGATTTTAAAGTATTTATAAAGAGAAATATCCAAATACAAAGTCACATTTGTTGTTTCGGGTTGAGGGCCCCTTTGCATTTATAGCACTGTGTGTGTGTGTGTGTGTGTGTGTGTGTGTGTGCCTCTTGTCCTCACACACAAAGAAAGGAGCTATTTGCATAACATACTGAAAAGAGGGCCAATGAACCTGTTGCAGAAAATCGGAAAACAAACATCTTGAATGAAAAGGCACAAACAGGAAGTTTATGTTAATCAAAACACTTTAGGTAATGTGTCATTTGGCCAAAAGCCTACAGTTAAAAAGAAAGGGCATGTGTTTGGTAATATGTGGCTTGTGATATTTAATGAAGTAATATTTGAGTACGATTGGAACAAAGCAATCATGTGGAAAGGAATGGGTGTGCTATTAGAGCTATTGAATTAACCAGGATGGGGCTTGGTGGGACAATTGAAGTCAAGGTGGATTAAAAAAGCATGCCTACGTCTTGAGTTTAACCGAATATATAACCTATTTGACCTGGGGTGAATTCACATTATAATTTAACAGATCAAGTAGAGGCCATTCTTTCCTCGCCATCCTGTTTTGGTCGAAAATGGCTCACGGAAGTGACACTGCTCCCGGAGGAGCCTTCCTATTCTCTAGTATCACTAGTATCTAGCAAACACTGAAAACAAACAAACCTGCAGCACATCAAACACATCTTGTGGGCCTCTCCTTTTCATTTCAGCCATATATATGCTTCATTATTTATCCTGCTCTTACGCTCCCTTCTGCCAAACCCTAAAAACTCTATATATGAGGAAAATCAGCTATGCAACCTGTCATGCCAACTGAACTTTATCGTGTCTTGCAGTTTCACTGGGTTCGACCCACAATCAATTAGGGTATAATTATTCGATAGCGATAAGTTCTACTAGTTATTTTTTGAAGCATGAATACTTTTGAATATATTTTTCATTATTTTTTAAAAACAAAACCAAACTAACCAAAGAAAAACAACAAGTAAATATTTGTGTAAGGTAAACGCCATGGGAGGAGGCAGCTCCAGGACAGCTCTGCTTTCTGAAATGACAGCGATTCCTGTAAATGCGCGTGTCAGTTCTCGGGTGTAACCTATGGGTGTGTGACCTATCATCAAAGCCTGATTGACGAAAGGTGCTACAGGAACATTAAGAAAAAGAGAGGAGCTGAGTAGGACAAAGTATTCCAATGAACTACTGTAGTTCATTGGAAATACAATTATCTCTTTCCGCAACAGGACAATAGCATTTTCAACTAAATGTGAAGGTTGAGGAAGAATGTCAGTGTTGGAATACGCACTGTCTTGCCAAACACATTCACACAAACAGATCCACAACTCTGACGCAGCTGCAATGGAAAAAAAGAGAACTATTCTAAGAGTCCTGGCCTGCCAGATAATGTCAGACTCAGCTCAATTCATTTCAGTGTCTCGCTGGAACACATAAGAGCAAAAACAACCGTAGAAATTTACTGAATGTTCTCTGCTTTGAATCCAATTTGCCCATTTATGAGAGTGTGTGTGCAAATCATTCTCTGTCCAGCGATTCACATAACTAATCCTAAGTGCCTCTATCTATCCCCTTGTCTGTTTTTCTCTCGCTCATTTTCCTTCTTCGACCAGTAAACAAACCGACGAGAATGCCTAAGTGGCAAACAAAATTATCTCAATCACTTCCTCTGTATTCCTCTATCCCTCCATTCCAAATCCCTAAACTTTATTGTGTAATGCAGAGAGCCACCACACTTCTCTGTAGAGGTAACATTTTAAGCATATTTGAAGGCTGACGTGTGGGGAGAGAGTTTGCCAACACACTGGCATTAGTCCCAGCAGTGATTCCAAGACTTCCTGTGGGTCTTGCTAACTCGTCTGCCTCCCTTTTTCCACACCGAGTCCTAGAAGAAATGCTCCTGAGTACACACGCTGATACACAGAGTGAGGGGCAGAGGAGGTTGGCATAAACTAGTGGGAGGATGGACTGCAGCCAAACTGGATATGACAGCATTCTTGGGAGAACTAGCATTCCAAGACGCCACAGCCCTGAGTGTATACACCGTATGTCTGTGTGTGTGTGTGTGTGTGTGTGTGTGTTGCAATGTAGAGAAAAGATTGAGAAAGAAGTAAAGATTATGTCTGACCACGCTGAGCTGGCTCCAGGAGGTACGTATGGGTCTGTACTGCAACACGATGCCGCTATCGGGTTTGGGTTGTCTGGAATCGGCATCCTCATCCGAATCATTGTGAAGGGCCTTTTCCTGGTAGTTCTGGTACAGCTCCTCCTCTGAACACACACACACACACACACACACACACACACACACACACACACACACACACACACACACACACACACACACACACACACACACACACACACACACACACACACACACACACACACACACACACACACACACACACACACACACACACACACACACACACACACACACACACACACACACACACACACACACACACACACACACACACACACACACACACACACAAAATGTTCAAGTTTTAATAAAATAAAAGATACAAAAATAAAAATGTATTTGAGAGAGACAGAAAGGAAAAAAAGCAGGCGCTAAAAGAGTAAAATGAAGTGTGGTGAAAGTAAAACAGATGGGTTTTTCTCACCCTCACTGTCAAACGTCCGCTGACTGGTCAAAACTTTCCTCTTATCTAGGCACTGGAAGAGAAAAAAAACAAAATATATTGAAAACATTTGGACAAACTGGACAAACTAAAGCAGGCAGGCTCACACTCAAACTTTAAATAAAATAGGCCGGTGTACCTCTGTCACCTGTCCATGACCTTTCTGGCGATCTCCTTCAATGACCCATGTCTAATTAAAGAGCCACTGTGTATATGAGTGGGCAGGGGGTCAGATTACGTCATGTCTCCACAACCACATTAATTGTTTCCTTGTAATGCTTTGTCCTACTGCTGCTACTGCGACGTGTGGTCCACAATACTCTGCCTGTTGTAGTCTTACAAATTGGACTTTAGCCCCAGATACTGAAAAGGTCTTTGTCTGAGCTTTCACTGTGCGCAATCAAATATAAAACCATCAGATGGATTATGATTAACTGAGAGGAAAAAAAAATCACAATCTGCTACAGCAAATGAGAAAGATATTAAATGCACCGTTCACAGGTATTTATTTACAGGGCTTTAAGGCATTAACATGGGATTTGTTTAACAAATAACTGCTCAAATGTAGTCCTTTTGGCATTAGTACATTTTCTATATATCAAAATTGGAGGTTTTTAATTGCTCCTGCTCCTAGATGAGCTAATGCCTTCAGTTTTTTCTCTTTGTATATTGTGGGATTTTATGTCTCCGAGACCACCAGTTTTTGTTTCTTACTCTCTGAACCCACCACTGTCTATATTGGACTGAACAGGTTTACCCACCTTGTTTTTCCCAGTGCTGGTAGGCTTTTCTGTCCCAGGGCTAGCTAGCTTTGGTAAGGAGAGTTTGGGTGTCCGAGGGCTCGCAGACTTGGACGTTCCAGAGCCACTGGGGCTGACAGTGCCGGGAGGACTTACTGGACTGACCGGTGTTGAAGCTGCATTGTCCCCATCTAGCCCTTTGAAGACCGTCTGGGACAACCAAGAGGCCTTTGGATCTTCTGTTGGGGCCTCTGTGTCTTCTCCGCTCACCACGGCCCTCCTGTAGGACGTACTTCTCAGGCCTCTTTTCAGTGGGCTCTCGCTTTCACCATCCGCCCCCTCCCCGTGGTCCACTCCTGTTGAAAAGTAGCTCCCGGTTTCTACCATGCTGAGGGCTTTCGCCGCTCGCTTGGAATGATCCAACCCCAGAAGTCCCACCAAACCTTGGCCTTGTGGCCCGGAGGAGGGTGCCTTATTCTGCCGACTATCGCACGCCAAGCCCTTGGGAATGAGCTGTTGGGTGCCCATCTTCAGGGCGGCGGGGCTGTGGGTGCTGAGGACAATGGAGGCGGATGGAGAGATTGATGGGGAAAGTGAGGGAGAGGGGGAGGTGGAGGACATGGATGAAGAGAAAGAGGCATGCCTGGTGTCCTGTGAGGTGGCAGGGGATGATGAGGACTGACTAAGGAGCACATGATGGTGCCCTCTGTCCACTGGCGACGGAGAGCGTGGGGTCGGGGGGTCTGAAGAGTTAAGGGAAGAGAGGGAGGGAATGCTGGAGGTGGAGGAGTTGTGGGAAGGGGTGGGAGTATGTCGGACTAGTGGAGAGGGGCTGGATGCAGAGGAAAGGTAAGACAGTTCATGGTGGCTGTAGTTGTTGTTGTTGTTGTTTGGTTTACGTGGTGACGGGAACGGAGAGGAACGGTTCAAAGAAACGGGAACTTCTGGTGAACTTCTACCAGGTGCTATGGGATCTTTCTGAGAACTCAGACCAAACAGATTGGACATGGATTTGTGGGCGCTCCTGAGATGTTTCTCAGGCCAAACTGTCTCTCCATTAGTGTTTGTTGTCGTTGTCCCCCTATCACCGTCTCCATTACGAACTCTATTGTCCAGGGAAGCGGATCGGTTATCCTGAGACCTGAATTTGGCCAGAGAGAAGAGTCCGTTGGAGAAGTGGCCGATGCTTATGCTACGAACCACTCTGGTTTTCTTGGAGGGTTTGTGCAGGGTGTGCTTCAGCACCACAGTGTTCTTGCCCCAACATGGAGGAGGAACCACCAGTCTCTCAGCAGGTTGACTCAAGGTGAAGGAAGAGTCATTGTCCTCCACGGGAAAGTCTGTCATTGTGACCCGATTGATGTGGTAACTGACGGGTCGTGGTTTGGGCTCCTGCGCTTTTTTACAATTGTCTGGGCGACGTTTCCACAGTGGGGTGATGTTCTTATTGGACAGATCCACATCATTGCCGATATCCATGGTCCTAAAGTGTCTGTGTCAGCTTCACTATCTGTGTCCCAAACTCACAGGTCACAGTGCAAACACTGCAGCCCTGATCTCACCCCTAAGGGTAAACAAAAGACAGAGAAATACCTATCATTATCAAAGAGCTCAGTGCAGTGTCCAAATTCCCACAGTTTACTCATTAACAGGGATTCAGGGCAGTTATGGCATCCACACTTTAAGTTGTTAAATTGCGCAACACACGCAACTAATGCCAGTGGAGACAGCTGATACTCCTTCTATGTATGTTCCCCGAGGTGAAATGCCCTTATTTTAAGCACAAAGATGATAAGATACTGATAGCGGTGAGCAATTACTGTAATAATTCCCCCTAAAACGGAAACAATGGTCCGCTGCAACAGAGAACACGTACGCTATTGTTTTTTTTATCACCAGTTGCCCAAACCCAAATGATGCGCTCTTCGGTTTCTGTGTTTATGTGTAGGCCTATGATTCAGCTGTAGAAAAAAAACACTATTTTGGTAAACTGTCCCAAAAAAAGAGTTTGGTCCTCCTTACCTCTAACCAGTGGATCTGCTGCAGAATGCGGCCATTGTACGTGCACGCGCTGTAGTAAAACAACCCGTCTTCAGCCGATTAACCAAAAGTGACTGGGCTTAATCCAGCATGGTGTCGAAACTGGTGAAGTTTACTACAGTTGGAGCCGCAGAGAAACTTACTGGGAAAGTTTGTGTGATCGACCGGGTACGCGGCAGAGAGAGAGAGAGAGAGAGCGCGTCTGAAGCGCAGCTGAGGGCGCGGAGGAGTTTCTATGAGCAGCAGCAGGAGGAGGGAGGGACACCAGCCGCACAGGAGTGAAAGGGAAAGAACAATACTCCCAAATTAAAAGGAACTCACTTATTTCAGGCCGTGGTTGTCAAGTTGGAGGAAGGAATTTCCATAATGAAAACGTAGAGGTCAAGAAAAGTGGTCCACTAAATTCAACTTTAAAACGTTCTTACACGTACTGTGCATTTCTTTCAACACAAATACAGCATTACTATTGGGCTACTGAATTGAACCGTTGCTGTCGCGCGCCATCGTGTGCTTTTGTGGCGTAATTGCAACAGGCATAAACAACAATGATTCATTAACATATATAGCATATGAACAAATATATGTATTTACTGATCTCACAAAAAAAAACCTCAAGCAGCACATGCGTGTACCTCTAGTCATTATGAGTGAAGACAGTCGTTTTGGGGGACCCTAATGATAAATCACAACACTTCAATTACCTCCAAATATATTTCAATATCTTATATCATCATGGGGTGTCTTAACCTGGTCTTAACCTAGAACCTGCGGTAATCTCCAGGCATACATCATCAAGACAACATCCCCATTGTCTGGTAGTTTGGGAATGACATTTGGAGATGCTTAAAAACAATAAAAATAAATAAAATAAAACAACTATGGAGTGAATGGAGGACCTCGAAGGATTTATAGTTTTTCATTCATGCAGGCTGTCGTCAATTCATGCTTCACTGGACATGTGTGATTTCGAAATATTGCGTGACTAAAGTGTTTCCTCATTAAAACCAAACGGAATATTTCGAAATCACACAATTCCTGGGAAGGGTTAGCATAAATTGACCACAGCCTGAATTAATCATAAAACACAGTTTAAGCATGCACTCACACGAAGAACTCAGTAGGCATACAACTGGTAACTGGTACTTTCTATAATAATTAACAGAGTCTACGGTCCTATGTGTTTCTGTGCGCCAGAATTTCACCTGTTTGCCCGCTAAGGGGCGCACTTGTCATGTTTACCACTCATCTTTGCTCACATTAAAGCATTATGAGTCTAGGAAGTCGAACATCACTCAACAAAGTATCTGAAATGAACAACACATAACTAAAATTGAGTTCCACTACAAGTGTGTCTCTCTATAACGGAGTCCAACGACAGACCAAAAAAATTGCTTGAGTAATTCCATAATAATCCTCCCTATTACCAAATTGCTTGAAGATCAGGCAGGCAAAGTGTTGGAAGTGGTAAGATGGGTACAGGCAGTCAATGTCCAGCTTGAAACAAATGTCCCCTACAGTGCAAACATTTAGACAGACACAATTACAGAAAGCAAGAAACAGATAACAAATTAATCATCCGTTCACAGCTTGTTCTTGCGGTCAACTGACAGCATTGTGCAAATAGCTCATGATGTGGGAGGGAAAGCACAGGCCATTAAAATAAGTTGTGTGAATTTTGTAAAACGTAACACGTATAAATAATCTTCATAAACAGGGCCTTCTTCCTTTGACCACTTGTGTGCGACATTGTCAAAATATCACTCCCACATAAATCCACAGCAATAATGTCATCACCGGAACCACTTACACCCACTGCATTGATCAAGACAATTCAAAATGAACATCATTGACATCTTTATTGTCATTAGTTACCACAACACTATTTAAATGCTGCGTCATACAGGCCCCCTAATGTGACTCTTGTGGTGTGACAGTCGTCATGATGTTCTATAGGGGAAGTGCGGCAGCCTATCCTGTTGTATTGTTTAGAGAAGCTAAATGTTTCCTCATGTTGTTTGGTAAAGCTTCCTCTTCCATATGACAAGACACTCTCCTCTGACTGGAAGGTCAACATGCCCCCCCCCCCCCCCACACACACACACACACACACTAAACACACACACACACACCCTTGAGCCAGCCAACGTCCCCCCTGATGAAGAGCTCTCCAGCGAGACTGTGAATCTCCACCACACCGTTCCCTGGGTGACCCTGACCCTAAGTCTATGAGACGGGCAACAAAAAAAACTGTGTCTTTGTGGATCGGTGGAGGAGAACAATGACAAAAAGGGAAGACAGGGTAAAATGGTGGAAAATCTAAGAAGCAGTCATTGCTATCTTCTGTAGTGACATGATTAAGCAATAACAGCTTTGAGCATGCAATGCCAAGCCCTTACAGAACAAGGTGAGACACTGAGCCTTTCCAGATATTTGTTTCCTTTCTTCTGCACATCAAAAGACTGATAAGGCTGGATCCTACATTGTCTGTCTGTCTGTCTGTCTGTCTGTCTGTCTGTGTGTGTGTGTGTGTGTGTGTGTGTGTGTGTGTGTGTGTGTGTGTGTGTGTGTGTGTGTGTGTGTGTGTGTGTGTGTGTGTGTGTGTGTGTGTGGCCTTTTGCTGGGCTTGCTTTCAAAAACAAGTTAATTTGTAATGAACTAAAGCAAAAGCAGTGAAACTGACAGGACAACCTGACATGAAACGCAATGCTAACTTGATTAATATTAATAGAAAATGATCCTAGAAAATCTATTGATCTCATTAGGGATTGTATGATTGCTGTAAAAAGAGGAGGAGTGGATTTTGAGTGCCTCTACAGTTTACAGGTGACAGACAATTTAAATCACGAGTCATTTCATGAGATCATACTGAATCATCTAAATGTATTTTTAAAAGTTGGTGTTGTTTGTGGAGTAGGCTACTGTGGAGAGATTTTTTTGTTGACATCATTTCTACACATTCATTGATTCGATTATTTAGTTAAAGCAAACATTTGCTGCAGGGATGATCTGCTCTGAAAGCAGAATTAAGCACACAGAGCTGATCTCGGAGGTCAGGGAAAGATGAACCCGTTTTTCTGGTTAAATTGTGTTTCTGGAGGAAATGTCAGAGAAAAGAGAGGTCCTTTGTGAACACTCTCACTCAAAAATGCATCTCAGTCATACAAAGGTATCTAGTCTTATCTTAGTGGTCTATTTTATCTTCAAGTGGTTCATTCCAGCTATCTGCTGCCAGCGTAAACCAGCTACCCTTTCTGACCCCTCTATGAACAGATTTTTAATTCAGTTTTCCATGCCAGGTTGGCTTCTTCTCTTACACAGATCAAACTCATTGGGTTCCCTAATATCATCCCTAAGAGAATACTAAGAAAATATATGAATTGTAAGTAATTGATTTCCATTTTTTTTACATTCAAGATAAAAAACACACCGGATTGTGTTGCAGATCCTAGTTAAAACAAATGAATTAATGTGTATGTAACCCAGTGACAAAAATGGGTTAACATAAATAAATAAATGCCCATAACCCCGTTGATAAGATCATAATAATACATCATTATATATGCTTATTTAGTTATTATTTTATTTCCATCATTCCTATTCACTTAAATAGCTTGTCAATCAATGTTGGTCTTGCATTGAGGCGTTTGATTGGTTATGACAAGGAATAGAGACTGCTAATTGGATGGTTAAGTTAAGTTCCGCCTCCATGACAGAAGAAAGAAAACTTCAACACAGAATGAGACGATATTGATGCACACAGAGATAAAATTGATTTATAAAAGTTAAACTGCAGACTCTAGAGTGAGGCTACAGCGTATGCCTTCGTGTTGTCTGTCTGAGGATTTGGAGGACGGCCCGTGTGTCGGAGGTTAACTGTTTCTAGCATTGTTTCGGTGAGTTTTAAGAAGTTGGGCTATGGCTATTTATAGTAACAGGTGTTCCCTGCCGATACGGCTAATGCTATTTATAGCACAGACCTGTGTTGCCTGCCGACACATGGCTAATGGGCTAATATAATTACTGGTGTGTTATCCACGTGTGTTATATAAAGCATGTGGTTTCTTTATTCATGTACAAATAAGTGTTAATGCTGTAGTTAAAGCAGCCTTTGTTGCATTTAAAGAGTAAAAATAAGTCATAGTTACATTATTTTATCACAGTGCTTGATTTATTCATTTTTGTATTTTGATTTGGGGAATATGCTGGAAACATGCAGTGTAGCTGTGACATTGTGCACAGTTAGTGTTAATATTAATATGTATAATGTTTGAAGGGACAATGGAACATTTGTGCTATATGCTTAAATGTAAATGTGAGGTTTATGATGGATATCATATAGTTCATGTTTTGAAAATGAGATAAGAAATGTTTAATCATAATTCATGGTTAAAATGCTAAAAAATTCACAAGTTGATCACTATTGAATTACAGTAGAATTAGGAACTGAGTTGTGAATATTCATAATGGCCATAAGTGATTTCATGACTTAGAATAGTAATAGCCTTGTTTTTATACAGGCTGGGTTTTTTTCGTTGGATTAAATTGGATTCTGGATTCTGGATTCTCCTGGACAAAGGAGATGGCGAGCTACCCTTGAACCATCGAGCAGCTTCTCATCCAGAGGAGTTGGAACTGATAAGCAATTCAGAGGAACATTTCAGAGAAGTTGGAACTGATAAGAAATTCAGATGAACATTTGAGAACCTTTCAAGCAAATCTGTGTATTTCACTGTGTGATATTGTCTGGTAAATTGTGTTATATAAGAGAGGAAACTTCATTTTATTTTCTTATGACAAAGCGCTCTTTGGGAGTAAAAGTTAAAATTTACAACATATTTTGTCTGGTGGTTTCATGTGTTGCCAATGGTTTATTCACTCAGCTCCTCCCGAACCTAGAGCAACTGTTCTATACCTAAATAGGGTTACCACGGTTACATGTACATTAAAAAAACTATCACACAAAATGCTTTAATACGGCTTATAGCCTAAATGCAGCGTACATTACAGCAACCAAAGAATATCTTGTTATGCCAGATGCCAAGGCTTACTGCGTCAGCCTCCATTGTTTTGTTTTTAAGCTGCTTAACCTTCAGGGTTTCACCCAAAGTGTTCACTGATGTTGGGTGAAATGTGTTTGCGTTAATAAACTGCGTCAGACTTCACTGGGAAGACGTCTCTGATAACTTGTCACATGATATTTCATGAACACAGTCTTTTGATATCATATAAATATTTGCAGGATCTGTATTATGAACAGCTGCATTTCTCTCATTCCAATTGGGAAGTTTTCTCTTGTTTTACGACTGTCAAAAGGTAATTTCAGCAGAATTACAAAAACAAACAGCCCTTCATACACTATCAAACACTAGTATCCAGGGAGGATATTATTTTCTGATATGTCTGCTTCTGCCCCAGCACAAAGACGGTAAATGCCATGACATCTGCAGTGCTCATGAAAGAAACGATCGGCATGGTTACACATACCTTAAGACTTAACCATTGTATCTGTCCTCAAGCTCTTGGAAAAGGCAGATGTATGATCTTATATGATAGAACGAAAATACTGTAGATGAGCTTTGTCTTAAAATGTGAAATAAAAACTGAGAGCAAAACTCACAGCTCACCAGCTAGTGTTGATATGGTTGGATACCAAAAAAAAAAACACAAGATATTGAGAAAGAGTTCTGAGCTGAGTACGTACTGTACACAAATAGCTGGGATGACTGTGGTGTCTGCTTTGCTGCTGGGCGTGCAAAGCAGTGTAGCATATAAATCATAAGTCACAGACAATGGGGAAAACAAGAGAGTGTGTAGTCTTGGGAGCCAGGATTGCACGGGTCTCATCACAAGAGGCAGAAGGTCCAACTGTTTTGTCGGAGGAGCAAACTGTGAAGAGAAATACTTTGCATTCAAATGTCTACTGCTTCTCAAACACAAGCTATTTCAATGTATTTATATATATAAATTCACAGTCGTATGGCGTTCAATAGATTTTCATGTTGAGCCTTGGTTGTGTGGCACCCCCTCCCCACCTCCACCCTCTCTCCCACTGTGCACCGTGAGTCACCTGCTCGAGTGCTACCTTGCCGGCTCTGAACATTAAAGCCATAGAACAGAGAGATAGCATGAGCACCACAACATTCCTGTGCTCTCTCAATCCCCCTTGCATTTCACAAAAGGCCCCTCTCCGCATCCTGACCTTTTTTCTCGGCATACCTATCTTTTTCTGTCGCTCTGCTCTCTTTTTCCCCTCTCTGACTCACACACCCATTGTACTTCTCCTACTCACCGCTGCTGTTTGCTCGCTGTCCTTGCCTCCCCTCCCCTCACACTTCACTGCCACCCACACGTCTCCTCATCCATCCTCTCCGAGAACAATAAAGAGGAGAACTGACGACTGTAATTAGCAATGCTATAAGTTGCAACCCCTGAAAACACACGCACGCACGCACATACACATACACATACAAACACACACACACACACACACACACACAAATAAGTTGTACAAAACAGGAAATAGCCACATAGAAGCTGGAGGAAAAGCCAACTTATACAATGTATGGATCACATTATAAATGCATACGCCATATGTTACAGAACTAGGACAATAGCTCTTTATTGTGAAGTGTGTGTGTGTGAGCGAGTTCTCGTCAGTGTCCAGTGCTGCCCTGTGCCCCTTCCATTCTCATGCCCACCCACCAGTAGGCTATGGTTACTGCAACGGGCCCTTCTACTGGATGTGCACAAGTGCATATGGAACCAAAGCAGGGGGCATCTGACACACACACACACATACACATATTTTTTAAACCAGGCTAATCACCATGGTTACCGGTGCCTTTTGGCTTGTGCTGATTGGCCAATGTTATAGCGATGACCCATGATTGACTCTCCCCCCTGTGGCTTCTCATTGGCAGTTTGCCCCGTTGATGATGTCATGGGTGCGTGTGGCATGTTGCAGTGGATGTGGCATTGAGACATTGCGCTGCTGGGCATAGATGGAGAAAGCAGGGTCCGATCAAAGCTGGAGCTGACGGCTGTGTTTGCGCCATTTACTGTAGTTTGTAGAGACCCAAAGGTGAATGATTGTCCCAGGCTTGGTAGTATGGGTTTTTGGTTTGGATCAGATATTCTGATGGATTAGCAGAATGGTTTTAAATTTAGTTTTACCCACTTAACTGACATAGTGACAATAGTAACCAGTAGAGGGCATATTGCTATACGTAAGAGGATCGAAAGGGAGAGAGAAACCCATGCAGATGCCTGATTTCAGACTTAATGATTGTTTCATAGGTGTAATCTTTTCCTTTTATTAGAGCCATTTCCCTAAATCCCATATACTCCGCTCACAGAAGAGAGTCAAATAAAATCAAAAATACATTTTAACCGTTATAAATATTCTTAACATGATGTACTTTGCGGTCCATCTGGTTCTTAAATAATGCCAATAAAGACCATTAAAGTATCATGCATTCGGTTCACACACTGGTGTTATAGAGTCTTTAACTGCTTCTTGAATCAATAAATTGTACTCACTGATCAACAGTAAGCTTTCGCTCTGTAAAAGGTAGAATATGAATGAAGAAATAGCCAGATTCATTGAACAATTCTTTTTTAATTGACCATATGAAAATGGTATTACTAGCTGCCGTGGAGCATATTATTCCCCTCTTACAGTGGTTTTAGTAGTTCACATGAAGCTCGGACTCTAAAACGTCAGTAATTAAATGAAATTCAAAACAGGAGGAAGTCATATCTGATCAATAATAGATGTTAAATATACTGTTGATTGTCCCTTTATTATGAAAGCACTTGGAATAGTTTACAAGTATATAGTGTAAAAAGCAGATGAGTAATATTGTGATTAAAATACTGCGTGTCTGCAAGGCATTGGCTCATGCTAACGTGCTCACAATGACAATGTTAATATGCTGATGCAAAGCAGGTGTAATATTGTCCATATTTGTTAATTAGCATTAAACATAAAGTGAAGCTGATGGAAATGTCAATGGTCATAAAGTAGTAGTAAAGTAGTGGACACATTGACCCTATGATAGGTGTTTAATTTTAGATCAGTGAATCTTTTGCCTTACACATACACATAGCACACACACACACAAACACACACACACACACACACACACAAACCAGGAAGACCAAAAAGCCCAAACTCAAACAGGAAGAGGGGATAGCGTCACTTCCTCCCTGAAAACTATGGAGGGGTCTCTGCATTTCAGTGTGCGACTTTGGGAAATAAATTGTGTGTGCGTGTGTGTGTGTGTGTGTGTCAACCCCATTCTTTTTCCACTGCAGAAAGTTACAGTTTATAGAGCTTCACCTCACCAGAACATATTAGGATATTCTGTCATTGGTTCAATATGACAACCGATAAAAAGAGGAATCCTGATATTGCTGCAATATTCCCTCAGTAGTAAGGCTAAAGGTTCATCATTGCGTATTAATAGCCGCAACTACTGGGACACATTAGCAATTTGTTGGTTGTAATTACAGATAATTGCTTACCTTTGGGATTTGCAACAGTCAAGAAACAAGTCCCAGGGTTCGCGCTTCTCTGTCTCACACATCAACATACATAGTCACACTTACTGTAAAGCAACAACAGACAATCATTCACCCTGCAGCTTGGGTTTGAGTCATCTGGCTGCAAAAAAATGTCACACAGACACAAGCAAAGCAAAAAGGATGGATGTAGAGATGGAAGGAGGGGGAAAAAATATGATGTTGCAGCACGAATCACAGAAGAAAATGTAAGCAAGAATGCATTGTAAAGTCTGTATGTGTCTGTTTGTTAGTGTGTGTGTGTGTGTGTGTGTGTGTGTGTGTGTGTGTGTGTGTGTGTGTTTAAATGGCAGTGATTTACCTTCAGAGGATGCAAACAAAAGAAAAAAACATAATTGTTTAGTTTTCTCACTGTGTGCAAACAAACACACAAGCTCTAAACCAGCTGACAGGTAAATCAGGGAAGACACAGTCATAAAACTGATTTTCTCCAAACTGCATAGTAAGCAGTATCTTTGTATTAAAGATAAACAAGGAAATGGCTACACATTCCCCACAAGCAAACATGCGCACACACAAGCATACTCACACACAAAACACCACACACACACACACACCCACACACACACACACACACACACACACAATAGAGGGCCACATCGCTGTCCCTCTACAATTAAAGTCTTAGTCACACTGCGCCAAAGGCTATTTCAGTCCTTCTCCAGCCCAGTTTCCTCAACCATCTTCATAGCATGGTTTTTGCCTCTTCCATATTCCCCCCCCCCCCCTCTATCTCTCTGTCCCTTCTGCTAATTGACAAGGTTGTTAGTCAAAGTCTATTGATGCTGATCGTTATTGAGGCATTCTACTATGGCCGATCTGAGCTCACCCAACTGGCTGCAGTTGTAGAAGCTGTGTATTTTGAGGGACAAGCCGGATTGCTTTTTTTCATTCACACACATACACTGGCTGAGAGGCAAACCAAAAAAATCATCATCCAGTTTGACAACTCTCATCTGCTTGACATGATGAGCACACACAAACATGCTCAACACTAACTGTCTCCCTGAATCACTTGAATACACAGCCATCACACACACCTCTACCTGTCTCTTTTTAGTCATAGCACAAGAAGAGCTCTCTCTCTCTGTCATTCTTCCCTCCCACACTTTTCGCATTGCCGTTGATCCGCTGTTCCTGAGCGCGGCCAGAATAACTACCGAATGACAGTTCTGCCCAACATGCCACGTCTGCCGCTGAAAAAATTTGGCAACATCTCTTTTTTCTCTCTCATCTGTTGACATTCGTGTCCCTCTCGAGCAAAATTCCTGGCCCTGTATTTCAACTGGTTCTCATTCCTCAGACCTAGAAAGATTACTCTCTTTCCATACACTGACATTGATGTCAATTTGTAACTTTATAATTACTGCCAGGTATATGTTTTAGCTTAGATGCATGTTTTTTGTAACATAAATCAATATGGATGAGTACAATGAGTACAAACAACAATCGGTGACTTGACACTCGCCACTATTCCACTGCTCCCCATCACTTGTGCCACATTATGAAAGCAGCGCAGTAGTGGAAATGTTCTCTAAATGTAAAAAAGCCCACGGGTTGTATTGACACAGTGCACACTTCGGAGACTGAGGCAGTGGTATTAAGTCACTGCCACATAATCAGTGTCTGCAGGGTGCTGAAAATGTCTACAATAAATGATTGAAGATGGCTTGTCTCCACAAAAACAATGATATCATCAGTGCATTCAGACTGACATCACTGACAAATGAACGACCTCCCCTGCAGTGTGACTAAAGCGAAAGAGGGATATCTGGGAGGGTGAATGGCTGAAATTTGATGTCAGCACTCCGAGGAACAGGTAGAGCGTTAACACATCTTTTTTTATCTTGGCCATAAGCGAACAAAGACACTGCAGCATGAGCTCATCGGTGAAAGAAGTGAGCTCATGGCTTATCCGTTACAGTGGTGTAGTCCAAAGGATATACAGTATATATTAAATCTTTTTACTTCTTGGTCAAAAGTAGAGCTTTGCCTGAAATCAATTTAATACATTATAAGATGCTTATTAATGTTTGCACCACGGCTGAAATAGGCTATAGGCTACAGTATAGCCTATAGCCTATTTCCCATATCCTGCAAGGCTGAACCATTGAAATGTAAGATATAGATGCCTCTCAAGACTGTTGAATGCTCCCTGTGACTTGTCAGATACAGTCGCAGATTAATGTTTTCTTTCCGATCAGTTCTTTACCTGAACTTGAGACAGTTTGGCCTTGAAACATTGTAATTTTCCTGTACTGATAGAATGGAATGTTGGATGGAAATGTAGCTTTCAGCATTATTTCGTCCTTGAGAGACAGAAATCCCAATGACAGTTTTTTGAGTAGTGTGTGTGATGGTATTGTGCTGATGAACTATTTAGCCAATTGTATCACTGAAAGGATGCACCCTACTTTTTTAATATCCTTTCGGGGAAATTGAAAAAATAAAATAAAAAAATAATTTAGCTGAGGCTTAACTCAACTGAGTTTAGTCACTGGATTGTAAGATAATTCAACTGCCCTTCTTCAAGGCAAGTTCCAACCCCATAACTCATTTTTGCAGTGGAGGCTTTTTCATAAGAAGAATAATGTCTCCAAACCTAATCTAACATAACACCCAGACTTGACAAAGTTCCTCCAGCAGCTGTTTTCACAGGCTGACTCACTCTCCCTACGATGAGTATCCTATACTGAACTTCATGTGTTTTTCCCCATAAAGGACTACAAATTGAAAAGCTTTCATGAGTACATGAATTTAGTATTTGAGTAAGCACAGCACATTAGTTCCATACAATTAGGGGATTTAGAAGAAGTGAATTGATGCTGCAGAGCCCAAGGTATCCAGACTTTTAGTCTCTAACATGGGTAACTTCCAAATGCCAGTATACCTACCATAATCATCCAGGGTATGCCCACAACTTTCAAAGTCTTGCCCAGTTGGAAATGCAGCTTTCAGATGAAGATACATAAAGTAGCCTATCAAAGCCCAAGCTGAATTACCCAATTGCAGCTCCTTAAGAGCCCCAGAAGGCAATATTCACAGATTTCACAGTCGTAATACTTCCAGCTGATGAATTGACTTTGGCATTTTAAATTGGAGAAGTGATCCCTTTAATGAACCCTTTACTTTAGAACTGATGGCAACAGCAACATAATCTTGTGAAAATATTGCAGATTATCACATATTATCAGCTTTATCACACTACTTTCGTATGCCTCATATTGTTTTATGTCAGTCATGTGATGAGTTGTGCCATAATGTGGATGCCTGTTATTCATCTCAGAACATTGTAAAAGCTCTGCCGACTAATAATTTACACACCCACGCAATAGGAGAGAGACAGACAAAGGGAAGCAAAAAAATAAATTTTTAGTCTAGATAGATTGATAGATAGATAGATAGATAGATAGATAGATAGATAGATAGATAGATAGATAGATAGATAGATAGATAGATAGATAGATAGATAGATAGATAGATAGATAGATAGATAGATAGATAGATAGATAGATAGATAGATAGATAGATAGATAGTCGGACAGACAGACAGATACATAGATACAGAAATGCATAGATATATGGCTTTTAGCTGTAACGTTACTGTAGCCTTTCTCAGCTGTATTTTTGTATCTTTTGTTCACTCTTTTGCAATACGAGATAAAATAAAAAGCCTGGGGGTTCAGATAACTCTATTTTTCCTGCACCTACACACAGTGAGTCATCTATCCACACTCAGCTAACCTCTCCTTTGGCTTTCTCTCTCTCTCTCTCTCTCTCTCTCTCTGTGTACTGCACATTGGAAGAGTGCCTCCTCTCCCCGATGAGCTGTTTGACTGTGACCCCCACCGACTAATGGAGCACTTCACCACGACACCCTTTCACATCTCAAACTGAATTAGAAAACTGTATGCAAAACAAGCCTCAGGGTTCCTTTCGTGCAGCTGATGCCCCTGGAATGCAGATAGAAATGGATTCAATCCTTAGTGCTTGGTGTTGGTTTGGACATGTGATGGGCAAAAGGCTAGAACAAACTTTTCTACAGTTGTCAACCCGTATCTAATGTCTCCCATATGTATACATTTGGATAGCAATCATAATACAGGTGGGGCAGATATTCTCTGTAAAACTGAGACATAAAATGAATGGTCTGATGTTTTGCAATATATTCCCATTGCTTTCCCTCAGACTTTATGATACTCCAGACACTTCTAATTATTTTATTCTTGTTTGATCATCTCTCAGTCTAGAAAACTTACATAGAGGCGTTTTCTGATCTGATGCCCAAATCGGTACAGTGATATAATTTGTACAATTGAAAAAATGTCATAAAAAAACGTTCATGATGTGACGGCACTTTCCTTTATGTTTAGTCAGGGTTAGGCACTAAGAAATGGTTAGTTTTAGGGAAGCATCGTGGTTTGGGTTACAATTACAGCATGGTTACTATTCTAAACACGTGGTTAGGTTATTATGACTGTGGACATGCTTAAAAAAACAACGTGGAATTAGTCACTCTAGTGACCTATTATACAGTTACATTACTTGCTCCTTTTCTCCCATCATAATGACTACCTCCACCAGAAGGGTTTTGCATCCGTTTTACTGTTCAGGGATTCTTTCAAATGATATTGTCATTTTTATATAAAAAAAATTATTTTCAAAAACATTTAATCATCATCAACACAAGTTGACTTTAGAAATATTCCTCTCACTTTCATATCACACAGTACAGTAAAAGCAAAATACATTTCGCAAGTGAAATATGTGAAAATCACATTTGTCAAGCTCATTAATAATACAGAGCACTTGAAGCAGGCGACTTGGTGAGAAAACAGAGCTGGGTCAGTGTGTTTGTGGGTCTCTGACAGGGCCTTCATTCACCAGAATACAATAGTGCCAGCCAGTACAGTCGCCCCACTGTCCCGTCTGGTGGCCGAATGGCAGAATGCAGACTAACCTACAGTATGGCTCCTCTCTCATCACTCCTTTTTTTTTGGAGGGGGGGGGCATACACACTCATTTACACAGAGTACAAGAGCACACTCAGTCCACGAGTGAGAAGGAGCATTCATTGAGGCAAAACAGGGAGTTTTGGAAACCGTTTGGCCCATGTTTGACAGGAGGGGAGAGGGCAAACGTTCAAACAACCACACACACACACACGCACGCGCACGCACACACACACACACACACACACACACACACACACACACACACGGACGGACACAAACAGGCATGCAGATTTGAAGCTGGACCATCCCACCCTGTTTCAGTTTCCTGTCAACGACCACAATAGTATCTGCCTGCAAGCTGTGCAACCCAACCCTATCTTATCAAATGCAGGCTCAGACACAGCTACAATGCTCTGCTGTGTGTGTGTGTGTGTGTGTGTGTGTGTGTGTGTGTGTGTGTGTGTGTGTGTGTGTTTGTGTGTGTGTGTGTGTGTGTGTGTGTGTGTGTGTGTGTGTGTGTGTGTGTGTGTGTGTGTGTGTGTGTGTGTGCCCCAGGAGGCATGGGGGAATGAATTCACTACACAGGAATGCACAGCTGAGTCTGGGTGTTTTTACATCAAAAAACTTACTGTATGTTTTTGATCAATGCGTGCTACTTTCTCCTCATTTTTCCTATTAACTCTTGTGCTTTGTTGACTTTGACTTCCTCTTTGGTCCCATAGGGTTGTGTATGTGCACAATATGAATAAATGCAACATCAACCATTTTCTTTATGGTCTGACCTCATTAAAACCCAATATGTAGTAAAATATTAAGCCTATAAAACTGGACTGTTGTTACACCATGTACAACAGAAATATCCACTGTCTTGCTATAGCCACGGTAATTGCATCCTTAGCTTATCTGTTCACGGCAGTTACATTTTGTGCGAAATGCCATAAGGCAAAATTCAAAACCATGTTTAAAAGTAATTTTCTGAAATATTAGTCATGAAATATTATGGTGATACAAATCAATCTATCTAGGTTTGAGGTTTTGTCCTCTTTTGAGTATCTGTACAGCAAATAGTAAAGTGGCTGTTTGTTGTTTGTATTTTTTAAAAACAGGCTCCTTTCATCCTATCACCTTCATTAGTTATTCCTATTGCTTATTGTCTTCTCCAGATGCATGTACAACTCCTGTCACTGCAGCTGTTACATTCTTAAGAGAACACCTCCATCTTGTCCTGGCTTGAATGCTTGCTCTTCACCGCCTACAGTTCTCCGAAAATAGACAAATAACCCGTGGGGAGAAGCATCCGAACATTCAGAGCTCTGCACCTTGAGAAACATTACATTGCCATTTGACAACCGCGGTAGCAAGGCTGCATCTTGCTTTTCAATTTTCACATACGTTTTTTCCAACCATCGTGTGCCTGCCAATAAAGAGTTATTTTTGCCCAATACCCCCACTGAGACCTGGAGAAAGAATGACTTAAGAGAGGCTGAGGACAAGGCGTGCTTCAAGAGAAATGTCAAAACCATAAAAACATCCTCTTCTGTTTTGAGCTCGGCAGACTCGATTTGTGTGCACATGCCTGGGGCCACACCTGTGCATCACATCAGCCATTTTACGAAGGCAAGTTCCCACCTGAAGAACTACAAGTTGTTGTTCGGACCCTTATGGGTTGTTACACTATGCAAGTTTGAAAGAAAGAAAGAAAGAAAGAAAGAAAGAAAGAAAGAAAGAAAGAAAGAAAGAAAGAAAGAAAGAAAGAAAGAAAGAAAGAAAGAAAGAAAGAAAGAAAGAAAGAAAGAAAGAAAGAAAGAAAGAAAGAAAGAAAGAAAGAAAGAAAGAAAGAGGATATTCTGCACAAAGGTTGCATGTCGGCCAAAAATTCTAACACAGAATCTTCATTGCACTTAAATTTGCTGAACAATTTTGCAAAGCAAATCATATGATCAGTAACATCAGCAGTTAGGAGTTAAATAGGATTTGAGATAAACCCGACACCCATTCTCTCTTACATGCGAGAACAAGTCAGCGTAAACATGTACCCTCCCTATTCTTACACGGAACCCAAATATCTTTGCTAACAATCTACCTTGTGTGACTTTCCAAGAAGAATGTAGGTGAATTTTGAATGTAGGTGAAAAATGACTCATCTGACATTAACTTCTCTCACGAAAAAACCTTCACACTGCAACCCTTAACCCTTTAAAGGAATAGTCCAACTTGTTGCCTCACTCTCGGGTTCAAGACAAGGTGGCCTTAACCATTCCTTTAACTGTGCATCCATTTTTGAAAAAGACATATAGGCAAAGGTTGCTCAGTCATCGCTAATAAGCTTAACTTCATGATGTTGTAAAGTTTATTTCCGAACCAGTGAATAAGGCAACAAGCTAAAAAAAATAATAAAAATTAGCTATTCCATTAACTTTGTCTGGTATACGAAATATTGAATTCTGTAAATGTGCCCTTAATGGTTAGTTATCATCGTGGCGATCCCACATTGAACTGTAATCTGATGTGGCAGTCACAGTCAGCTGAACCGTGTTATACAGTTTTGCATTACAAACTAAACACAATAATATATATATACCATATCGTAGGCGCAGGTTTGTGCTGGTACACGATACCCGCAACTCACAGGGTAATTACATACTGTACGGAGGGAGTGGATGGAGATACAACAGACAAGTGCAGACAGCGCCAATTAAATGCTGGTTTTAAGTGTGTTGTTGTCATGGCGACTAAGCTGGTAGGCCACCTCTGAAAAGAAATTCTGTTTCATATTAAATGCTGGCACTTTTGTTCCTGTGCCCGTTTCTCTTTATCCCTAACCTCCCTCTGTGCGTGTGTCTGTCTCTCACTGCGTCCCTGTGCGTTTACCCATTTGACTGGCGGAACAAAAAACACATCAGAGACAGTCCAAAAACAGTCCCTGTGTCCAAAACCGCCTCGTCTTCCTCCTCCAGCCCTCTCTTTGCATGCGTCCCTTTCCATTTCTCTCTTCCAGCTGTGCCCTCATCCATGTTATACCACGTTGGACAGTAAGCAGACATTGTGGCACAAGATGCAGTGGGGGTGGATGATTTGTGCCACGGGGGGGGGGGGGGGGGGGGGGTTACAATCTGTCTCTTCCCACATTTGTAAAGAAAAAACACAGTATTTGATTTTTTCCTCCCCCTCCCGGTGTTTAGAGACACAGAGGTAAATGGTTTTGTGTGATCTGTCTAATCGCAGTAGAGAAAAGAGGAGGAGAAGTGTGGGAGCTTTGGAGCACTTTGATTTCTAGTGACCTTCCCTATTTGTGCAGTCTGGCTCTGTTGCAAGTCTAAACGCAGATAGAAAGCATGCACACGCACACACACACACACCTACACACACACACACACACACACACACACACACACACACACACACACACACACACACACACACACACACAGAAGCTGCAAACATCTAACAGATGACGGGATCATCGCAGTGTTTTACAAGTTCTAGATTTGCTTTATATTTATGTACATATTTGAAATGCATGTTATATTTCATATTTGTCAATTTATGGCTTAAAACACTCAAAGCATACACTGTTGAAAATCAATAAGCAGGCTGAGAATGTGCTTCTAATGCATATTTTATCATAGTGAATTTGATTATGGTCTATTACAAATGTGGTCTTATTTGCATTGTTTTGGCCATTATTGCCATCAGTTATGATCCCATCCTACTCACAAAAAAGCAACTGATGAGATTTAGCAACACAGGAACAGTGACCTAATCCGACTGGTGTACAAACAGTTCAGCTTATCTCAACCGGACAGTAGGTCAAAGTGGAAACCATGAAACTGTGATGGGTATTTTCATGAGATAGTTTGGTTAATCATTCCTTTCCGTTCCCTCTATACCTATATACCTATAAGTGTGGCTAACCTGGGGGGTTTGTTTAAAACATGTCAGCTTGTCTCTTTGGATGTGCAGCTGGATGAAGGGCAACGCGTCCATGGATAGCATTTTGAAGCAGTCCCCTCAGTTCTGTCCGATAAATTGCCACGTTATTATTTTAAGCCAATCACTAATCGGCTATAAATGACATTGAAAAATGAATGCAGACTTGCTTTTGATTGTGGTGCATTAGACAAGTCTTATTTTCAGAGCCTGCTTACTCATTTTCATACCATAACGAAAAAAAATAAAACCAATGATGCTTGATAACGGTATAGGCAGATACACAGTATACATCCTAACAATGGCGAAGTTTCAAAATCGCACGCTCTAAACTATTCCTTCAAATTTGAAAGTGTATGCAGGAGTTACAATTCTACAAACATATATTATTATATAATATACAATCTATTTCAGAGATGTGGAGGTAGAGAAGCAGTCAGAGGAAGGAAGAGATACAAACTAGAGATGGAGCGAGAATGTGCAGCAGATTAGCTTGACACACTTCCAAATGGGTAGTTGGATCGGACGATGTGGGAAGACGGTACGAGTCGAATTCTGCGTACGTCTCAAGAAAGGCCTGATGACTCAGGTAGGCTGGGGGCAAGTTACTTCTGAGAAGGATGGAAAGCATGAGATGTAGAAAAGTATAGACAGGCAGGTGGGAAAAACAAATGGTACAGGAAGAGGGGGGAGGGATGACAGAGAGGGGGAGCAGAGAGACTGACAGATGAACACAAGACAGGCTTGTTGGGTACCGCTGTGGTACAACAGCAGACGTGAAGGTGCAGACTAATTACAATGCAACAATACAAGAACATGATACTGAGGTTGTGCTAATTGTGCGGAGCGTTGGGTTTGCATGCGGGATTTATCTTTGCCCAGCAGGCAGTGCCGTACCATATGGTCCACGGAGGAGATATTCCTAAAACAACACACACACACACACACACACACACACACACACACACACACACACACACACACACACACGCAAACACACACAAGCAAGCACACAGACAGCAAACACACACTCACTAACAAGCATGCACGAACACACACACACACAAACACAAACACACACACACAAACACAAAAGTGTGCATATGAAAGAAAAGAAGAAGAGGAAGAGCGAGACAGAGTGTCATTGGTGAGCGAGATAGAGCCATCTGCCCATTCTGGATCGCTGAAATCCACAGATCACAAACCAAATTATAATTACAGAACACGATAACACTGTGCAGAGGCAAGAAATAAATGCTATTTGCTATTTACAAAACATTAACACACAAAAACATTAAGAATTTAGCCAAGTCAGACACGTGAGGGGAAAAGGGGTAGAGGATGGGGAAAATGACAACAACCCCCTCAGACTTTTTGTCAATCCAGACAGGAAGTTGGAAGCAGCTGAAACTATGACGAGATGCCCCCAAATTGCCCTCAAACAGCAGGCCCTCCAAGGGGGGGCTGGCTGGACGTCCAACTAAGCCCTTCAGAGCCCATATGGTCTGGAGGCTTACGCACCGCGAGATGACGCAAGAAGGCAAGCCCGGAGGCTGCATCCATGGACAGGAAGAAGAAACGGGAACAAACAGCAGGGGGGTGGGGATTCTTGTGGCATGTTATGAGCATTCAGAGATGTGCGCTCATGTGTTACACACTCTATGAAAGGCATCATTCGCAGGAGCCCTAACCCTAACCCCTGTGCATGTGGCTGTTTGGATAGTCATTTGTAGGACTTCAAGGCTAAGGGTGGGGGGTTCTGTGTTTCAGGAAACTAACTCTGCAGGATATATGTGACATGGTGGAATTTCTGTGTGTGCGTGTGTCAGGGTAAATAAATAAAGAGCAGTAATGACTCTCTCTGTGTCATATGATCCGCCTGCAGAGTGACACTAATGGCATTAGCCTGAATGAGAGGCCTGTGGCATCCCTGTTTTCTCCCCTCTTCCTCTCCCCTGGTTCCTATGCTCTCACATTGATCTGTTCCATCTTGTTTATTGATTTGTTTTGGATTGTTTTAGACAGACTGTTGCGGTGATAATTAGGCCTATACCCTACTCCTTAATTGGATGGCATCTCATTACAGCTGACAATTCACACAATCAGTGGCGTTCATCCCAGGCATCAATCTGTATCATCATGATTGGAGTCATCTCGGTAACCAATTGAACGAGGATCAAGCGAGGCAATCAAGAAATGGAAAAATGAGATGTGTCTGTTTTAGTGTTTTAGAAATCATCTTGAGGATTCATATATTTTTTTAAATGTGTCTCTTATTACCACTGAAGTTCTTTTTTCAGCTTTGAAAACAAACTGGATTATGGTTCTGTTTGACTTTTTATAATGTGAATTTAAACTAATACAGAGCACAAATTGAAGGAATAGTTTCATATGGGAAAATTAGCTTTCTTGATGATAAAAGAGAACATTGATACAACTCACCTGCATACCGTAGATATGCTTGATGCTCAGCAAAATTAACCCACAGCTGGTAAGCTTAGCATCAACAATGTAATCAAACTATTGGCAAATAATACATAAAAAAATTAGTGTTTCCTAAAATGATGAGCAATTCCTGACAATGGTACACCAGTGGCTGTTTGTGCAAGATCTTCAAAAACTATTCTTGCAGAAAGCAGTTAGTCGATAGCATGTTGACATGACTCAAAACCCGGACAGATGGTCTCACAAAGTATAATAAAGTAAATGAAGAAAAATGTGAAAGAGAGAGAGAGAAGTGAGTTAGGAGAGGCTTAGGCATGCCCTGGGGGAGAGAGGGAGGAAGAGAAAGAGTGAAGGGAAAAGGAAAAGAGTAGCACATGGAGCGACACTGAGTCACACAGAGGGACAGGAAGTCTTCAACAGAGACACCCTTCCTTCCTGTCAGAGCACTGATCAGCACTGGACACCATTCAGTCGCACATCACATGAGACATGAGACCAGCATTAAGATTGACAGTACCCTACGTTGTACAAGTTCATATGAAGTTGTACTTGCCGATGTGTTGTAACTCATTTCAGTGAGCCAACTGCATCAATTTCCAATTCTCCGGCTCCACATGAAGCCAGTAAGGCTGCAATCTTCTGAGGGAACAGTGGTTGTTTCTACCTTCTGCTTTGTTTTTCAGTGCCTGTGACGATAAAAAATAGATCTCCAGGGGTTTATATATTTTATCTAACCTAGTGGAGTTTTCTTTTGGTGAAAGCCCACGGGCCACAGGATAAGGTCACTCTGAAATCTAAGCAGCCACATTGTGAATTTGAGCACACCCATTAATCAGCAAATTACTTTGTAACCAAACACAGGGTGCCAAAGGCAGAAAGGAGCGGTGAGCTCCAGATTTATGTGCGGCTCCCATCTGTTTACATGCTTTTGGGTTATCATGTTGCACCTGTGGCCCAGCAAGATATTTGCATATCATTCAGCACAAACAGAGAGCGAAATATAATTTTGACACCTATGCAAAATGTTTTAAATTGAGCTGGACGAGTTGTAATCTTCACAGACAGACACGGGCTTACCACCACTAAGAGTGTGATGTGTAGAAAATGGATGAAAATGGCAAATAGCTACTCTGGTCTGAAATGTTATAGTCCGTTTAACACACACACCTCTCATTGGTGCACTATTTTACCCAATCTGGCTTGAGATTTTGGCTCTGAATGACATTTCCATGATGTCATTTAGTGTTATTACATGCAGCAGAGTGGGAATACCACATCAGCCTATTGTCATTTCAAATCAGGGTATTAGGGTATTATCAAATTATTTTTGACATCTCTCCCCCTCACTGCAAAATCAGAAATATGTCAACAAACTGCTGGAAACATGTCTGGCAGTAATTCATTTCTCAAATATAATTAAATGTTAACAATAAAAAAGAAGCAATGCAACTTATTCAAATCTAGCAACATGCTATACAACACAACAACACAAGCTAATTTAAGATATTCATCTGGTGTGACTACCTACTACAACGCTAGCAATGAGGGTTATCATCTCGAAAAACTGCAGAAACACTCCCAAATCAGTTCAAAGGGAAGTTACTGATGTTCAAGCATACAAGTGTGAATACAGTATTAAACACATGAAAGATACCCTGCTGAGTTTGTGACTTCAGGCATCCACAGCCCCACATGTTTGTACACATCCTGCTGCTATTCCAGTTATAACAACAAAGATTGAGATACAGGAAATGTAGAAATGCACTAATGAGGCAGGGAAGAAGAAGACTGCTGGCCTTATGTGAACAATACATGTTTTAAAAAATATATAAATAATGCCATTGTAAATGTTTTATGAGGAAGAAAAGGCCTCATATCCAATCCAAATAATGTAATTTGCTAAGAAACACTAAATACAAACATATATTTCATTATTCAAGAATCAGTCAAAAATATGACTTCTAATTAAAAAAATGTATTGGCCTAACATATTTACTTTACACTGCGAAGCTAAAGTGCTGGTAATAGTGCGGCATGATCTGGAGCCCAGTGATGTGGGTCAGTGGACTGGAGAATCCCAGTGTCACAGGAGACTTCCACTTCCAAAGCTCCACACAGGATATGAGCAATTTCCTCAGAGCCTAGCCTCTCCAAAATTCCCAGAAATAAATTCAATGCAGGGGTCACATCTAGGGCATCCGCTACATGGTAAATGACAGTTTCATGTACGAGTATTATGCTCTTGCGTGTGGTAACAATGAGTGCAACAAGGTGGTGGCAGGTGGGATCGCGCATGCACATAATACCGAACCTCATCAGCCCACAAATACCAATGTGGTTTCGGCGAAAATGAAAGAGATTCATGTGTGACTCAAGTCATAATGACCGGGTGTTATGTGTTGACAGTGATTTGGCTGCAGAAGTATGAATGTTTGGATCCGACCGCTGCGCTCTCATGCTCATTTCCTACAGCAGTGTGTTGTTTTGTGATACAGATACTCTGGCATTCAGGGTGGGGCCCCTGTGTCATTTCTAGAGTGTTAACTAGGTTAACAGTCAGCTGTGTGATCTGTCCTTGCTCACTTCCTTTCACGACCATAACCGGTCCAATATGGTTTCCGAAGTGTAAAGTAACATGTTTTCACACATTGGCTATACGTAAATAATAAAAATAACACAAAAAAAAAACATAATCTACAAATTACATTCTAACAGTTGTTTTATTTTGTTTTACTTTCTTATGGGCAAACTTTTTCTCAGTATATAAACCACTTGGAATGTGGATCCTAATGAAAAACCCTGGAGAGTAATAAAAATAGGCCACAAATTGAAGAATTGGAGAATCTATAATCTGCCATTTCCATTTTGCAGACACAATCAAGGATGATTTGAATATGTTTCATTTTAAAAGACAGCAAGTTGAAGTAAACATTATCTATTCATTATTCTATTTATCTTTTAATTTTTTTATACGGTGGGGATGAGTTGATTTGTTGCCTGTGTCAACGTCACGGTTATAAGATAGTGGTGAACATGACAGGTGTGGCGTTCTCGAGGCAATTATAACCATGTTGTGGGTTGAAAAATGTGGAAGACGTTTTAGGAAATGCTTCCCACCAAATGACTGGAAGATACATGAGGACACGATGACCAACACATCCTCAGAGCTCACATAAGCAAAAGGAAGTAAGGCATTACACACACACATAGTTCTCACAGAACATAAAAACTTCAGCTCATCTTTTTGCGGTTGCTGTCTCCCACAAGGTTCTTTATTCCCCCCCCAGTTGCTCAGGTTATAAAAGAGACGTTGCATAACCATATAACCATGCCTCAGGAGAAAGAAGTTGATGATGAATCTGGACTCATCATAGCTAGGTGAAGCGAAAATAGGAAGACTCTGAGACGGAAATCGAGTAAATACCTCAACAAACTTGGTAGCTATCGAAAAAAGCCTCTTCAGTTAACTCCCCAATCAAGTCAACTTGCAACGGATAAGGCACAAAATGAGACATTCCCACAAAGGCACAACAACAACCTCAATTGGAAGGAAAGAGGTGGCTGCCATTTACCGGTTATCAAGTAAATGATGGGAACTAGTCAAAAACTCACTAGAGGAGGAGGAGGGGGGGGGGGAAAGATGATGGAATGAGAAAAATAAAATGGGATCGCAGATGGGGGGAAGAAGGTCACGGGTGTCACGGCATGTTAGTCAGAATGCTGATGTTGCCGTGGTGACAGGAGGGCAAAGCCGGAGTGGTGGGAGGCAGGCAAAGCAGCCAAGCATCAGGCCCCTGAGGAGGATGCCACAAAACCCTTTCCTCTGACCAACAGATCTCAGCAGATTGGGGTGTGTGTGTGTGGGGGGGGGGGGGGGGGGGGGGGCAGGAAGATTGGAGCTGATTGCAAGTTGAAAAAGTTCAACTCTCCAAAATGCCAATCCATGGGATATCGCTGGTATGTTTTCACAGCCCTGAGGACTACAGGGGAAGCAGAAAAATGTAGTGAGTGAAGACAGATTTCAGTCCCCAGAAGGGTTTGAGGTTCAAGCCACATGGACAGTCAAGCATCCTGTCCATGCTGTAACGTCCATAGCACAACTTTGATGTGACTCCAGAAGACGGTTGTAGAAGCCCTAAACATCAGCAAAGTTAAAAAAAATAAAAATAAGTGGAGATTTAGGAATCACTCTATTGAAAAACTGTGTGCACCACAGAATCTAGTTCTTACAGAGTAATATCTACACCCGGAAGCTGAAAGGTGGAGCTGAACCATGAACATAGCCAATGTTATTAGCTTTAGCAGCTATTCTGACCTCACATTTGATCAAAACGCCTTTTTCATGATGATATATAAATTGGCTGGCAATAACATAAAACTCAATGATCAAATAATGTAAGGTATACATTGAGGTTTACATGATTAAATATTGGCAAATATATCTCACAGAACGGCTCTGCATGCATGCCTGTATCAAAGAATAAAAATACCTACATTAACGAGGAATTGGTTGTTAACAGTGAGTGATGCAATAGTTTCCAAGCAACAGCTTTACACATTACTAAAGTATTCACTAGCTTAGACATGTCATTTTGTTTTGAAGGATTTCAACCTAATAAAGTAAATCACTTGTTTGAAACTAGCTTTTAGAAACTTAGAAAGGACTTTGGTGGGTTCACAAATAGCTGTCCTTCTGGTACGGGAGGTGGCATGGCGATTATATCACAACAAAAATACATTTCCCAGAGCATTATAACAGCCAATAGTTTGAAACTTCTAACTTTGCACTTCTATAGTTTTAAACCCAAACCCTCTGAAATCAAACAAATAGTACGGCCATGTCCAAATCATGTTGATTCCCCGTCTCTGAACTTGACCTTATGCATCGCCTTACGTCTGATGCAGGCCTTTGTCCAAACAGTGACACACACACACACACACACACACACACACACACACAACTAAGAAAACATTCAAGGCTGAGACACAGTCACTGACTCATTTAGGCTACACTGTTCTTTTCTATTGAATTCTACCTACACAAAGATACAATTGCAGTATACCATGCCTCTGCTTTTTTAACGACCTGATTTTGTTTAATTTTTTTACCCCTCCATCATAATTAAAACCCTGATTGTAACGGAGCTCAAATGACAAATCAGGTTCTTAAGCATTACTTGGTCCTCACTGACACCAGTGAATAAAATAATCCACACGGGACATGGCGAGTAACTTGTCCTGTCTGTCTTGTCTCATTTGGCCTAGTTTCCTTTTCCGCTCGGGCTCTGGTTGAGAACCCAGGCCACTGTGCTATGATTATCTAAAGATGGTATAAAGAAGAGTTTGACTGTGTGCCCAGTGGGATCCATCTTGTGACAAAGTGTGGGGTGGAGTCTGGGGGCCTGTTTAGACACAACCCTGCACTCTCTCTTTCTTTTATCTCTTATCTCAGCTGCTCTGCCTATCTCTCTCCTCTACCTTTGTGTTTGTTGTAGCTTCTTAGTGATATTCGCTCGCTTGGCCTCTCATCAGAGCCGTGATCAGGAGAGGAGAGAAAAAAGGAGGGGGGGGGGGAATCGCAAGGCCTGAAAGTCCTGAAATTTGCCATAAAGAACACACCTCTCCCTGACATATCCATAACTTTCTCCCCTCTTTCCATCTCTCTCTACGCTCAGGCTAAAGACATGTCCAGACAATACAGTTGAAGGAATGACAGGAATGGGAGGAATTCTGGGGCATTCCCATCTCGACACTGTCAGCTCCCGACTGAGAAAGGCCACGCCCTGATTTACAGAGAGAGAGAGAGCTGAATCGAGATACTGCCTTGTGACGCTCTCAACTGACCCTTGCCATGGTCACTGTCACTCGAAGTAATCATTCACAATTGGATAAATTGAGTTTACACTATCGCACTTAGATATACAGCAGCACTCAAAACTACTGCAAAAAATACACAACTTTCTCACATTTGATGATCTCTCACAATTTACAGTCAGTTGAGTGGCAAGATATCACAGTTCAAGGATCAGTGTGGTCGGGCATTATGTGATGGTCATGTGGATTAAATAATAACTGGCTGATACGAAATATGACAAGTCTAATCCAGGGTAATGTTGACTGTGAAGGAACTGGGTACAACAGAAGAGGTGAGCAACGCCTCTGCTGATTGTGTCTGTGAAACAAAGTGTTTGTGTTGGAATGCTGCAGGAATCTAAAGTGCGGTTTTCAATGTGAACAACGTAGGTTCACTGCAGTGTGTGTGTGTGTGTGTGTGTGTGTGTGTGTGTGTATGTGTGTGTGTGTGTGTGTGTGTCTGATCATGTGTGTGAGTGAAAGAGAGAAAAAACAAAGCTCATTCACCCATCTACGAGAAGACAAACAAGGAGTGAATGGTTAGTCCTGTGTTGTTATGGTAATGCCCGACATGGAAAAAGACACTACGATGACAAACACCATAGAATTAACAACGCCGTTTCAACTCAACGCAAGCACTGTCACGGGCTTTCCTATTTTTTTTATTCTAAGTGTTGTTTAGAGCAATAGAGCCAAAGGGATTTCGAGAAAGCTTGCTGCGTTTTAGGCGGATACAGTACAGAACAGGCACATCTGCCAAGAAGAAAAAGGGCAAAAAACCACGCTCTTGAACACAACAGAGCTTCAAAAATAGCATGATGACGTTGGGAGAGAAAGAGAAGTCTGTAATTCAGAAAGGAGCCTATATAGTCATTAAGTCCCATGTACAAAAAAAAATGCAAACACACACCACCCACTCTCACTCTGTCGCAACGCTTCCTGTCAAGAGTAACTGCTTCCAACAGCAAAAAGAAAGAAGAAAAACACAGCAGTTCTCGCAACTGTGCAGCAAACAGCATACCCTCGTCTTAATCATGAAGAAATCAATATTTAGTTTACTGTAACCAAGGAGGGGGAAGTTGTGAGTCCAAGGCTGTAAAATCACTGCCCTTACAACTCTTTTACACAGCAGACATTATAGCTATAAAAGCATAAATCACACTTTCTGTCACAAAGTAGAGGAAATATATAGTTTGTTGTAACTAAGAGAATGATGATCAAACATCTCCTCTCTTACAGTCACCATTCCAGCAGTGGCTTGATTCCCATAGGTCACGAGGGCCACCCTGAGCAGCCATACCACATCCCAACCCCCCCTTTAACCATGGCAACCACATCACATGATCATCTCCCATGACCAGCAACCCACTGACAAGCTAGGGCCATCTCTAGACCTTAACACCACTGATTTCCTGTAGGTTGCAACTGAAACTAAAGATTTTTAAAAATAGCCAAATTAAATTCCTTAAAATGAAAAAAAAAATAAAAATAAATGCAATGCAATCAAAGTGTGCAAGAATGTGGCAAGTTACATGCTGAAACGTCAACTTAATAACTAAAAGGCTGACACTTCCACACAAAGCAAACATTGGCGCATACTTGCGCAAAAATAAAGGGCAGGAAGTGAAACTTTCACTTTCTACCTCCTTAGAAAAAGAGAGATAAAAAGAAACGGGAACCTGACAGGCCTCTTTCTCTCCGAAGGGCAAATTCTTCTGCTATCAGATGTTTATACCACAGCAAGTGACTGAAGCTGAAAGGTGGGTGGGGGGGTGGGAAGGGGGGTGTACATTTACAGTATCTGGGGCATAGCTGTAATAATTGCCACCCTCTCATCCACTACCAGTTTAGCTATATTATTCTGAGTTTAACTCCATCTCTTGCTCATGTCTAATGACACACATCTGTATGGAGAAGGCCTTGGAGGAAACGTGCCATTATCCTGGACTTAACATACCAGAAAGCACAGTTGTAAACTAGCCAGGGCTTGTGGCGAAAATAGGGAAGATCTGAGACCTGCTATCATCGGCCACGAAAAACAAAGCCCTTCTGCACTGCACACGGAAGCTTGAGAGAGCGAGGGAAAATAATTAAAATTATACGCCGAATGAATCTGCAAATTAACGTAAAAGGTAGATGTAAGGGCTGGACAATAATTTAATATTACAGTTTACCAGCATTTTGTAGAAAAAAGTTATGATTATACGGTTAGATATAACATACTGTGTTAATTATTTTACAAATCGTGTATAAATTAATGAAAAAAAAACACATGAAAAAGGTTTTTCAAAATAATTGTACACCATTGATTAATTCATATGTGATTTGACATACAATTACTATATTGTTATATAAAAAGCAATTGATGTGTCTGATTAACAGTTTGATGGCACCTGTTGGATGCAATATTTCACCCCCCCCCTCCTTCACACAACCCTGTACGGTGACCTTTCCACTCCCCAGTCACATGGTGCGGGCAAAGCCAAGGAATACATATGATACCAATAGCTTAAACAGGCTAACTACTGCCACAGATACCCAGGCCCACAGTGTTCTGAGTCTGTGCAGGACATGTCACATGTGGACACATATGCTCAAGACTCATAAGAAGCACATACAGCACATACCATAACACAACACATATACCCAGTACTGCTTGAAGGCTATAGCACATATCTACTCTCAGAAAGACTGGACCCTATGCGACGCTTGTCCTGCTTGTAACACCCGCCCCCCACACACACACCTCAAGCCATTCTGTGGTCAACCAGCCAGACGGGGCTAGGTAATCCTTGTAGGCAAACAGAACAGTCATACAGGCCTCTCCACATCACACCAGTATACACCCCCCCCCCCCCACCCCACCCCCACACACACACACACAGGCTGTTGAGCTCCGGGCAGAAAGACTACTACACCCACACAGTTAAAGGAGACATTTCTCTGGAGCCACATAGGCTGGCCGTGCCTATTAAGGCGTGAGGAGGGTGACGAGTAGATAAGAGGTGCTTTCATCTTGATCACGATTGTTGGTGGATGCGGCTAAGCTTCAACAAAAGAGACAGGAATGATAAATCTCATCAGGTACTTCACAGATAAACTTCGTGAATTCTGACTGTTGCGTGCATTCCAATACTCTGGAAATAACCCTGCTTCGGTGAGGTGTCATGTAAACACCGTGACATAGGTGAGTTAGTCATCTGTTTTTCCCAACTAGTCATACCATGTAAAGGCTTTGGACTGTGTACCTCCTGCTTTCCACTTTGAACAATGCATCACATTGGTCTTTACCACGTGTTCAGTGGTGTGTTTGAGGTTATTACCAAAAATAAGGTCGTAGCTAGGCAGCAGCAGAAAAGTAAAGCTATAGATTTTAGGGCAAATGTTAACAACACGACGTGCAACAAAGCTTTCATGAAGGTGCCCAGTGAATTTGGCTACATAAAACTCAAACACATTGCATTTCCTGTTTGCCTGTGAGCTAATCATCAATAAAAAAAACACCTCATGTAATTCTGGCTTTTGGGGGAAGTAAGATTACTCTAAACTAGGCACCAATAGTTTTACTTTTTGATCTACTGTATTGCTTTTGGTATTTGTAGTAATCCAGTTATTTGTGTGTATTCAAACATACCGAGCTGGTGTTTAAGTAATGATAACCTCCTGTCCTCACTTCTCATGACAACTTTGTTTAGGCCAAGCAGGCTGGCGATCAGCCATTGTGATAATGAAGCTGAAACAAGTGGATGTCAACAAAGAAAAAACACAGCCTGGTTTCTTTTTTTAAAAAATGCAATTTGTATTAAAAGTCTTGCTTTTTCTTTTCAAACAGATAGCCCACTGTTTAAAAGGCTGATCTGAAATTAAACTTACAATCAGGTTAGATTTGTCAACGGTACATCATCACATTTTTCCTGTTAAAACAACATAATAAACAGAAACAGAAATTGGATTTTAAAGTGGACTGGAAGGTAAGCGTTTGGTGTCTTTATCACGTTAAAAAGGGATTCCAGTACCATGTGCATTGTAAGATAATAGGTTTGGCTAGACCAAGCGGACATTGCAAAAATGAACAACTTAGACTTCAGAAAAAAGGCCAATGTAAAACATAACAGGAAACCAGTCCATCAACAAAAAAGCCTATTGTGGTTTGTGTTTCTTTTTCAGCCTCCGACCTCACAAGATTATCCAGAAGAACAGTTGACCAAATGTTGGATTGCCACGTTGAAGGGTTCTTTAGGTGAAACATGTTAAGTTGGCACTAAATCTGAAGAGCTGATTCGTTTTGTTTTTTGGAAAGGCACTTGACACGAGGGCGATCAGGTCACCGTCCCCCCACGTCACTTCAGTTAAGGTCCTCTCGCGCACATCAAGGAAAGCGAAAAGTGGCACTCATCACGTGTATTCCACCAGCGGAAAAGTGGTTCTTTTGACTTTGAAAAAAAAAAAAAAAAGGATTTGGAGTGATGTGGGGGCAATTGCTCCGCAATGGGTTAGGCAACAGATAACACCCAGATCTTTCCCGTAACCCCAGACTGTGCAGATATTTAACAAAATATACTCTTCTCTCTCTGTCTATCTTCTCATACAGAAATATCCATTTTTAACAAGTGTTTCTCAAGTGTTGCCCTCCATATGTTTTCCATTGGGGCTTAGTTCCAGCTGTGAGTAAACGGTTGGAACTGGTGAAGGAGATGGGGGGGGGGGGGGGTTTGTTGCTGAAACTCTGGATCTGACACTGTGTTGCCATCAATGGTGGACAGTGACCAGTGCAGCAAAGATACTCCAGCCCCAGCAGCAGAATTCCTGAAGAGTGGACCCCTCCCTTCGTCTCTGTTGCTCCCCCCCTCCTCCTTCACTCGTCCCCCCCACAGCATTCCTCCCTGTGTTTTCCTCCAAGGCCAGGGTGAGACACCAAGAAGAGCTCAACAGTACACACTTGCTGCAACACACTGCAACAAATGAAATGTATATATTATTATTATTATTATTATTATTATTATTATTATTACAACAACAGCCTTTGACATGAGACAAAGAAAAACATGCCGCTTTCAGGGCTAATTTTGGGCCTGGCTCAGCAAAAAAAAATCAACTTCCTGATCCCTGAATGTAGGTCATGCAAGAGAACCTTTGAGAATTGGAATCTCCCCCACTCTGGGATATACACCATTAAAGCAAGCAGATGTTTAATAATTCCAGATTGTTCATTCATTGTGTACAGATTTACTCAACAACTTTGTAAAAACTATTTTAATCTGCCATAGCTTGCTTCTCCAGTTTTACAAGTGAGTCAGACACTTCCCCAATCTGCTTTGTGAAACAATAGACTGCCAAGTGCCCCACTATATTGGGTTCACCAGTGTAACAAACAAAACACATCTAATTAATAAAAGAAAAACAGAGATCATGTTCACATGGACTAACAATAAGTTATAAAATAACTGACGGCTTAGCTATACAATGAAACCAAGTGTGTAGATAAGTCCATAGCCTATTTAATATAGACATGTTCCAAGAAAGGATTACAATAACAGGTTTATAATAAGTGCTGGCCCTTAATGAAACCATCAGCTTGACATATTCAGGCACTGTAGTGCTATGCTGTGTACATTGACTGTAGCTGGTGTCTTAACTTACCATTGCAAACTTAAAACCGAGCAAAGAATAAAACTTTAGGGTTGTCCTTTTTCTTCGTCTTAAAGAATGACACAAGACGAGCAGCACCGGTCGTCGCCATTTGGTGTCGAGGCATAGTTCATCTGTCGGACTATCTCTGCAAACAGTTCGTCCACCGAGCTTTTATTTTTGGCTGAAGTTTCCATGAACGGGCAGTTCCACTCGTCCGCCAGTGCCTTGCCCTCGCCGGACGACACCTCCCTCTCGCCCTCCAGGTCCACTTTGTTTCCGACCAGGATCATGGGCACCCTCTCGTACCTCTTCACACGAATGATCTGGTCCCTCATCGGCTTGATGTCCTGGAAGCTCTGCTGGTTGACCAGGCTGTAGACCAGGATGAAGCCCTGGCCGTTCTTGATGTACAGGTCTCGCATGGAGGCGAACTGCTCGGTCCCCGCCGTGTCCAGGATCTCCAGCACGGACGGAGAGGAGTCCACCTCGATCTCCTTCCTGTAGAAATCCTCTATCGTGGGGTCGTATTTCTCTATGAAGGAGCCCGTCACGAACTGGACGGTCAACGCGGATTTCCCGACCCCTCCGGACCCGAGAACCACTACTTTGTACTCTCTCATGGTTCCCCCCCAAAGCAGCCGCCGACGCTCCTGGCTTCCTCTCCGCTAGCCGCCCTGCTGCTGCTGGGGTTTCAGACCGCTCGCCGCTTTTTGTTGCAGTTTTCTCCGGGCTTTAGGTCGGTGTATGCGGGGCGCGGCCGTCAATTATCGCCGTTCGGGAGATAAATAGGGTTGTTTGTGACCCTCGCTCAGCGTTTGTATTGTAGCATGTTGTTGAGTTCCCGACGACAGCCCAGCCGGTTCTTGAGCGAGCTTCCCCCGTTTTCGTTCAAGTAGCTACCGTGCGCCCGTTTCTGTCTTTGCTGAAATCAAGTCAATCACAACAGAAACCCACCACTTCCGTTACGAGTTTTCAGAATAAAAGTGCAAGGATCCGACGTGTCCGGCCAAGTCGCTGCAGTTTCGTTTAATTGCTTGTTAAGTAAAATTATTTAAATACCAATGTACTGCAACTGTTGTAGTTTGGCCTATTATATCGCTAATTCGAATTTAAATTGTAGAATGATTGTCTTTTGAAGACGGGCTGTTTCACCTCCGCTACAGTAAGTGCTAACTGTCGCTGACTTGACACCGCGAGCTCCCTGTGCTTCCTGCCCACACTCAGCACGCAGTCTGCGTCCCACGTCACTCGATGTGTACGCTCCAGTGTTTGGGTTAAAGGTGCAGTGCGGCTGTTATCGCACAGTCAGCGCGCCTGCTACCCTCCGTAGGCTACCCACGCAGACCTGCCACACCTTAGTTTCAACATCACGGATCCTTGGGGCTTACTACTGCTTGACTCATTCTCTAACAACTTACTGGAAAGGCCCATCTAGGGCAACGTTTGCTGTCAGCGTAGCCTATTACTAAAACCACAATACAGGCAATGTCTGTGGTTTTCCTCACTTGTTGAACTCTGGGTTCATCTCGTGAGTTTTAATGTTTCCAATATTTCCAAAGACACAAAATAACTCAAGGTGAATCACACAATGATAATGTAGGCTTATGATAGCCTAATGCAAATAGAAGGGGGAAACAAGGAGTTATGTGGAATTCCACTGTTGCAATGAATCCCTGTGTGCTTATCAGAAATGTCAGCAAACTTGAATGACATAACAAGAACAGTGAAGAGGAAGTGACTCACATCCCCAATCCTGTGGAGCATGACCCCACATGTGACCCAACATGTAGGGCTTTTGTCTGGCATGTCCTGACACTCCTTTTGCTTATTTTATATTCTTGAGATTTTCTTTATCAGATTCACCTTCATTTCCTCGCTTACTGAATTGTGCCATTGAGCCTTTTTTATTCTGCAGTCAGTAAGATCAGTATCTGAACCACACTCAGACATAGGCCTATACCAGGAATGAAGGTTGAAAGCATATTCTGAAACAACTGGAAGTCACCCCACCATAACTCATGACTTGCGGTGTAATCTTTAATCCGAGTGGGAAAACATATGACAGGCCTGTTATGAAATCAATTATTTAAGTCATCACATTTCTCTGTTTGTGTGTGCATGTGGGTGTGTGTAACCTCATCATTACGGCCCCTTGCAAATTGTGAAATAACCACTGTTCACAATCAATGCCTGTCAGCGCGGCGCAGTGATGATTAAACTACAGGCGTGACCTCATCACCCCAAGGGGATGGCTGGGAAACCTCGGTCTGGATCAATACCATTTTAATTCATCCGCAAATCACAACAACAGCGATTGCTACACAACACGACACACGCTCACGCAGTGCGGTCGGAGGCCCAGTGAATGGAGAAGTCAATTTGTGAGTCAGCGCGTGTCACTGTCATTGTTTGAAGCTCAAGGAGTTTGTCACAATGTTGATATACAAACCGGTAAGGTTTTCACACACCTGTACGTACACAGATGGAGGCACAAGAAGAACCAAAAACACCTGTGGAAATTCAGAGGATCATGTCATATACAGGTTTGGTTTTAGGTGTCAGTGGATGAAACGTGGATTGGCTCGTCATGTGGTCATTCAAAGTGGCCCACAGTCAGACACCGCTCTCCCCAAATCCCATTAAGAGACACGTCAAAGCCCACATAAAGACAATCAGCCCTCTGCCCCATGGGGAGAGGGAGAGGTAATGTGACCTGGTGCCTTGTGATGTGGTGGATTGTCTCATCTGTGAGAGTGATCACCTCAGCCTGAATCCTGACCATGCAGAATAGAGAAGAAAGTTTGTTTTCACACACCGCTGATAATTAGATAGACTTTGGGTTAACTTTATCAAATGATAGTGTGCCAAAAAAAGGTGATAACTCACTGACAAAGAGCTGTGGCTTTTCACGCAGTTGAAACAGTGTTTAGGGGTTTCTTGTTTGACTGTTAGTCTGCGTACAAATGTACTTCTCTGTCTCATACACACACACACACACACACACACACACACACACACACACACACACAAGTCAAATAAACAAAGAGACAACACTTCTGATGCCGAATAGAAAGGTTCCTGTAATTAAAAACTGATGCCAACTTTCATGAAATACCCTTTTTGTTGAACGTATTTCTATAAACCGATAAGTTCAGGACACTTTCCTTTAGTATTGTATGTGATGAATAATACTGATATGTCCATATTAAAAAAGTTAGAGGTCACACTTTGTACTACTGCTTCTTCACTGCAGCTCAGCAAGGTGTAACTTTCAGATTAAACTTTGGAAGTGTTCCACTTTATTTGGCCAATTCAGACTATTGAAGCCCCACATTAGCTGTGGCTGAACTTTAGATCTTGTTTGCACATATAATGAGGACTGTATTGACTTTGTCTCCAATATCTCACCCAGCTACCATAGAGAATTGAAGCAGTGTAAAACTGGTGTATAATGATTATTTTTTTAAATACAATAAAAAAGCATGCACAATTAGCGAGTTAGGATGCTAAACTAACTGTACTGTTCATGCTCATTTGATTCATTGTCGATGTAAAAATGTTGGATATCATATTTGAGGTAACGGTATGACAGGTCTAACGTAAACAACTTCTGTGAACTTTCTTTTATCAACACAAATGTGAAATGAAAAGATAAACTGTACATTACAGTTTTTTTTGTTTGTTTGACTTGTGGCAACATTTTATTACTTGGTTTGCACTGTTTATAGCCTCCCGGCACTGAATCAATTACTACATTTTCATAGTTTGTATTTCCACTCAACTTGTGTGACAATGGGTGTGCTTGACTTATGAATTATGCAGATGGTTGGAGATGCCCATTCATCATTTCAATGGCATCAGAGCACAGCTTCAATATGATTCTTTCCAAAGCTAACTTGTGATTGCACAGCTTCAAAGCCACAATTGTGGACATAATGTGAAAGCCATATACATGAGAAGTTTCAAGGTGTTATACTCATTGAATCACTAGAAAAAACGGTTATGACGGGTTTTATGTCCAAATTGCTTCCTCGTTTTATCTACTCCTGTTACAAAAGTTGATCACCACAGTTCCCCCTACAAGTGTTGTTCATCATTTTATAATAGGACATTGGAAACACTAGTTTGATCAAATAGTCATAAACCGAAAGATCTGTCTAGAGTCTGGAGACAAAGGCCCTTTATTACAGCTCAAAAGTCCATTAACATTGTTTTATCAGCTTATTTAACTTATTTTCCCAATTGTATTTCAATTACAAATACAAATTACATTACATTAAGTTAATGAATTTCCTATACTCCAAATCAGTGATTGATGTTAACAGAACTATAATGCAGCATTACCCCTCCCAAATGTATTTGGATTTTATCATTTGAGTTTTTGTCATGGGAGTTAGGTCAGGCTGTTCGTTTGACATGTTGTGAAGTGAAGTTTTGATATTTATTAAAAGGGGTAAACATTAAAATTGTCAAATATGGGAATACTTTTTTCAAAACTGTATCCCCTAGAATGCATTCATAGTGTGTCCCTCAGTTGTACAATTAAAAATTGAGAAATCTGTCACATTTTTTTCTTTCTTTTTTTTACCGAGAGGGATAAACCAGGGCACCTTTCTCACCTCACTGCTGGCCAATTGTGTGGATAGGACAGATGAGATGAGGGGGAACTTTCCTGGGCCGATTACAAACTATCAAAGTTATATCCCAAATTTATCATAGTGTCACAGGACAAAAAAACACAGATTAAAAGGAAATATTATGTTTAAGATTTCACAGGGGGGTCGCATTATTAAGCAGTGGTGGTACCCGATTTGGAGTCAGGACCTCAAAAAAGAGTGAGAAAACAGAAAACGAGATAAAAAAAACACAATTTGAGAAAGGAACATCACTCTCAAGCTGATAACTAAACTTTGATTTGAAGGGCAGGAAGAGTTCCCCCTACTTTATTTTTGCAGTGAGGCATATTGTCCAGTGGAGGGCAGCAGACCTACATACAACCGTGTGAGTGCCATGACATTTCCTGCATGACTTCAGATGTTGTTCCCAGCTCAAGTGCCCAGGAGGAGACTCTCCACACTGAGGTGAGAGAACTATGAAATGTGCAGCGCATGTGTCATTTTACACAGGAAATATAGAATAGTAAAATAGTACTATTCACCAAATTTATTTTTGAATTGTGATATTACCTTGGAAGAAGTGAAAGCTGCTATAAATAAGTCTAAGCTGAAAAAAGCAGTAGGTGTGGAAGATATCCCAAATGAAGTATTAAAGTCACCTCCTCTTTTGAACATGCTTTTCTGTTTGTTTAGGTTTTGTTTTAAACACAGTATTGTTCCTTCAATGTGGTATAAGTCTATTATCAAACCTATCCCAAAATCATCTAAGAGTGACCCTAGGATACCACTCAATTACAGGGGAATCAGCCTTCTTAGTACAGTGTATAAATTGTATAGCAGTATTTTGAATGCTAGGCTGACCGAGTATCTGGAAACTGAGGAATATTTAGTGGATGAACAGAACGGGTTTAGAAGGAATCGAGCCTGCATTGGTCATATTCATACAATTTCAACAATTGTCAGGACAAGAATTATGTTTTGTGGATTTCCAAAAGGCTTTTGATTGGGTTAATAGAGATCTGCTTGCCTTAAAGCTTTTAAAAGCAGGTGTGGATGGTAAATTCTATCAAGCTCTAAAGTCACTGTATAGTTCCTCAGTTGCATGTGTTCAGGTAAATGATTTCCAAACTGACTGGTTTAAAACACCCTTTGGTGTTAAACAGGGTGATGTCCTGTCCCCTAGTTTGTTTTCTCTTTATATAAATGACCTGGCTTTTGACATCAAGAATGCTAATTTAGGTGTACATTTGAATGATGTGACTGTGGGTACTCTGTTGTACGCGGATGATATCGTTCTGCTGGCTGAAACGGAGGATGATTTACAGAATATGTTAAACTTAGTAAAGACCTGGTGTTGCAGATGGAGGCTGTCTATAAATCACAGTAAAACACAGATCATTCATTTTAGAAAAAAAGGTGTCCCAAGAAGTGAGAACATCTTTACTTTTTCTGATATGCCATTAGAAAATACATCTGTTTATAAATATTTAGGTTTTCCACTTGATGAATTTATGAATTGTGAAAATGGAATTAAACTCCTGGCTGATTCAGCTGGCAGAGCTTTGGGTTCTGTTGTTAACAAGTTAAAAATATGTAAAGACCTTGGTTATTCTACTTACTCTCAATTGTACGATGCATGTGTTTCTCCCATTGTGAATTATGCTGCTGGGGTATGGGGATTTAAAGAAAGAAGGATTTCAGATGTAGTACAAAACAGAACTATACGTTGTTTTCTGGGTATTCATAAATATGTTCCCTCTTTGGCTGCTCAAGGTGACATGGGATGGATTCCTGGCACAATAAGGAGAAAGTGTGATATGATTAGACTGTGGAATCGTTTTATTAATATGTCAGATGACAGGATCATTAAGAAAGTTTTCCTTTGGAGTAAACTTCAGAACTCTCCATGGGCTGCAGAGATTCATGCTGTCTTGGAAGAAGCCGATTTTCAGTATATCTACAGAAATAATTTATCATGCAGCATCAACAAAATTAGAAAAAAGTTACTTGTCGCATTCAATGAAAAATGGTTAAATGATATAATGTTAAAACCAAAATTACGGACATATATCCAGATCAAGCACAATTATGAAACAGAATTATATGTTAAAACTATTTTACCAAGAAATCAGAGATCCTTGATTGCCCAATTAAGAATGGGAATCCTTCCCCTGGCACTTGAGGTTGGCAGATTTAAGAACATTCCAGAGGAACAGAGACTGTGTGAACTGTGTGACCTAGGAGAAGTGGAGAATGAATCTCATTTTCTTTTATACTGTCCCTTCTATGATGAACTGAGAGTACCTTTTGTAAATGAATTGTTTGCTCAAAACCCAGAAATATTTTGGAGTAATGATGATGTCAGGATGGAATGTTTGTTTACCTTTAATGTTCATAAGTTGGCCTCTTTTGTTACTAAAGCCTGGATGAAACGTCAGGATGGTTTATATCGTTAACCCTTTCACACATAGTGGTCACTACAGTGGACAGCTATTCAGTGGAATGCTGTTTTCTTGAATATGCATGGGTGTAGATCGCCTAGTTGCATATCAGACTACAGTGGACTCTTGTGTGTCATCCAATGCATTGCCAACCAGTGGCCAACTATTGTAAGAGCAGCCACAATTAGTCAAAACCAAGATGGCCGAAAAGTTGTGTAGCTCAGAAATATCCTGTAAATAAAATAGGAGAGTCTGGCAGGTAAAAGAAATATGGCAACATCAAGTAACATCTTAGGAGTCATATAGTTGTTAAAATGTCCAATTATTAATTTTACATTTTGAGGAAATTATGTTTAATCACCTGTCCACTAAATTGGACATCATGCATCACCGACTTCAACAAATACTATGACTGCAGATGTGTTGTGCTTGAAAAAGCTTACTTTGCTGTAACTTTTTGGTTTTAAATCAATTGATTTATGTTATTAGAACGCAACTTGAAGTATTTGTGTAAAAAAACAAAACAAATTCCAGATTATTCCATCATGTGTAAATCAGTTGGTGTCACTATGATGCCACTTTTCATATTAAAATAGCTTTGATGAAGTGATGTACAAGTCAGTAGGCTGTACTACTGAATTACACCTGAAAAAGAGAAATTGGAGAGCCAAGGAAAAAGTTGTCTGTTATTTTCATAGAAAATTTTTATTGAAAAAATTATTCCACGCTTTTGCATTAGATTTAAGTATAAGAATACAGGCATTGAAAATATATATTATTTTGTAGTTTTCAGATAATATATCATTGTTTTCACTGTTTTGTTAAATAGATAATGTCAAAGTTGAGAACTCAAAACGCATGGAGTCCCCCCTAGTGGACATGTGTAAAACTCTCTGAAAAATGTGTGTTTAAAAAAATGAAGTTATATTTTTTCTTTTCATGCCTAAAGAAGTATAAAATCACTTGAGAAAAAAATCCAGACTAAGGATATCATAATTCATGCAAGGGTTAATGTTAGTATTGTTTAGCATCTATTTTTGGTTTTTGGTCTGTCTGTGTTTTATAATGGTGTCTTGTAAGCCCTAGAGGGCTGGGCATGCTAATGCATGACATAATAATAAAATATTAAAATCTTTCAAATCATATACAGACGTTCACATGGGAAGTATAGACCAATATGTGATTGTATTTTGAGTTCTTTCAGTACATTTCTTATTCGATAAATAGGAAATCGCTTAACAATTCTCATACAGGCACAAATGTAATGCGGGTGTAACACAGCAAGGAGATGACTTTTCTGGTGAAGTCTGGCTGAGTAAGAATTCAGTATTGTTCAAACTGCAGAAAGGTTGAAGACAAAAGGCTGTTGTCTTGTGTGGCACGTCGTTATATTCAACAAACAAAGGCGGAATAGCCCGGGGAGAAACTGATAGTGGTCATTGACACTGTGACATGCAACTTTTCATGAAAAATTTACTTAAAAAGGAAAATAATTAAAACATGATGTAAGACAAAACCCAAAGCAGGAAACAGAAAGATGAAGTAGTATGTGATAGAACCAGGGTGACAGAGAGGGAGGGGTAGACACATGGGTCTTTCATCCGGCCCACAATGCCAGCCTTTCATGTGTGGAATTTGGCCATCATTAATAATACATACAGTTCTATCCAGCTCAGTAGCACTTGACTGCTGGGGGTTAAAGTTTGGGGTTGAGAGTCACAGTCACCATCACCATCACAGAGAAGAGTCTGACATTCTCACTTCCTCGCTGAAACTGATTGGGGGGGGGGGGGGGTTCATCATAATGAGGAAAAGGCTGTAAGCAAGTGTGCTTGAACAGTTGCGCAAAGTCCTCAGACAGATGTGAATAGTCTTGTCATAACCAGATGCCATTCCGGGGAGCTTGACATCCACGGTTCAGTGTTATGGCCAAAAGAGAGGCGACAGAATCCCAGCAGCAATATAATTACCGCTGCATGCTTACACAATGGCAGCAATTCATCCATTAAAATAGGTGGTGTGTGTGTGTGTGTGTGTGTGTGTGTGTGTGTGTGTGTGTGTGTGTGTGTGTGTGTGTGTGTGTGTACTCATCCTCCAACCTCCTCTTAAGACACTTACACAATCTTTGCTAAATAGGAATTGGAATTGGAAAGGCTCTGAGGTCCCCTGGGATTTCACAAAAGAACTCGAATAGACACAAATAAATAATACTGACTTCTCGCCTTATAATAGACTGCCTACTGTCAGTGCAGGAAGTGCTTGGTTGACGGTTGATATTTAGGACTGGTACACACTAGTACGAAGATATTTTTAATTTGCGTAAAGGATGTCTGCGCATGCACCAGTGCCTTTAGATTGGAAGTTTGCTAAAAGTTATACCTCTAGATAGATAGATAGATAGATAGTTAGATAGATAGATAGATAGATAGATAGATAGATAGATAGATAGATAGATAGATAGATAGACAGACAGACAGACAGACAGACAGACAGACAGACAGACAGACAGACAGACAGACAGACAGACAGACAGACAGACAGACAGACAGACAGACAGACAGACTGATAGATAGATAGATAGATAGATAGATAGATAGATAGATAGATAGATACATAGATAGATAGATAGATAGATAGATAGATAGATAGATAGATAGATAGATAGATAGATAGATAGATAGATAGATAGATAGATAGATAGATAGATAGATAGATAGATAGATAGATAGATAGATAGATAGATGGATAGAAATTGTTCTGGTGTTGTACATGATGATGGATGAGTTTGTGATTTGTACTGTGACATTTCAAAATGCCTTCTGTGAAAAATGCCAATGGAAACAGAAACATATATTGGTTGCAACATCTGTACTGTGGCCTTCAACACAGTGTAGATGTGGAAGAAGGGTCAACATCGACTTTATATAAAAATTTATCTGCATTGGTCTGCATTGGTACACCGTCAGCCTATAAAGGCTCAGAAAGCCTCCAGTCTCTGCTAGTCACAGTGCAGCCACCCCACAGCTGTCCCCTCTCTCAATCCATATCCATTTGATGGGTAAATTCACATGGCATAAGATCAGCAGGCATTAAAGGTCACATATTATGCTAAATGCACTTTTTAAATGTGTTCCAACATATCCATGGGTGCACGGTGTGCCTAGAGACTGCCAAAATATTAAAAAAATAACAATCTCTCCTTTTCTCACTCTCCCCCCTTTCTGAAACCCCCACCCCTCCCCCCAATATACTCCGTTCATAATTCTCGCGGTTTATGACGTCATAAACTGCACAGCCACATCCCCATATTTTCTTTATGTCCATGCTTCCCCCCACATTAGTAACCAGAAATTTCCACCGTGCAGTAGTCTATGATAACCCCACCCCCCCATTTCTTATTGGTCCACGGCCCCGAGATCCTCTAGAAAATCTATGCCTCGTTTTTAATAACACAACGGATAGGAAGCTACTTGTGGGTTTTTTCAAACAGTGAAACTGAAAGAAATGTTTTTATTGGTATTTTTGCCTGACTGGTGTATAGCTATTTAGCTTTGGGACAAGCATTCAGCTTTTGCTCATAAAAACATAATTCTATTACCCACACCAGTCTGGAAATGCCTCGTTTTTAACAGGACAAATGATTGCAACTTAATAGTGTGGAAGTCAACTTTGAAGATATTTTTTTCACTGATTTGTGTGGTATTTTTAGCCGGTAGCTTCCGAGCTAGCTTCGAGACAAGCATTCAGCGTTTGCTCATAAAAACATAATTCTATTACCCACACCAGTCTGGAAATGCCTCGTTTTTAACAGGACAAAGGATTGCAACTTAATAGTGTGGAAGTCAACTTTGAAGATATTTTTTTCACTGATTTTAGTGGTATTTTTAGTTTATTTTATCGTCTGAGTCTTATTTTTAGCGTTAGCGCCCATGTAGCTTCGGTTGTAGCACTAAGTTTTGCTCATAAGACGCTGTTTATATTCCCCACAGCAGTCTGAAAATGACTCGTTTTTAACATGACAAAGGATGGGAAGATATTCCTGTAGAAATCAAACTTTTAAGCTACTGTTTTCACTGGTTTTAATCATGTCAGGTCATGTCAAACTGTTCAAAGTATGGCTTAGCTCCGGCTGGGTAAACACTGTGTTCGCAGTCACGCAGTGTCTCTCTAGTATCGCGAGAGCACGGCAGAGACGGTGGGAGAGCCCCATGGACATATAAAGAAAGCCCGGCAGAGAGGTGGGAGGGGCCAGCCAGATCGCACAAATATAGGTCATCCTGAGACCAGAGGACCATCAGGGTATAGAGGCTTGCTACAATAAATGATCTGAACGGGTTTTTCAGCAAACATCTAAAAAAATAAGTATTAGGGACTACTTAGACCATATAAAATTGACAGCAAAGTGCATAATATGTGAGCTTTAAGCGACAGGTACTCAGGCTGTACCCAGAGAAAGAGACCATGCCAAGAGGCCTGCTCCAGTGAGCCATGGTCGATCATGACCTCAGTCACTTGGCTAACTTTAGCAGGGAATCCAGGACAAGTGGATCGGCTTGCAGACACATACACACACTAAGCATTCACACATGTATTAGCCCAGAGGGGAATCCCAAGCAGAGGAAACAAAAGTTCTGTCCAGACTGCACACAAACAAATGTTCAAACACTGTAGAGCTAAGTATTTACAGGAAGTGGGTGTTTTCGCTTAACTGTCAAACTTGCACATTGAAAAACGCTGCTGTAACTTTATTTCGGGATTTTTAAGGAATTTTTGAATCTCATTTTAAGCAGTTCTTGTCAGCAACAGCAGTTTCACAGTTGCTCTATATTCCTCTTTAATTGTCCTTAGCTCCTTTTGAAAGCACATTACTTCCACTTTATTTTAAACTGCATCCCCGTTTCACTTCTCTCTCTCTGACACTGGCCATTAAAACAGACAAAACCTTGCTCTTGAGTCTGTTTTTGTCCAGACAGACAAACCCCCTTTAGACAAGATAGTAACAGGGCACCTGTACAAGGTAATTGTGTGTGAGAGAGTGTATTACTGTGTGTGTGTGTGTGTGTGTGTGTCTGTGAGTTGCCATTTTTCAACTCCCTTAACCCAGACCATTTATCATCCACAGCCATTGCGTCGCCACTACACTCTCACACTGGCCCCCTGCTTATAGCCTACACACAGACATCTACAAAAGACACACAAACACGCCAACACACACTGAACCAAACTGATTAATGGGGTGAGGCAGCCAAGCAGCGTGGGATAATAAGATCTAAACAACGAGGCTGGAGGGGAAGAGAAAAGAGGAGAGGAGAAATAGGATAGGGAGGTGTCTATAGGGGGAGAGAAAGCGACTAATCACTGGAGGAGGTTGAGGAAAACGGAAGGTATATTTATGGTCAAGAGGGAGAGGTCGCAAGGTGAAATTGGCAACACAAAGTAGGTGTCAGATGTAAAATATAGAAATAAAAATGTTCCCGGGTGTTTGTGTCTCCCTTTGATTAACTTTCACTCTGTATGGATGTGTGCGGGGTTGTGAGTGCGGCAGTTTTAGAGGGCTAAGTGTTTTGTCAGCTGTTTTCTTCATAGGAGAGAGTGCACTGCACTCCGCTGATGGTCTCCTCTTTCTGCTAATGGATAATGGAGGGTGTGTGTGTGCATATTATGCAGTGTATGGTTGCATTTTGTGTGGGCTCCTAAATATCGGTGGATGCATGTGTGTGTTTTGTGTGTGTATGTGTGTGTGTGTCACAATTCAAAGAGTGTATGGCTCAGAAAGAGAAGAGAGGCAAACCTGATGTTAGATGTCACATAAATAACAAACACGCAAACACAATTACCTTTATTGTGTGTCGTATCGTGTACCGTTTTCAAATTTTCTGTCTGATTTTTGCAACAGGAATCTGGGGCCGTATTCACAAAACATTTTATCTTAGCGCTAAGAGTACTCCTAAGGAGCACTAAAAGTTCTTAGTAAGGAGTAATTTCTTAAAACCTATTCACAAAGCTGCTAAGACCAACTTTTACTAAGGAATGGGAGGGACTCCTAAGCTAAGAATAGAGGGTGTGGTTGACCCTGTTGCTATGGATGACGTCATGTTCATACCTTCTATGCCCACAGTGATTGGCTGAGAGGGAATGAGTCCCTAAGAGTGAATTTATGATAGAAACACTGTGGGAGATATCCATATTGTGTCGCTGCATTAAAGTAAATAGTTTTTATATAGCCTACAATTAATGACAAGTGACACTGATTTAACATGAAACCAAGATACTGCAGGGTTTCCCACACATTCGTTCACAATTAACCTACAATAGCGCCACATAGGCCTATTCATTTTAAATTTTACAATGATTTGAATCGGAAAAAATATCCTCGTTGAATAGCTGCAAGCCATGCACTCTCACTGTATTTTTCTCAACGGCTGACTATGCAGCAATAGTCAGACAGCGACAAACCAGGAAATTCACAATTCAGAAACAACAGCCGGCGAAATCGTAAAGTACATGCGGAAGGAAAAAGGCGAGACGTGCAACTATACAGTAGCGGATCTGTGGAACGGAGGAGATGCTGCGAAGCGCCACATATAGGCCTACTCTAGTAGGAAATTAAACCCAAACGTGACACCAACAGTAACTTTCAGTGCATCGTAAACCCAAAGCAACTGCAGGAAAAGGAACTTAATAAATAATGTTTTATATAAATATAATAAATATAAATGTGTCTATACTTTCTAAATATAGCTTTATGATCATTAAACCCTTACAGCTATTAAAGGTACCTTTCATAAAGCTCACTAGCATTAAATCTCTCCAAAACACCATCAAATGGTTGTCTGTGATTTACTCTTAGTGACTTAGGAGTCCTCTCGAGGACTCCTAGCTTTTAATAGATTTAGGAGCTAGTTTTAACGCTAAAATGCTTTGTGAATTACACTTATCTTAAAAAGTTAGGAGTCCTAAAACTAGGAGTGAAACGCCCCTTATTTTTGAGAGTTACTCCTAAATACGGCCCCTGAAGTCTATCTTGATATGGATTTTTCATGGGAATTATATGAACTTTCCATGGTACATTTTGCCTCTTTACACAAGCCAAGTGCAGTGGCATTAAAAAAAAGCTCAACACCTGAGTCACCCGCTTAGCATGCAAGGTCTATCCAGGCTAGATTCTTTCTTTATCTTTGGTGGATCATTAACACTCACTTGCCAGGATATAGAATTGAGGTTACAGTGTAAATGAATGTGATGTCAGTGTGGATGTGGAGCACACAACGGGGAAGGTGATTACATTTTGAATTTCAAAAAAGAACCTCGAAATGATTCACTTGCTTAGCTAAATCATACTTTCAAAAGGAAAGTTAAATGCCAATTAGCACCATGCATTGGTGTTAAACAAGATTTTCTATCACCCCTTCTTGGTGTGAATTTTCTTTCAAAGTTGCAGTTTAATTAGACTGTAAGGGAATTGTAAGCAGGGCCGGCGGTAGCCAGGGCCCAGGGTGGGCCGTGCCCACCCAAATGTGGGCTGTGCCCACCCAACCAAAAAAAAAATAATATTTTTTTTTTTTTTTTTTTTTAGGTGGAAGTCCAGACCCACTATCGGACGGACTTGTTCGTTCGCTGTCCAAGAAAATGTCAAATAAAATTCAGACAATTAATTAATACTAAAGAATATACCATTCTTCTAATTGTATTATTGGGTGGGCAGGACAGCCTGCCTCCAAGTTACCCACCCGCTTATAGTGGTCACTGGTCAGCAGAGCCGGCCCGAGACATAAGCGAAATGAGCGGTTGCTTAGGGTCCCGACTGCCAGGGGGGCCCCCCAATTTTTTTTTTTAGTTTGTGTGTTTGATATCAACATCATATTATGTAAATGTAAATTATCATACAGTAAAAGGAATACAATTGAATCAGTTCATCTGGGAGGTAATCCGAGGTTAACTGATCACGTCACGTTCAAGTCCATGGCATGCACAGTGTGTATTGAGTTTATTTAAAAATATTTGAAATGGGGCTGCCCTCAGTTGCCCATGCACTGTGTATACTGTAGTCTATAGCCTATTTCAGCCTCGTCTGTGGAAAAAAAGATAACTGGACAACAGAGTTATTCTGCTTCGTTCCTCTCACTGCATTTAAATTAATTCATTATATTACAGAAAAATATGTCCCGTAAAAGAAAAGAGCACCAAGCCCATCCCAGAGGACCCTGCATAATATTTTATTTCAAATGTATATTTCTATGGAAAATCCATGTGTCTTTCTTCAATAGCTTCTAATTCATCCGACCCAGTGTCTCCAAATTATTTGTTCACACAAAATTCCTCAGATTTAGCCTCTTAATCTTCCTCTCAAAGTGCACCAGATTTGCACACTTTAAAAAGGTAAAAAAAAATCTCCCGGGGGGGCATACCCCCGGACCCCTCTAGCAGGGTCTTGACCTCGGCTGGCTACTATTTTCACCCAGCTGGACATCAGAGGCAATAGTGGAAAGTAGTGTGTATAGTATATAGCTCTGGACTACCACCATCCAGGTTGCCCAGTCCCAAAGCTTTCTCTGCAATCAGCTCATGCTGCCTACAGTTAATACTGCGATTAAGAAAAATATAATTTATATTATATGTTATTCATAAACATTTTGGAAAAAAACATGCAAGAATCAAATCTCCCACACAGCAACACTCAAAGTTTATTTGCATATTGTGTTCTACACAATTCACAGTAAATGTGCCAAAAAGCAGACGCAGAGATCTTACAAGGGCAAAAAATTTCGGCTCGCGCGCTCTACGCGCGCTCGCATCTTCGGCCTCCCTTAAAAGTGTGCCCACCTAAAATTTCTACAGGCCCACCCAAGTCTGACTTTCTAGAACCGGGCCTGATTGTAAGACCTTCACTTATATTTTAAGACTATCAGCTGTGTAATGTATAAAATAAAGTTACATTAAAGACACCAACAATATGACTTTTATATATTTTTTCACCAGTAGTTGACTACAGGATGTAGCATTACTCTTAATGTTAGAATAGCCATACTCTGATCTACAATGTGGATAGGTCAATGCCACAAAAAAGTTAATGCTTCGCAGGACGTGATTGTTTTTATCTTATAAGTAATTATCAAAACAAACTGGTTACCATTGCTATATGTTTCCCAATCCACTATCTACTATCTACAAGTATCAGCAACTAATTTGCTGTCCAGTGTCCTCAAAAGTTCAACAGGCTGCAGCTGGGGATTCTGACCATCTGTCCAGTATGTTGCTATTGTGCCACATTTTCAGTGATGGAAGGACTGAAATGTTTTACTTAAGAACAACTCCTGCATACCAAGTAAAATTACTCTTTACTTGCCTTGGTTATTTGCATGTTTGTGTAAATTATGTCTTGTCGTAAATCCATGTTGATAAAAAAATTAATACATATAAAGAAAAAGTATTCATTTTGCAGTATCCCTTTTCAGAATAATACACACAGATTTTAAAATTGGACATTTGGCAATTTGACCAATACATTTATAAAACCCTAGCACCATCTCTGATATTTAAGGCCGTGAATCCAAACTCACACAACGTTGATAGAGCAGATCAGCTTGTAGTTTATAAGTGTCCCATTCTCAATAAACAAGTGTTTTTATTTTCAATTGTTTTAGTGTAGCTTGTTAAGTCATCAATATTACATGAGTTTACATGAGCTTTTATGTAGTGTAGGGACATTTTGCAAAAGTCATTAAAGCTTAACAAAGGCCCTCTGGGGTTATTTAATTTCAAAAGCATGTGGCAAACAACCGATCCCTAAGCTTTTTATAGTTGCCTTAAGATGGATAACCATTTTAGGATAATAATGGACCCATGAACTATGCTGAACAAACTCAAAGGTGGTTTCACAAACACCATTCTTGTCATGTGTAAACAACAATGAGTCTTCATGGGTAGTTGTACAACAGAAGTTCATATCCTAATCCCTTACAGAAACCGGTTTATGTCTCCACCACCACACACATAGCACTGGAGGGGTGAATCTGTGAGGGCGAGAGGATGGCATTTCTCCTTACTTAGATGGCTTATATGGTCATGTCTGTTCCATATTTCCATAACCATTGTTCACCTGCTATATATACATGTATACGGTTCATATAAATGTGCCCACACACAGGGCTTTTTGCAAAGTTTCCTTTTCACCTTCATACATCCAAACTGGATCCTACTCTCTGCAAACCCACACCCACTGACCCTCTGAAGCAGTGCAAGCAATCTGCAAGTTCATAAACTTTGGTGATAAGAGATTTGTCATCCACCCTGCAGCAATGCAGCGGGCAGACTGACGGCTAACCAGCTAATAAAAGCATTGAGTGGATAGCCCTTAACCCTTTTACAGTAGCCTCCCAACTTGTACTGAAGCTAAAGGCACATACTGCATGGTTTAAAACAGAAGACATAGTTACATTAATTTTGATAAATATATTATTGTGTACTACTAACTTAGTTTTGAGGTGACCTTGTCTCAGAATTATTAAACATATTTCCAGAAACTCTTCTGTTTTCTCTTAAGCTTAATGATGGATAAAAAATAAAAAACATTAAAATACAACAGCTCCAGATATTAGACAATAGAGAGATGATTGAAATTGAAGGCAAGCGCAGCAGAACATGCAGAAACCTGTGCAGTTGATGTGACCTTGTTCTAACCTTCTACGGCTTTGTTTACCTTTCCTTCAAATCCGACTCTCTCTTTATTTTTGTGAACTAGATCCAATTTCTTTTCACTTCTTCCTCCTTCATCTTTCTCTAACCCCCTTTATATTCTACCAGAAGGCTTGGCCAAAACAAGTGCCTTCATGCGCCCTACTTTTTTAAGCTTCGCTCATTGTTTTCTTTTCTCTATCTCCTGTAGCTTTTTTTCCTCAATGCTTACAGCACAATTTGGTATCACCATTGCTCTCAGCAACTCGTTCCCAAACCTGCACTTATCTTGTCCCTTTCCTTATCCTCCCAAGCAGCAGGAAACCTTTTATTTAGCTTTAGCTCATTTCAGAGCAATATACCTCATATGTCTTATCTCATAATAACTCTTATCAGAAACGCCAGCCCGTCTGCGCTCTGTCTGACAACGCTCTTGTCACCCAGCCGTGTCCGTCTGCTGGCAAAACTGCACCTTTCCATATCCGTTTAATGGGAAGAAGCATCAGCATTACTTTTACTAATACATAAAGTACATGGCAGAATGTACATAATGAATATGGCAAACATACAAATAAAAAATGTTGTCCAACACCAGCCAAGCAGAACTACTTCTTAGACTTTCAGACATCTTTCTTTTGGCCTGGTTTAACTCACTTGATCGGATCATTGCGACACCATCGTACAAAATCAAAGACGTATGTTTGTTGATGTCAGCCGCTAAGCCGATCGTTCGAGTTGATCGATGACAGCGCCAAGAAGCAGCAGAAAATCAACAAGAGGCCAGACAGAACTGGCTGCAGAGATATTAATCAAAAAACCTTATGACAGACGAAATATGACAGTTGCTGGTCTCACTTGCACATCATTTTACACTCCTTCTTCTTCTTCTTCTTCTTCTTCTTCTTCTTCTTCTTCTTCTTCTTCTTCTTCTTCTTCTTCTTCTTCTTCTTCTTCTTCTTCTTCTTCTTCTTCTTCCAGTCCCCATCAAATCATTGCATCTTACACACATTACTAAATAGTATTGTTTATAAGAATTAACCATAAGCAAGATTTTATAACAACATTTAAAGTTCATAATGATGACAGTTCCAGTTCATTGGCATGCTCACACCATCTGTACAGTAACAGAGCAAGCAGACTGTTGTTAATTTTTTTCATAGGCCTACTGCATAACGACCTACATTTGGCTTAACACCCAAACATACACCGCATGCAGTCAAATTAGGCCAGCACCAGCAGTGACAAGAAAAACGTATTGCCCCGAAGACACTTTTCTCATTTCAAATGTCTTCCTATTGTTGAAAGCAGCCACCCCCCAAGTCATTTTTGATAGGCTATCACTCATACAGCAGGACTGCAAATACTTTTTATCATGCCAATATTGTAGTGGACAGTGGCACTGCAGATACATAATGAGACAACATAAATGAAGTGGAATTTTAAATATAATTTACATTACTAGCTTTTCTTAACATTTGTTGAACTTTATTTTTGATCTTATTTCTCTTTTGTAAATGTCTGTTTTTGTTGCTCTTGTGTTTAATACTTCATGCTAAATGCTGTTATTATTTAGTCCTTAGTTGTAAGCATTAGTTTTGAAAAGTGGTAAACAAATACATCTTAAACTTACAACTGGGTGTAATATAACAGTAACAATACCACAATGTAATTACAAAAAACAACTAATGCATGAAATGTTTACTTCTCAGTATTATTAGCAAAATGTAACTGCTCAGGCAAAAGTGCATTTTCCAGTTTTACATTATACCTATACATGACCTATACATTCACCATTATACACACAATTGCTTGGTTTAATTTACTGCCATGCCTATGATATACTTTTAATCTTATTCTGCAAAGTAAATTGTAAGTGTAGTAAAAAGTATTATAGCGAACCCTGAAATGACAATAAAATACTATGGTAGAGTATCCTACAGTCACCTCAGAATTGTATCATAGTATGGTAGCCGACTTGAGTAAATGTTATTGAAACGTCACTTGTTGAACTGGAAAGTTGATATCCTTGTCAAGCAGTCATATCTGTGATGCGCAATAAACAACACCACATACACACACACGCACACACACACACACACACACACACACACACACACACACACACACACACACACACACACACACACAAACATACACACACACACACAAACAGGCGTACCTGCCTTTGAAGATACATCAACAGCCTGAAGCCTTTCACAAGTATTTTGACACCACTCTGTCAGGGAGGTGTTAAGGCCAGGACACACCAGTTCGACAACCCGAAAATGGAGACTGCCGATTCAGGGAGCTCCAGTCATCCCGTCGCAGCCGAAAAAGTGCAAAGAACACACCAAAACGACTGCTGATTTTCCGTACGCTCTGCGCTTGCGCGGGACGTAATGTCTCTATAACAGCAGGCGGCGCAAATCTGTATTGTCCGTAAAAAATACGGAAGCCGGAAATGATGGGACGGCTCTCTAAACCATAAACATAGATAGAAATACGTATTTATATTTATGGACCATAAAGAGCACCATTTTTAGCAGAGAGTGTCGAGCATGGTGTTGAGCAGTCAACAAGGGTTGATGCCTGTGAGTACTCGCTGAACGAAACAAACAAACACATTAAAACGATGGCTAACTATTGTTAGCTGTTTGTGGTTCCCGCCTCACTTCCGGGCTTCACTGATTCGCTAGCCCTCCACAAATCAGATTGCTCCAACTGAAAGACTGCCCGCCGCCGATTGAACATCTACGATGACCGATTTCACGGCACACACCAAACAGATTCGTGTCCCCGCCCCCTCCCGACTCTACGACGGTGATTATCGGGCCGGTGTGTCCTGGCCTTTACCTGTCTCTAGGATTTGGACCGTCTTTCTGAAGTATATTGCTGGATGATGCTAACGTGGATAATGGAAAGTTTTAATTTGAAAGATTTCACAATAATGTCCAAAATATGCCATGGCAAATAACGACTCCATAAGTCTCTCTTTTTCTGGGTCGGGTGGTAGGTTGATGCCTTATCAGAGTATGGTAAACACGTGTTACAGTAATAACAGAGCATAGCAGTAGCACAGTGTTGTAGCGACCCTGGTCAAAATATTTTTCTAACCTGTTTACTTAGCTGCAACAGTTGGAACATACGTTTCTTCTTTTGAAAGACTGTATCTGGTTATGTACTAACACTTCACCTCCCTTTTGGCACTCAGGGCTCTGCACAGCCTTACTAATACTGCATACCGTTCTCCTCAGAGCACAGTGCAAAGAAGACAAAATGACATGTAAAAATAAAAATATTAATGTTGCGGGTTATTGCATGGTTTAAAGCAACAATGTGGGGATTTTTATGCATCAGACTTGACAGTAAATTGTCTCATGTATTTTTCTGCAGCACTGATACATGTAGTCACTGGATTCATTCAATGTTGCATTAGAACCAGATCGCTGTGATCGCACTGTGTGAATTTGTATGAGTTTGTACCACAGGCTACTCACAAAGGGCCGCAAGCTGATTTTGATTGCACTTGGTTTTTGTGTGGTTAGACGGAGTTTGTTTGACTCGACCAGACGTTGCCCCAGTGATGGATGTGGTTGCGCTAGGCAGATCACAGAGTAAATCTCCAAGAACAAAGCCTGTGTTTAGGTCTAACTGTCCTGACTTTAAGTACCCTGCACTCCCATGCCACCAACAGTTTCCTTGGTAAAGACACACACACACACACACACACACACACACAAACTTTGTTCCCCACAACGGCCATCACTCTTCACACTCTTCCCTCTGAGCTCCTCCATTGCTCAACTGTCCCTTCCCACAGTACTCTGAAGCTGAAGGTGGTGAAATGCAGAGAATAAAGGCTTTTTCTCATTTGATATTTAGAGTGAAAAGAGGAGGATGTGCAGGGCTGGACGCTTATTTTTTTAGGTGGTAGCACTGGTGCTAGCAAGCAAAAAAATTCATTAGCACAAAAATAAATTTGGTAGCACACAAAGTATGATCGAAAACTTGCATAACCTTAACCCTTGCATTTCGCTCTAATTACCTTTGAGCATGTTATCTGGGTCTCATTTGAGATTCTCAATTAATATTATATCCTAGTGTGTGCAGTAATAAGTATGGAAGAATGAATAGGGGTGCACTGATTGCAATTTAGACAAAATAATCTAACCTGCCAATTGCAATTTGTTGCTGATTCAGAATTATTATTATTATAATGTCCTTCTGTTAATTAAAACCAAACTTTAAAACATTAAACATAGCCTATTAAATAAATAAGTATACATATTGGTACAATTTAGGATAAATTAAATAGGTTGTTGTGAATGTGTTGGGAGTAGCTTTTCAGTGGCTTATTTAAAACTTTGTTTAAATAGACAAGGCTACTGTTGAGCTCGCTGCTCCTGAAGGACTTGCCTTTCAAGCTAGAAAAAAGCGCTAACTTCCTGTTCTTACCGCCTTCAAAATAAAAGTCAACTCACGTTTGGCTAGTAACAGGCTTTTAATGTGAAGGCGCACAGGTAATGCTCTGTTTGTACACGCGCTAACTTAACTGCGGTAATGTGCCGTCTCCTTCCGGTTATTACCGTTGGTGAAGTTTTTATACCTAGAATCGCTGCACGAGCACAGATCCCGAGGACACACATCTTTCACCAGCCAAAGTGGAGGGTGGACTCAATAACTTACTTGCCTAAGACTCATTTACCTGCATTTGGAGTGTTAATGTATTGCCCTCTAAGCAGTGTTGTGCGTCTCTCCTCTGTGTTTCAAGACAGCCTCTCCTCATTAGCAGCCTGTCGCACGAGTGCGAATGGATTTGTATTCATCATCGCACATGATCAATTTCAGTAGCAAATGCGATCAAAACTGTCGCACTGTACAGCCCTGCTGTGGAAGAAAAGAGGGTGAAAGGTTGCAGAGTAAAGAGGGAGGAGATACTGGCGAGCGTCCCAACTTTCTGCGAGTCAAGCTTTGACACTCAGGCTCAAAAGCGCCCCGCACGTTGGCTTGATATTTAGGGCTGGCTGAATCTAACCTTCCTTTCATCTGTTGTTTCACGTGTACACAGAGCACAGAGGACAATGATTCCACTGATAAACAGATACACATGGCACATTATTATTATTGTGGTCCGTGTGCATGTCACAGTAGCTCATTTTTTACAATACGTCAACAGACAAAAACCAACAAAACAAAAATAACTCCTCAAAAACAAAAACAGAATTTGTATAATAAGGTCTCCTGTGCCTTCAGGCTCTTTAACAAAAAGACACATAGACACACACACACACACACACACTAATATGGCAAGGCCAGCTATGCAGTTTGAACCTCAAAGCCAGGAAATCAAAAACTGTTTGTATTCATGGGGGCTGTTTGAAGGAAAAGGGGTTGGTCGGTTTCCTTTGCCCAAAACATCGCACAGCCCCGGGGTCCTGGCGACAGACTCACACTCCTGTCTGCATCAATAACACCACAGCCATTGTGACGGACACAAAAGCTGTCTTAGTACGAGCCAGGAGAAAAAGGTGCCACTCTTTATTCCTCCCTCGTCCCCTCACTTCCTCCCGGCTATGTCGCAAATTTAAGTCCACAAAAGCGTGGCGAGAGAGAGAGCGGGGCGGGGGGCAGAAAGACGACAGAACTCCGCACGAAACATCTCCACAAAAAACCAGCAGGCGTTTGTTCAGGCGGAACAGTGCACACATTTAAAAGAGAACACGTGCTGCTAATACGTACAAGGTGGCATAAAATGCTGTATCAAGGACTTAAAATTAACCACAGCCTTAAAAAAGAAAGAATTATGTGAGGCTTATTACCTTTCTCGGCATGTTTTAAATATAAAAAATGTATTCACAAAAGACACACGTGGCCCCAGATATCCCGCACAGGTGATTCACTTCCTTTTCTTGACAAATAGCAGACCACATTTACAGATTTACAAAGGTATTATTAGTACAGACATCCAACATGTACGTAGTCCAGGTTTAAAATATGTACACAGAGAGAGCTCCACAGCCATTTCTCCAGAGTGATTACAACAGATACAAAAAGAGAAATGATTGATCTGTCAAAACACAGATGCAGTGCAGTATTTACGTACTTTGAGGTATATCTCTCATACAAACAAGACAAGTCTTCAATATGTCGATGGAGTCACTAAGATGGCTGTTGCGTGTGTGTGTGTCCGTTCTGCTCATTTAGAAGATATCACTTATTCCCTTAAAAAAAACGAAACCTGCTGTGGTTAGTCAGTGTTACATTGGTGTGTTTTTCTTTTCTTCTTCTTATTTTGGATACTGGACTCATGCACTGAAGGTCTGGATTAGTGATACTGACTTGAACAAAAAACAGTTAACGACACACAAACTAATCTAGAACGTCACAACATCCTGTACAGCACATCTAAAAATACTAAAAAAGGAGCATTCATTGTAGTATCATACACACATGGAAATACTGTAAGTGTTATCTACTGCAAAGGAGCAGGTTAATCGCAGGTTAATCACCATCGCAGACCTCAACCTCAGAGCAGTCAAAATGAAAAACTAGTCGGCCGCATTCCTCGCCCAGTCAGTAACAGATGGGGTGCTGGACGAGGAGTGATAGGTCGCCCTCATGAGCGGAGGGTCCCCCGTCATAGTGCATTACAATGGCTGCACGTCACATCCATGCAGCAAATATCAGTCAGTGCATTTTACTTTTTTTCTACACTTCTTTAACCAAAAGCTCTCACACGCCTAATTGCTATTGATTACGCATCAGCTCGCTGGCTATTAGAGAAGGTGCTATCCATTGTCGGACACATTTTTCCAGAACAACTGGATGAAATGGGACATAACAGCTTGTAGGTAAACCTATTCTCAACAGCTTTCCCTGGCCATTATGTTCATTTTAGTCCACTCTACTCCATAAGAATGAAGACTGATGGCTCTAGAGTACAATACATGTACAGGACAATACAGTACAAAAGCTTATCAACACCGACAGGCTGCAAGCGACTGATGATCATCACAGGGTTAAATGTGGAGTATTTATCCTACAGTGCTATAAACCATTGTCCTTTTCATTTTTTTCTTAACACACAGCCTTCCCCGGGCCACACAGTGCACATATTTATCCAATACAAAGTCCATTATTGTTCCTTAAGGTCCACCACACCCATGACTAAGCACACACAGAGGTGGCCCCACGTCACAGCCTCCGGTCCCCATTCTCCACATACTCAGCCAGGCTGTTGAGAGCCGTCTCCTCGCTCTTGGACTGAATGACAGTGTCCCCACCCTTCCTGGAAGTCTTTTTAGTGGCTCGCGACAGCTTCCTCCTGAAGGTGTCCCCGGCCAGGAAATAAAGGATAGGATCCACGCAGCTGTTGAGGCTGGCCAGGCCCCGCGTCACCTGGTAGGTGGCGTAGACGCGGTTGTTAAAGTCGCACATGTCGGGGCCCTGGAAGTAGAGGCGGGCCCTCATGTTGAGGTTCTTCATGACGTGGAAGGGCAGGTAGGAGACGGCGAACACCGCCAGCACGATGATGACCAGGTGGATGGACTTCTGCCGCAGCGGCGCGTTGTTCATGTCGTTGCAGATCAGCGCCTTGACGATCATGCAGTAGCAACAGAAGATGATGATGAAGGGGATGCAGAAGCCGAACACGGTCAGCGTCATGCTGTAGATGAAATAGCCCGGCAGCTCATCCTCCGTGGTGGTGTCGTAACAGGTGGTGGCGTTGCGTTTCAAGCCGGTCCTGGAATAATAAAGGATGGGAGACATGGATACGATGACCACCGCCCACACCAAGGCGCTGGTGATGACCGCGCTCTTCTTCTTCAGTCGGCCCAGAGACTTGAGCGGGTGCACCACCCCGGTGTAGCGGTGGACGCTGATGCAGGTCAGGAACAGGATGCTGCCGTAGAGGTTGACGTGGAAGATGAAGCGCTGCAGTCTGCACAGCACGTCCCCGAAGATCCAGTCGGTCTTGTTGAAGTAGTAGAAGATGAGGAAGGGCAGCGACAGCACGTAGCAGAAGTCAGCCAGCGCCAGGTTGAACATGTAGACGGAGATGCTGCTCCACGGCCTCATGTGGCACACGAACATCCAGATGGCCACGCTGTTGCCCACCAGGCCCGTGATGAACACCATGATGTAGACGGTGGGCAGGTAGTAGAACTGGAAGCCCGTCCTGGTGAGGGAACATCCTCCTCGCGTGTGGTTGTGGAGGTCTGTGACATTCAGCAGGGAGGTCAAGTTCAGGTCTGTGGTCATGGCGTCAGGGGCAGAGGCAGGTCCTTTTACTGCAGGAGAGAGAGAGAGAGAGGGGATTGACAGAAGAAGAGGACTTGTTTGATTTTGTCAAAGCCTATGTTTGGTATAAATGTAGTTTTTAAACCCAACATAATACTGTAAGTAACACTTGTGTTCCTGTGTGATCAAGTTGTTTGGTTTTATTTTCATTAAATGACGTGTAACCTAGTACTCACAAAACCAGTCGTGCATGAACTCGACATACAAATCTCCAAACCTAATTTTACGTAGGCGGCAACCAACACTACGCTCGCAGTATAATACACAGACACACATAGGCTACTACGCGGGGACACACACACACACACACACACACACACACACACACACACACACACACACACACACACACACACACACACACACACACACACACACACAAATAGAGAGGAATAATAAATGGATTACAACACTCACCGCTGAGATAGATTTGTATTCCACATTCCTGAAGCCTACACAGTTGCAAAGATTCCAGTCAAACACGCGCGCGGGGCGTCACAGACTGTCAGGTGTTTTCACAGAGTATTCCTACAGTGTTGAAAATTGTTTAGAAGTTGCGATATCCTTCAGCTTTGCGCAGACACTTCAAGGGGAAAAGAGTCTGCAGTTGGTTCGTCATGCTGGCCGACGAGTTCCCATAACGGCGGCAGTGGGACGTAACAGAGACAGCTGCAGGCTCTGGCACGAAGAGCAGGAATTGCAAGCAGCAGGCTCCGTAAAGCGAGAGGAGGCTCTCTCTTTCTCGTCGCACTATGGAGAGGGGAGGTGCGCGCCACACAAGACCACTGAGCAGCTTCCCGTCTCCAAACGCGCTCTCTTTTTGTTCCTCCCACCTCCCATTGGACCCTGATCTCATAAGACCTGCCTGCATTAGTGAGGGAAATAAATATCCTAACAAAATGATTATGTCTGGCAGCAGCCTACATTATTAGATATTATCATGACGTAAGGGTTACAGTTTTAAGAAAGACGAAGAAGAATGGCATTGTCAACCAAATTTGGAGTGGGCAGAGCTAGTGGACACAGTCATGTGTCATGTGCTGGTTTTTCAATTTCAATTCATATTCTAAGCCAGGCCTGGTTCTAGACATTTAGATTTGGGTGGGCCGGTAGAAATTTAGGGTGGGCACCCTGGGCAAAGAGACCGAAGATGCGAGCGCGCTAAGCGTGCAAGCAGAATTTTTTTGCCCCTTGTAAGATCTCTGCGTCTGCTTTTTGGCACATTTATGGCGCTTTTCCACTGCATGGTATCAGCTCAACTCGACTCGACTCAACTCGCATTTTTGGCGTTTCCACCGCAAAAACATGGTACCTGGTACCTGCAGCGTCTGCTTTTTTTGGTATCGCCTCGCTCTAGGTTCCAAGCGAGCTGAGCCGATGCTAAAAGGTGACGTCGGCAGACGGCCAGCCGCTGATTGGCCAGACGGTAGTCTCTGGCCAATCAGTGGCCGGCCGCCTGCCGACGCTTCTGATTGGCCAGAGACTACCGGCTTGTTTATTCTCCCCAACTCTCCGGGACTTTTGAGTGTACTTACACCGCGTGCAGCCTTCTCTGGCTCTCTTTTATTTGATTTGCGTCACAGATCTGATTTTTTCCCCATATATTCACTAAGCTCACCCAGTTGTGTTGGTTGTTGGGGAAGTTACTTTAAACATACGAGAGGAGTCATGTAGGGCAGCTAGCAGCTAGGCTAAATAGCCTAGCCAGCTGGGACAGACATGATAGCGAGCGATTTCATTACAAGCCTCGGACTGAACTGATTACATCAATAAAATATTCAGGCTGAGACACGGCTTGCATTTGAAAACACGTATCCTGAAACAAGCACTAAACAGTCAACTTTATCATGCCCGTGTTTACGTGCATAGGGATGTACGTGACGCATCCCTACAGCTGACAGTCATACATCGGGATACCAATCCTCCCTTTTTATGGCCCGTCACAATATTCTTCTACTTCTTTTAAAAAACAGATACAAGGGGGATATTCCTTAAACATTTTTCATCCGTGTTTTGGGCGGTTGGTTCAGTTAATAGTGCAACAACTGCTCGTAATTTCTGCTTTGCTACTTTGCTCCGGAGCTGGCTTTCTGCCCCTTTGTATGACGACCCCGCCCACGTTCAGGAGGTACTATGTGCAGTGGAAAACGACCCGTGCTGCTACCAAACCAAGTTGAACTGAGTCGAGTTGAGTCGAGTCGAGCTACATGTGCGGTGGAAAAGCGCCATTACTGTGAATTGTGTAAAACACAATATGCAAATAAACTTTGAGTGTTGCTGTGTGGGAGATTTGATACTTGCATGTTTTTCCCCAAATGTTTATGAATAACATATAATATACATTATATACAACATAATGTATCTTTTTTTTAATCGCATTATTAACTGTAGGCAGCCTGAGCTGATAGAAGAGAAAGCTTTGGGACTGGGCAACCTGGATGGTGGTAGTCCAGAGTTATATACTATACACACTATATAGATATATAGTCTTTCCACTATTGCCTCCGATGTCCAGCTGGGTGAAAATAGTAGCCAGCTGAGGTCACGACCCTGCTAGGGGGGTCCGAGGGTATGCCCCCCCGGGAGATTTTTTTTTTACCTTTTTAAAGTTAGGGGCCACTCACACTAGGGCCGCGGCCCCGTGCCAAAGCTCATTTGCATACTAAAGTCTAGAACGTTTGGCTAATGTGACCATGCCAATTTGTATTCCAGCACGGAACAGCCCCTTGGCCACGGCACACTTGGGAGAGGTGTGCCGTGGCCAAAGTACAGATGTTAATGAGATGACACGCGCACAAGCAAGCGCACAGGCGGCGTTCCTGACGTGAATTTATTAAGGATGCATAGTCCGTTAACGTCCGCTGCCTTACTAGTCGGCACCAGAATTGCCCACCACTTGGACTTGTAGCTATAATGTGTGAGAATTAACGTGTGTGTAGGCCTAGGTGTGGGCTAATAAAAGAGGGAGAGAGCTAATTAGGTGAGCGCAGAAAGCAAAGCAAAAAGGTTTTCGTGTTTACTCACGTTCGTCAGATGACTTTTTTCTTTTTCCTCCCATCAGCTTTCATAACTGCCTTTACGCATGGCGGTGGAGACGAACCCAAAATAACGCACCGCGGTGATAAGGAAACAGTAGCCTACACCAACAAGAAACTTTATAAAGACACTTAAAAAAACGATCTCTGCCCATACAAAAAGTTCTGACTTGGATTTGATGGAGCGATCGATGTGTATAAAACCATCCGGTACGTATGGTCTGATGACGGGTCGTTATATTAATAATAAACAGCGTGCTGCACAAATATGAGACTGTCCACCGCGACCTATTATGTCAAGGCTACATTAAAAAAAACAATAGCTTAGCTTAAGGATTCTCGTTGCTCTAATGTGGAAGTGGAATATTTGATGCAAATTTGGCCGGATGAAAATATTCACAAACAGTCGTATAGCCTACAAGACTGCGCTCCAAATCCTAAACGCGCACGGTGACGTAGGCAAGGTGCAAGTGTGCCCAGGCCACAAGCAGTGTGAGCACGGGCCAGCGGGGGTAGTGGGGAGGGGGGGGGGTTGGGGGAATCGTGCTGAATCGTGCTGAGCACAGAACAGGCAAATGGCACTAGTGTGAGTGGGCCCTTAAATGCATGAATCTGGTGCACTTTGAGAGGAAAATTAAGAGGCTAAATCTGAGGAATTTTGTGTGAACAAATAATTTGGAGACGCTGGGTCGGATGAATTAGAAGCTATTGAAGAAAGACACATGGATTTTCCATAGAAATATGAATTTGAAATAAAATATTATGCAGGGTCCTCTGGGATGGGCTTGGTGCTCTTTTTCTTTTACGGGACATATTTTTCTGTAATATAATGAATTCATTTAAATGCAGTGAGAGTAACGAAGCAGAAGAACTCTGTTGTCCAGTTATCTTTTTTTCCACAGACGAGGCTGAAATAGGCTATGTACTATACACAGTGCATGGGCAACTGAGGGCAGCCCCATTTCCAAATATTTTTAAATAAACTCAATACACACTGTGCATGCAATGGACTTGAATGTGACGTGATCAGTTAACCTTGGATTACCTCCCAGATGAACTGATTCAATTATTAAACTATTAACTATCTACCAAAACATTGTATTCCTTTTATTGTATGATCATTCACATTTACATAATATGATGTTGATATCAAACACACAAACTAAAAAAATAAAAAAATTGGGGGGGCCCCCCTGGCAGTCGGGACCCTATGCAACAGCTCATTTCGCTTATGCCTCGGGCCGGCTCTGCTGACCAGTGACCACTATAAGCGGGTGGGTAACTTGGAGGCAGGCTGTCCTGCCCACCCAATAATACAATTAGAAGCAATGCATGGTAATGGTAGCTATATTCTTAAGTATTAATTAATTGTCTGAATTTTATTTGACATTTTCTTGGACAGCGAATGAACAGGTCCGTCCGATAGTGGGTCTGGACTTCCAACTAAAAATAAAAATAAAAAATAAAACATTTTTGATTGGGTGGGCACCACCCTGGCCCCTGGCTACCGCCGGCCCTGTTCTAAGCAGAAAATATTCTCCCACAATGATTCTCAATCATAAAGAGTCTGGAGCCATTTAGTAGGACATAAATGGGAGAGGGTTAGATGGGGTAGAAGCATAAAAATAAACATTTTACTGTACATCATGGTGCTCAATCTGTGTTTCCCTAAAAGGTAGAGGCTGACAGCTGGATGTGTGTGACACAGCCAAGGACAGAGCAGAGGCTGCAGACAGGGTCAGGATGGTGGAGAATAGAGAGGGGATCAGGTAAGCCCAGTGGAGGGTGAGAGACCAAAAGGTTAAGGTAATTATGCAGTGATGCCAAAGCCTCTTACAAATGGTAGAAAGAGGAGTTAGCCAAGATGTTATAAATAATAAGACAGTGAGTTAATGTCCACACTAAACTTGGTAGATGTCCATTATGGTCCATCAGAGGATACTATACATTATGTGTAGACTGGTATAGCTTTTCCCATAAGCCATGAAACCCTGTCTCAAAAATCAGAGAAGCAACACAAACACAAATTGTACCACTTTATTTTCCAGGTCCTGAAGTTTTCCAAATAATTACTTAGAAAGGAACTGATACGTAATGACAGGGAATCTTAAATTCTTAGGAAGATTTCCAGCAAGGGATGTGCAATTTATTTAGTCTTGTCCAACCAGACCATCGTACTTTATTTAATTTCTACAGAAGATCTGGAACTGCTCTATTGACAAACGTTCACTCACTTGGAGGCGGGTGTCTGTTGAAGTTTAAAACTATTGAATCTGCCCAGTGCCACTCTGGATCAGCCAACCAATCGCATAACGTTTGGTTGTGACGTATGTCATGAGCCGGCTTCTGTCATGAGCCGGATTCCAGTTGTACTGGGAACTCTGAAATTTCCGACTTCACTACATATTGTAGTCTATGGAGCTACTGGTACCTGTCAAAGGTAACTTGCTAGAGCCTAACGTTTAGTTATTTGGATGAGAAAGGTTGTAGGCGTCCATACTTTCCCAAGCAGATGCACTGGAACACAGACAGGTCGGAACTCGCAACTACCAAGTCGGAAATTTCCGAGTTCCGAGTATAAAGGAACGCAGCATTCAACTGAAACTGGCGCGCGACTTCGACGTCATTGTTCTCAGCCACTCGCTCTGTTCGCTGATTGGACCGCCAAAAAATCTGTTCGAGCAGGAACCCATGAATACACCGCAGCCCCAGACTGACTACTGAAGTGAAATGAAAATTGAGCGGAAGTAGGTAGGCGGGCGGTGCCAGGCTATAATTTATTACTATTTCTAAGGAAAAACTGGTACTTTATGACCTTTAATCATTCATTCCAATAATTGAAGTTGGGAGTTGTTTCGAGGGAATCCCCGCGGAAATCAGCAACTAGTTATCAACTCTGAAATACTACTGTAAACTTATTGTTTTCCCTACCTTATAACTCACATATAAGATACCAGGTATGTGTGTGCTGGCTCTGAACAGCATCTCCATTTTCCCTATAATTTGTTACAAATTAGAAATGTCTTTCTAGGAAGTGTCTTGGGAAATTATGAAGAAATCACAGGACCTGTAAAACAAAGTGTTATCAAATAAATGCAATGCCCCAACATACCATCACAAGCTATGAAAAGGAGCATAGAGGAAGAATACATTCACAGCTAAACAAAACATAATTTGCCTATTGAGCGCATGCACGGTTCCTTGCAACTCATCGAATAATATCTGTCAAAGAAAGGTTGATAGTTCATATATGTAGTTTAATATTTAGCTATAGAGAGAGGCACCTTCAAAACAAAGTTGCTTAGTGACAATAGTGTATGTTCACAAATCCAAGGTAACTCAACGGTCCCAAAAGTGTGTGACACATCATTCCACATGATTACATGTAATGTGTCAAAGTCCCAGATAGAGTTTAAATGTTTGCATGTAAGAGAGAGAAAATGCTTGAAAGAAAGTGTGTAAAAAGGCATTGAAAATGCTAGCACATTGAAGTCAATCATGCTTATCAAGTTACCTAATCAGATCAAGATACTGTATAACTGTAAACATCTGCCACAACACAGATGGATGGGATATGCACCTTGTGGCAAGTGTGGAGCTGTTGGCACTGGGGCACAGACGCCAATCAACACAGATTGCTGCATCCATTTAAATGAGCAAACACCTTCCTCAAACATATAGCTGACGAGCGAGTTTTAAATGTGACATTTGGAGTGCATGGGCTTGACTCATCCTCTCTTACATGCTTGCCAAACTGCTCTGTGTGTTGCATTTGTGTTGTGACAGAAGTGCAAGGTAAAGCGAGGATGGAATACATAAGTATCAAGTCAGGGTGAGTAAAGTTAAGAAATGCTCACTGCCCCTCCCATTAGATTTTGCTGCCAAGGACCCTATCCCATTTGGCTCTGACCTCCATTTTTCTGCCCCAGAGGCTGACAGGGACAGAGACATATTGGGCACGGCTGGACACGCAAGGCAAAATCCATTTGAGTGTAATGCAGAAACATTTCCAAGGTCAGTGTGCATCAACCTACCAGATCAGCTACTGTGCCTTGATCTCACCACTTTTTTAGAAAATGGATTAAAGACATTTTGTTGCGTTTCTATCTTTTGGTGAAAAGAAATGTGAAAATAATTGTTTCAGTATTGTTATGTTGCACAATGGAGTTGACAATATCAAAATGAGATTACTAAAAATAATGTTAAGGTGTCTTCATTAAAAGCCACCAGTATATTGCTCTCAACACATTCATGTTATGTGTGCATTACTTTATGTGATGTATTTATTCGATGTTGTGTTGTGTTAGCTTTAAATAAATATAACTATGTAGGATGTGAGTTTGTTGACTTGAATTTTCTTTTTCCGCATTACATTTGATGAGCATTTACCATTATCCAGTTACTGCCACTTGTGACCACAGTTGATTCCCAAGTGACAGAGGATTCCCTAAAAGAAAAGAAGAAATCAATAGTGCTTAACTCTACTAATAGAGATAAAGTACAAAAGGTAATGGAGTCAATAATGTTTTTTATGAATATGGAAAACACGCTGTAACACTGCAAGCATGCTGGAAAATACACAAGCTGGCCTGACTTTCACTGACTCAGCTCCAACCGTCACAGATTTTGGTGAGTCAGGTGTTTCCAGTCAAAAACCAACCTGTGTCTGAGGGAGCAATGTAAGCCTGCACATGCTCCCAGGTGTGAAGTTAGATACGCACAGTTGTGCACAGAGTTGAAATTACCGCAGCTCCCATACCCTCACGTAGCGTAGGTTACAGATTGCTGCTTTCCAGTCCAAAACAAACATCGCTCCATTAGGTCTCGGATGTGTCAGAAGCAGAAGAATGCACTGAGAAGCTTGACATTATTGCAGACATTTTAAAACAGGTCAATACTCCAGATATACAGGTCAAATACTTGAGAAGACCATTTTGTTACTTAAAGGAATACTTCACCCATACTGAACCGTCGTTCTATCATTATAAAATCGCTATTATAATATAATGAATAAGGTTTTTCTCAGTCTTCCCTTGGCCCAGCTGTCCTGCTAATCCTAACCCTACATTTTTACTAGTGTGATGTCACACTAGTAAAATGTAGGGTTAGACAGTGAGACCATATAACACTCTTTCTGCCTTTTCTCAGGCTAGGATGAACCGATTTCAAAAATGTTTGCACATTTATACTACATAGGATCTCAGAGTTCAATACACCTTCATATTTCCACTGGTGAAGTAGGTCTTTAAACACTCCCATTGGGTTGCCCACCGATTCCCAGCTGGACCAGTGGATTTATGTACTGCAGTTGTTTTCATATCCCGGATGGAATCATGGTGACAAGTGCAAGGCACGGAAGAGAAATTGTATCTGTCTCTGGGGCTTGACCTGTATTACTTTACATCCCACTCAGCCGGCTCCTCTGACAACCCAATAGCATCACATGCCCATAAGAAGACCACACAACCAGTGGCGTACACAGGTAGACACCAAGTGGTGCCTGAGCACCTGCCCTTTGCCCCCTGGACCAATCAAGTGCCCTTAAAAAAAATATATATATAGCTATATTAGGGCTGTCAAACGATTAACATTTTTAATCAGATTAATCACAGGATTCTGTGGATTAATCACGATTAATCACGATTAATTTTACCATTCGAAATATGCCCGAAAAATTCGAATTTTCTCTGTATATTGTTGTATGAACGGAAAGGTAAATGACAGAATGTTGTGATAGCTCGAGGTTGGACCCAAAAGCAGAACAGATACCAGGTAGTCAGTTTAGAACAATGTTTATTTAGGCAGGCAGGCAGGACACTGGACGGCTGAATGGCGTGGCGAGCAGAGGCAAGTGGATATCCGGAAACCCGCAGGCAGACGAGCAGGAAAGGTGAACAGCGGAGGCAACTGGCACGGAAGGAAAGAAGAGCAGAGTTAGAACTCACTCCAACTGGAGACATGAAGAAAACAACAAACAAGATATCCTGGTCTCGGGTAGTTACCGCTCTGGTACGTAGTATACTCTGGCGCTGAACGACAGGAGTCCACAGGCTTCAGTAGCGAGGTCTAATTCTCCAACGATCCACACCTGGAGCAGTCTGCCCAGGAGTGCCGCCACGCCCACATGCCAACAGGGAGGTAGATACAAGGGAAAACACACACAGGAGAAGGAGAGACTGCCGAGCCGTGAGTCATGACACAGAAGGTGGATATGTACATTTAAAATTAGTAGGCTATGTTTATTAATTGAAAATCCAAATTATGGTTTTAATACTGAAAATAAATTTGAACCAAACCATAATTCAATTGGTCTGCCTCTTTACTATGTCTTTGGGCAAATATAGGATAGGCTATAGAATGCCATTTATTTGGTGAACCTATAGGTTGTGCATTCTTAAATACAACTTGATTACAGTCCGCGGTGTGTGTGTGTGTGTGTGTGTCTGTCTGTGCGTGTGTGCGTGCATGCGTGCGTTTGTAGACGCAACCACGTGCAAGGGGACTGTTCATGTGTACCAGGAAGCCGACGTTATGTTGCTGTCTGATCACACACACCTCTGAAAACTGCAGACGTTTGTGTCCTCGCGCGCTCTGAACAGAGCGGACAATGTTTCTCCTCCTGTTGCTCCCGACATCAACTGCCAGCCGCGGCAGTTGATTTTATATACTATCTATGCCCCCGACACAGACGTGACCGTTAGCAGTTTAAAACTTTAAAACACGGCACGGGCTAACGTGCTGCTATGTTTGGCTGCGCGCAGCTACTGATCCTGGGTCAGCCACAACGTTAGATGACTGTAGTACAGAGCCGGTGGGATGTACGGGGCGGATCATTCTGCGCATGCGTTAAAAAAATTAACGCCGTTAATTCCAGAAATTAATCACCCTGCGTTAACGCGTTAATTTTGACAGCCCTAATATATATATTTATTTTAATTTTTTTATCTTGCCCATGCTGACATGACCATCTATAAATACTCGATGATTAAATGCGTGTGATAACAATGCCCCGAATAATAAAAAAAAATATTAATAAAGATTTTTTTAATCGATTTTGTACTGGCTCAATATAGGCCTCTTTGAAGGCCCGAACAATGTTATTTAAAAACATATGTGTATATATATATATATATATATATATATATATATATATATATATATATATATATATATATAAAATCTATAAATCTGGGCTAACGTTTCAATTGGTTCTATCTAATATGGGCGCGCCAGAGCCCTTTATATGGTACTCTGGGGAGGACGTAACCGGATGACGACAGTGACGTGCATGCGACGTCGAAGCCGTGATAGTAAACATCAAAGATGGCTGTGGATATGTTGTGTGAGTTTGGCCTCGACCCTTTACGATTTGGAAGACGGAACTCAAATCTTTCATTAGCAAGTAAGTGGAATGTTCTGTTTTGCCGACCGACAACGGCAAACGTTTAATTTAACAGTTTAACAGCTGTTCGCTAAACGAACGGGGCTTAGGTCACCTTGTGCATCGCTCTGATTGGTTGTAGTGCTATCCAACTGCGTGCAGTGGCATTTGAAATGCACGAGTAGGAGCCGCCCCTTGAGTTGGAAATTACTATTGATCGTGGCCAGACCCTCTATCGTTCAAGATATCAGGGTCTGGATTTCCAGGCTACCAGATTGATGAATTTTACTTTAAAACGTTAAAATGTTTCTTCCAGGGGAGCATTCCCCTGGACTCACCTAGAAGGGCCAGGGTCCCAAACACAGTCTCCCAAATTCCTTTGAGAAACACAATGTGTGGCAGGGCATTAAAAGTCATTAGGCCGGGAGGAAGGGGGGGGGGGGTGTCTGTGCACGCCACTGCACACAACATACGCATGGCATGGTTCTGATGAGCATCTCCTCTGGTATTGATCTCTCTTATCAGCCGTGCAACAGACTGGCCAGCAAAATAATTACATTCTTTCTTTCCCCCCCCCCTTTTCTTTTTCTGTCACTCTGCATCACTCCACCATTCTGCCATTTGCAACTCTTCTTTCATGTTACTCATGCTGTCTTCCTTCCCGCTCATCCTCATAGGATTCAGAAGAACATCCACACTTTTCTGCTCTGTTCCCTGAATGAATGCCTGTAAAGGTGTGTGGTGACTTAAATTCAGCGTAAGAGCGTTACCCACATGGAAATACTCAATGGCCTGTATTTTCCTGTGCTTGTTTTGTGTTTACATCCCAAACATTTATTCTGGCGTTCTGTAAACTGAAGGCCTTGGAGAGCAAAACATTTATTACATTCCCTGTCATGGCAAATCTTAAAGCCTGCGGACTCTTTCCCCATGGCTTTACTTGGTAACAAAGTTGCTACCAAACCCAACGGAATCACAATACGTCAGGTGTGAAAAATGCTAATGTTGTGTTGGTTGTGACCAGCGTTCAAGATCGCTTTAAAGTTTTTAAATCTCAGTTATTTGCAATCAAAGTGAACAGTTCATGTGAAGGCTGAACTGAAATCAAATAAACAACATTCTCACATTGGTGTTCTTGTTCTCCGGTTGGTGAAGAACGGAAGAGTGTCAGGGCCACAGGAGAGAAAAGAAAAAGAAATTTCGAGAATAAAGACAAATTTAAATGTCGAGAGAAAGTCGCAATGCCATCTCAAGATTAAAGACTAAATACAATTTCAAGAATTCAGACGACTCTGAACTGCAGTTAAGGAAAAAAAAGTAAAGGGAAATTTAACTTGCATAATGTGCATAGAGTGTATTATAATAAAAAATGTCCTCCTCACATTTTATTTCTCTCCTGTGGCCCTTATACTCTTCCTTTGTAAAGGGCTAATTAAAGAGCAGAGTAAATGATATAACCTGTGGATCGGCTGGATGGGGTCAAGTGAGGTTTTGTTATGACCGAAGACCAAGTCCTCAAAGCACTGGTGTGTGGTGTGCTACAGACCAATAGTCATTGATGCAGATCACAGCATTGGCTTTTTTGTACTGAAATGGTGGTGGTTTTGAAACACAAAATATATAATCTGACAAAGATGAACTGTGGCTGTTTCCCGTTTCCATACTGTATATCAGGTTGCAATGTTGTGTTCACAACGTGTTTCTGCTCCCCTTGTCCTATTCTGGCCCATACATCAATGAATGAAAGATTTAATGGACATATTTATGGACAGACTGTAATGTGAGTCATAAACACATCATTAAAATACCTTTGAAAAGGGTCGGCTGACATTTTTAATTCATCTAAATTATCATGCCCCCTGCTTTCCAGAGATGTTTACCAGATAATAGCATTCACACTGGATGGAGGTCAGTGAAGTCAGGTGCACTCTTTAGATTTCAGTAAACAGCTTTGTTGTATTTTCTTCAAACTCACACACACACACACACACACACACACACACACACACACACACACACACAGACACACACACACACACACACACACACACACACACACACACACACACACACACACACACACACACACACACCCACACACACACACACACACACACACACACATACCCGCACACCTAAAGGTCAGCTGCTCCCTATAGGACTCCAATGACTGCAACTGCGATCAAGAGGCTAAACCTTATGACCAACATGCAGCCAATGCTCTACCTTCTCTTCATCTTTTACCTTCATCCTTCTCCCTATCTTTCGATCCCTCTGAATATATTTCTACTATCAACTATCTGTCCATAATGTATCCAAATGGCAAGGTATCATTTACTTTTGCTGTTCCACATTGAGAAACTGACTTTTCCATCAGATCATTGCAGTTGAATGTCACAGAGTCTTTCAATCAAACAATGAGAAGGTCAGTGTGTCTGTTCTGTGTAAATACCACAGTAATGTAGTTTTGTGGACTGCCATTCTGCCAGGAGTACATTGGAGTCAGACAAGGTCTTCTATCATTTTTTGTGCCCGGAATTATTCAGCAGTTATTGTAAACTTCAAATAATATGGATGAATTTGACCCAAAAATAATATAAGAGTTTCAATCCCAGTCAGGATTGGCCATCAAATCCAGTTAAATCGCAGGTTCCTGGGAGGTCACAAAAACCTCATAAGAGGATAAAAGGGGAATTTGTTTGTGCATTGTAATGCATTTAATCAACTTTTCCAGGCCAAATGCTAATGACATCCATTATCCCTAATTTCTAACAGTCCCTCGAGTTGTATGGGATTTTACCCATCTCCTTCCCCACTTTCAAAAGGATCAAAGTATTTTTTTTTCTTTACTTGTTTATTGTCTTGCATCGTTCTTCTTCCTTCACTCATGCATATAAAGCCATAGAATATCCTTCTGGACCTCCATCAAAACCAGACCACAATGTTTGTGTTTATGTGAGCAAGTCAACACACATTCATTACGGCCAGTCTCATTCCTGAGTGAAAACAAATGTGGATGGGAATCAAAATGGGAATGGGAGAAGATAGTGGTGGCAATCTAAAGTGTGTCCAAATAATTATACATTTAAATTTTTTTTTCCTCTAAAACTTGTATTTTCTGCTTCAAAACATACATAGTGTATTCAGTCCACATCGTTAGGGGAGGTGGGGATTGTTGATTCCAGGAGATGAGAGTAACTCTAGTAATAATTAAGGAAGTGATCGCTCTAATGGAGCACGTTGCTGGAGACACATCCTTGAGGAGCCATTAAAAATAAAAAGTATGGTAGTTAAAGGGGAGATGCTGCCTTCAATCAATCTAGCATCACTTTTTTTCACCAATAAATGAGAAGATGTTACACATTATATCACACAATTATTCTTGGAATGGGGACAGTGGGACAATGTGATCCTGGATTAGTTGGTGAGTTGTAATATAAGAAATATTGGCACACTAGCACTAACAACAAAAGCTGTAGAAGAACATATCAACTCTTAAGAATAATCCTAAACTAAAGCAGACTATGTAAAGATTCTAAAATGCTTCAACATTAGCAGTCAAAAGAGAAATGTTTGTCTTTAACAGTGATTTTAAACCCCAACAAGACTCTAAATGCTGTTATTTTCGAATAAATTTAGAGGGTTCAACGCAGGGATAGAAGCACATATAAAAGCTCTTTCACCAGGTCAGCATGGACTTTAGGAAATATTTATAGAAATATGTCCCGGGAATGAATAGAATAGAGGTTTAAATATGTGTGTTGAATAAATAGATGTATGGGTATTAGAAAGGCATTGCTTTATTTTTCTAAACGTGTGCCAGTGCCTAACGGTAAACAAGAGGACCATCCGACCTGTTAGTTATGCCATCACTATCTAAATAATGATCTCAAGACAGCCTCAAGGTTTTCAACTGCCAAGTTTTCACTGTATCTTCATTTAAGTATATGCACCCTGTTTACCCAGAGCGGACAACAGCTCCAATGTAGATAACAAAACAGGCATGTTTCTTAACTGAATTTGGCACAGTGAAGCTGTGACAAAAACAGACTGAAAATGTGCACTTAACCTGATTTACGAGCGGAGTCCGGTTAAATGGTGGGACAAAGTGGAATGTTTTAAGTATCAAATGTGAAGAGATGGATGGAGAGGATTGCAGGGAAGAGAGTTTTTTTAATGGAGATGGTTCTCGGTTACTCAATAAGTTGTTGCCTGATGGCTGGAAAGAAGGCTGCTTAGATGATAAGAACAAAGTAGGGGCGGAAAAATATAGGCGCTAATGGTGGACATTAGGTCAAAGCTTTCTCTGTGGGCTTATAGTGGGGCCAATGGTGACGCCCATAGCTCAGACTCAGGAGCTTGTAGAGATATACAGGATGTACATTAACATTCTTCTTAGAGAACCCCTCATCGATCTACACTGCCAGTATCCCTACAGAACTTAACAAGATTTTTAATCAAATATTTACTGGAGGACTTCCATTTCTGTGGTACACCTGCCTGCAGTAATGCTAAGTGGAAAGCGACTATAGACGATAAATGAATAAAAACAAATGCTGCCGCTGCCGTCTGAATGTATAGTACTCTATAGCATAAACATTACCGTCCTTGCTGTGAACTGGGATCACGTGGCTTTGATTCACTAAGTCCTTAATGGGATAAAGCCCAATGATAAATGATGGCACTGACAAATGCAAGGAAGGGAGAAAACACAAGCAGTTTGTGATGTAAATAATATGCGTTTTGGTGTATTTGAGTCAAAGCACACAAAATGTGAGCGGCAAATCATTTCGTAAAGAATAGGATGAATCTACTGTTTGGTGTAAACTAGCCTGTCCAGACACGCTAAGGAGTGTTATTACTGTCCATTTGTTACACAGGATGAAGGAAAAGAGGGGGAGAGGAAGGCGTACAGAAAGAAAAGAAAAATTAAACATGATTGGTTGACAGGCAGAAGTGGAAATGACATGATGCAACACGTTTAAACTCTAACTCACTCCTTCACTTTGCATCTCTCTCTCTTTCTCTCTCTCACACACGCACACACACACACACACACACACACACACACACACACACAAACACACACACACTCACACACACACACTCACACACACACACACACACACACACACACACACACACACACACACACACACACACACACACACCTGCATTTAGGCATGCACAACAACAATGTAATCCAGTGAACAAAAACTGTTTCTCAATATGCACACAGCAGATGAACCAAAGCTCTGACTGATTTGCATGTTCCTTCATTTTTAATTTAGTGTTTTTTTTTGTTGCACAACACTCTCACTGCCATGACACAGTAGAGACAGGGACATAGTTCATGGCTGTGGTTAGACACTTAAACACTGATTGCAGTTTTAATGATCTAATGACATGCTTACTAGAAGCCACGTGGCAGCTTGCCAATTCAAACACGTTGATGAGTCGATGCATGAGCGATGCAAGAACAAAGCTTAGATGTAATGTGTTCGTAGCAGTGGCTGCATGCAGAGTCTCCTATCGTCAGACGGCTGCCTATCAATATGCAGAACAGGAGAGGGAGAAGAATGGACGGCAGATGAAGGGACAGCACATATAGGGAAGAGAGATGTGACAAAGGAAACACATTAGTGACAGAGAGTGGGACCAAAGGGTGAATGAATAAAAGAGAAAAAGAGAGAGAGAGGGGGAGGACTCTGAATGTAGAGCCCAAAACAGAGGGGAAACTGACAGATATGGGGAGAGAAAGGAAGCAACAGTGTGTTACATCTGGGAGAGAAGGGAGCGCCAAGAACCAAACAATCCATCCTTTCTTGTTATTGGAGGCAAAGAAAAAGGACAGGAAGGCAGCAGTGCACCATGGGAGTTCCGAAGCATTTAATTGGAAAAAAGGAGAAGCAAAGCAGGCCATGAGCCAGGTTCAAACTGAGTAGCACTGAAGATAATACTTTTATCTCGAGGTTGAACATTAAGCCATTAACTTGCGACATGAAACAGTAACTTTCAAGTTATATTTATGCTAAGAGGTGCGCTGTCAGGAGAGCAAAACCAGGAATTTGTTCAGGGAAAAGGAGCCACCGGTGGCTACACATATAGTATCGACACATTTTAAAATGACAACTATAAACCCCTTAAACCTCTCATAAAGGCATTATAGAGTACAAGTCCTTTCTGCCCCAAAACCCCCTTAAAATTGTAATCCTAAACATTTGAGTTATGTTGTTGTGGTCGCAAATGTAATTGCAGGCGCTTTTGGACCTGAGTTTCTTTCATAACCTGACATTATTGACTGTATGAAGTCAATAGATGTATGCTATGCCCGCTGTAGTTCCTGGGTGAGCGTACCCATGACAAAGGTATTGAGAAATTAACTATATCAAAATAGATTTTTTTTTTATTGATGGTCTCGTTTGCTGTTACATGCCATTTATGATCATCAGAGGAAAAATTAGACTGTTTCAAAAATATTTAAAAGTTCATAGCACCTTTAAGTGAGGTCCATGGCTACCATATGACAGCTAGATATTCTTCAGACGCTAGAATTTTAGCCTTAATGCTAAGTGCTATTTTCCTGTTCTTAAACTTTGTGCTGGCACTGCTATTAATATGGTACAACATGACTACTACATTCTCACTCAATGGTTAGGAGACTGATGTATTTTTTTCACTCCTCCTTGACTCATTCTTGCGTTTTAGCCCCATCCCACTTTTCTTGGACAAATTAACTTCATGTACCGCTGCACGGTCTGGCAAGCATCATTTTCCAAGCCTAATAAGGTGAAAAAAAGAGAAGGCAGTACAATTTCAAACAGTTCTCCAGTTGGTTTCATCTGCTTGCCTGCTATTATTGGCCAATTTATATTTGTTTGGCAAACAAAGATTATTCTAAATATGATTGATTTGAAGACAGGATCCGGTGCTACCTATCCAACAGTGGCTCAATAGACAATACAGCCTCCTGAGCAGCTGTTTGTTTTTATGTGATAAAGTATCACACTGCTATCGAGAATTTTTCACACACTGGGCCATGAGAAACTGCCTGCCTCAGGTTTGTCCGCCTGCATGAATACACTCAAGCTGAAGGTTACATTAAGGGCACTGTGGTGGGTTGGGCACAAGGAGCAGGACTTAGCCGAGGAATTAGACTGAATGGCCTTAAATGAAACAGCACATAACTAGCTCTCTTTAACACATTTCGACCCCTGGCAGGTTTTTTTTAACACATTTAAAGTGTGCAATGCCAGCTTGAACTTTATTAAACTTCATTTGGGGGCTCTACACTGTGTGAAGCCAGGGAAGAAATTGCAAATGATTACGATCTTTGGTATAATCGGCACAAGCATTTCCTGTTTCCTGTTCCCACCAAATACTTAAATGTAAGAATGAAGTAATGGCCAAACACTGGGAAGCATGCATAATCAAACGTGGCACGAGGAGTTGGAGAGACAAAATGATCTGTTTAGGAAATGCAAATATTTACTTTCTTTCCAAGAGTTACTGTGGATGGTGAGGTCCACTCCCATATTTGTCTGTGTCAATATAAAGCAGCTTTCAGACTGCAAGACGCTTCATCTGCCTCCCAGTGGCGTCTTTGTTCTTTATTTTTTACTCAACCGTTCCTGACAGGGATCCATGAAAGTTTCTCTTCATTGATCTATTTATTCCTTGCTGGTGAAGACGTGTACAATTCAGCGAGCCCAGATAGCCTACCAATTAAATTTGCACCTGCAGCGTTTACCACGGTGTAATAGATGTAGTTGCCATGGTCCCATGGTCAGCCACGACAACAAGCTCAAAAGTTGAATCGTCCTTAACTCAACACGGCAGCAGCAAATAGCCATGGTAGCCTATCTTTATGACGGTGGTGGAAAAAGATCAAAGTCTGAAAAGTATCCCAGGTTAGTTTAGCATAAAAACAGGAGACAATCGGAAACAACTTGCCACCAATCCATCAGCACATCTAAAGCCTATGAACATATTATATCTAATAAGATATACAAATACATTTGATCTTGCCTGTCTAGTTGTGTCCAGTCCTTATGGTAAACTAAGCTAGTCCGCTCCTGGCTAAAGCTTCGTATTAGACACAATATTGATGATTTTAAAGAGAAAAAGCAACAAAAAAAAAGTGTATCTACAACCTTTAAGAAAACTTTGTAAAGAAGTACAGCGCCCATTGATGAAGCCAATCCCAATCTATCTTTTGTATGTTCATTTTTCAGGAAAGATGCAGCTGCACAACCACCAGTTGAATTATTAATTTGAAACTAATGTAATGCAGCACATAATGCATCTATTAGAGATGAGGTCTCGGTAAAATAGTTGAGTAAAAAAACACTGAGAGAAGAGGAATGCATATAGACCCAATATGTCAAACATCCCACCTCAGCAATAAGCCCCTTTCACTCTTCCTAAATCACTGTGAATGCATTGCTCACCGGGTGATTTACGTGCTGACTGCCACAGTGTCGATCTAGCGTAGCGATAGCCTCAGTGAGCTGGCTACTTTATGAGCTTAACATAGGTGGCAGAGATAGATGAGATAAGGATGAGCAAAGGAGAGAAAGAGTGAAGGAGCTGTTGAGGAAACTCATTAACGAGAGAGATGGATTAAGGGTCTTACACATACACACACAAATACATGGATGACATACTGATTTATAACTCGGCCCCTCTCCAAAGTGCAGATTTTATTTAACGCTTCAAATAGTCTGTCACTGGCTTGAAAGGGTGATCCCCACTTTCACTTTCCTCCCCTCCTCTCACCCTCTTCAATGGCCGGGTGGTGATGCTCTAACAGTGTTGATTTTTCGTCCATTTTGGCTCCTCGCTCCTGTGGCTCCTCACTTCATCCTCCAAGCTGTCCACAGGGTCCAGTCACAAAGCTGACATTTAGCATAAACCACAGCTGTTGCAACAGATTTTCTCCCCCCTTTCTTCCTGTGGGCTCTGGGTGTCAAAGTGTGATCTTTTCGTTAAGCATTGTCTCTCTCTCCGTACGGCTCTCATTCTCCGTCAGGTTCCCTTCAATGCTGCCTCATCTGTCCTCACGTAACGCCACAGTCGTGTGAAGCTAAATTACTGGCTAATTAACTCACAGTAAAGGATATCGCACAGTATGTTAATAGGACCTACAGTACATCATGCCTTTGCTGACCTTCTCTCTCCTTCTTTTATTCCCGTCTTTGTGTGCTGCACGTAACGTCAAGAGACATCCTGTCACCATGTGAATAGCCACTGTTCATCTCTGGGTACAGCTGTGCCCTCAGTGCCCTTCTTGTATGACCCATGCCAGTGGTTATATATCCCCGGACTTGTTCTTTTCCTGCTATCTAAGGTCTAAAATATTCCTTCAACTCTAGATTCTGGACAGTGCAGTTTGAGGCTTAAGGTCTTATATCATAATTATGCCTGAAAATGATGTGTGGTGTTTTGATTGTAGTTTGTAGTTCTACAATTTGCTGCCTCATTAAATTCACATCTGAAATATATAGTAGGACAGTGTTTTTCTAGGCTGCGATTACTGCAGCTAATGCTGTGCTAAAATAAAATAAAACGTAATTTGTACCAATTCATTTTCAATCTTCTGCTTGTGACCATGATGGAATAGTCACAACCTTCAATGGGTGAAGACGAACTCCCTTCTGGTTCCTACTTGTTATTGTGGTTTATAACAATCCACAACAGGAGTTTTGTGAAACATTTCCAGTATACGTTAAATATTCAACTTCATATGGTGTCAGACAAATACACCTTTGCTGCCAAAGCATTGAAGTGGGTTAGCAGATTTATTCAAATCATGTATAATAATTCTGATCATATGAACTAGACATCTAGTATCATACAACTGTCAGTTTGGAATTCAATACTGAGTATAAGTAGCACATATCTCTGATGTTCAGAGAGATATTTAGAGACTGATGTACCTTCTACAAAGCAACAGTCACAGTAGAAGTCATGCCAAAAGTAACTGTCCAGTCAAATCCTGGAAACCTGTTTGCACTTGCCGTTATACTGTATGTAGGCTACACCACATTTATATATTTATATCAATACCAACCTAGATAGAAACAAGCTGGCTGACAAAATCAGTCTGTTATAGGTACACATTGATGCTCCTTTGGTCCTTAACGTGCATGACCCAAGTGTGAGGATCCCTTCTTTGAAGAATCTAAATGCACCTTATTGTTCTTGCATCACAAAAACTAAAACTAGTTGTTGTATTTAGGTACTGCATTTATGAACTAAATGTTGTTGTTCTGTTTTTTAGCAAAGTGGTAAATATCCGTGTTACCTTTTGCAAGTTTGAAGAAGTTTATTCCAACGTTTCAATGGCTGGTACATGAGAACGTACTCTATGGTATAAGGGAGATTTAAAAAAATGTCCAATCGACAAAATCCCTGTGGCTTTGAGTGGAATTCAGTTACACGACTCGATGCGAAACACAACCAAATCCCAAGCCTGTTATTGGCAGCCAGCAGGCTGTTAAATTCTGTGATGCGATTTAACCCGGTCCGATCGATAGCTCTCCTGTTCCAGTTGGAGACATGATTAGGCTAACCTGCTGTGGCTCCCAGTCTCTTTTTCCATTTCACAAACACTTACTGTAAACACACACACCAACTGTAATCACATTCACCTGGATGCTTGCTTACACACACACACACACACACGCACGCACACGCACACACACGCACACGCACACGCACACACACACACACACACACACACACACTGACACACACATAAACACCCTGGAGAAAATTGGATGTGCTCACATCCAAGCTGTGCTCCAAGTAGCACTCAGTGAAAGTCAAGTGGTGAGTCAGCAGACGGCTAACAGTGAGGGAGAGACAGCAACCAGGTTTAAGTCATGATGGAGAGGATCGTGCCTAAAAGTAATGAAACTATTACTTTGAAGTAAAGGTGTGAAGAAGACAAAAATATAGCTCTCTATCTTTTTAAACCTTGTGTATCAACCCTGGATCTATCTATCAGTCTCTTTTTGTTTGCCAATAAAACTTCCTCGGCGCCTGTTGTCTCGCTGTTGATCTTTTTTTTTAAATTTTTTTTCTCAGAGGAAACACATCATCATTATTTCTTTATGCACTCACATCTCACTGTTGCACCGCCTGCCACATTTAGCACTCAGTGGATTTAAGGACTGGTCTCTGCCACCATCGGTCTTCGTTCCGGCTTCTCCCTTTGTTTCTCTCTTCTATCTTTTCCTTGGTTTAACACCTTCTTCTTCTCCCTCTCTCTTTTCTCATTATCGCCTCTATAATGAGGTCAGAGCATTAGTCCGTCAAGGGGTCATAACAGAAAAAAAAAATCCATTCATACTTATTTCACCCCTTTGATTGAAACTGACGTCCCACACCGCTCTTTGTCTGTTTCTAAATGCAACCAATTAAAGTGCCAACATTTTGATTGTTTCCCTCAGTATGATTAAATAAATGACATTTATTGTGTATAAATGGATACTTACGACCCAGTGCTCACTCAGTCACTTTTGTTTTTCCCTTTTATCCTACTTGACAACTTGTCAGGGGGTGCATATTATTTTTTGGTTTTGGTTTTATTCAGACACCAAGTATCACCAACACACACACAAGCTGTATCCCGTTACAGAGACCGCCTCCTTGGTAGGACGCGGTCTCGCGGTCTATGAAGGCTATAGCCTATGAAGGCCGATTTGAAGGCCGAACCAGGGCCAAACGAGCGTTGTTAAACGGGACGGTCTCCGCAGGTCTCCGTTTACGAGCATTTCCGGTTTGCGTAACAAGCCGTTACCTTGCGTGACGACACGCCGCTCCTGTGCTGCCTAGCAACCCTGATAGCTGCCAACGGAAACAGCCTTGTCAGCAGAAGAAAAAAGAAAAAGAAGTTGCCTACCAGACGAAAAGAAAAAAAAGTACAAGAAAAAAAGAAAGCAAGATAAAAGTTAAGAAGATGAAGCAACACGTTGCTGTTTTGTTATTTTTTATTTTATTGTATGCCATCTCTGAAAAAAACGCAATGAATCATGGGATATGTTGGGCTGCGAAGGATACATCTGATGCAGCCTTCAAAACCGTGAAACGAAGGCTGCATTTCTCGGCCACATATGAGGAGCCTTGCAAGAAGCCTTGCAAATGGAACAACCTTTGCGTGCCGCTATGACGCAATCGGTCTTCAAATGCAGCCTTCGTAGACCGCAACCCCTGAATCGAGATACAGCCACAGATTAGTCAGCCGTCTCTGTCATTCTAAAGAGAGCCTAATTGAAAAACTATAGACATGTTGGGGGGGGGGGGGCTGTGGTAAGTGAGATTTGTGACGCGTTGCTGACATGAGGTCGTACATCACAGTTTGCGAGGCGGGCGACAGAAGCTGCCATTATTGGATCAGCGCAGCTTCATTAAGTCCCCACACACGACACTGACGCCTGTGGAGAGAGAGTTGGAGGGAGAGGAGAGAGAGAGAGAAATTAGAAGAAAAGAATACGGTCAAGAGATATGCAGGACAAAGGGAGTTGGTAACAGATTGGAGGGGAGAGAGAGAGAGAGAGGGAAAAAATTGTGATTTAGGGAATATAGGGAAATAGAATTTCTGATTGTATTCTGATGCAATTTTTGATTGTATTCTGATGTAATTTTTACATCAGAATAGTGAGACTGAAGTTAAAAAATGAAAATTCAAGGTGACTTAATGATTTGGTTTTCTGGTAGATAATCTCACGTTGGAATCGGTGTGTAGGAAACAATGCATAAGGCTTGCAGCTTCCTGTCCACAATTACTAAGTCAACATTTCAAAAAAACTCAAACCCCCTTAGCAACCCCTTCAATATCCAATCGCATCTAAGTTCCAGAGGTTATTTCTGACCTTTCTCATTGTCCCTGACAACTGTCACTATTATTTCATTTGATCAGCGTGTGGTATGATCAGATGCACTATCTGGGACAATAATCTCAGCCTATTTATATTATTTTAGAGGTAAATAATGCATATCCAAACATTTAATGTGCACACAGCTCCAATGATGACTATCAGGTGATTGCAGATTCCTACACAGTGCCGTCACTGCTGGGCTGTGAGCCTCATCTGCCATAGACATGGTGCTATCTGGTGGCTGTACCGTGCATCACACATTTTAGCAAGCAGCATGGATTACATTTTGGTTGAGAGAAGAGCACCGCTAGTGTTATGTGTTTCTGTGAAATGACCAAACTATGAAGCCCCTGCAAACCTGCCCAGGTGTTCCCAATTATTTTGACAAATTATAGGCCTTTACAGGCCTGTGTGGACATGCACAGACTGCACTCAAGGTCTGATCAGCAATTCAAGGTGCTCATCACCCCACAGACCTAATGAGAGTTTTCCTAAACTCGACTAATTTAAGTCATAGTCAGACTCTATCGTTTCATCAGTACATGTTTTTCAAAGAGGTAAGGGGCATGTCTTTATGTATCTCAATTAAAATATTTGCCCCTCCTAGAGGCGTCAGTGGGGTAAGACAAATTGATGCCTCATGCGTAGAGATATCTCAAATAGGATTTTAATGAATAACAATAATGACTGGGAGCCACCAAGTGCAATCACAACATTTAATTATGCTGTATATCTATATATCTATAACACGTTAGAAAAGTGTTGGCATTTGTTAGTTTCATTATTAAAGATACTTCAAATATACAATAATTAGATGACATAGTGACAGATAGAGATATATTTGACTAAAGTGGTGATTTTATGGTGAATACAATTTAAATAGGATCAAAAGTTGATTGACTTAGATTGGTGATCAATTATATATTGATTAGAGTGCTGACAACTTGTTTTATTGGACTGCCTTTAAAAATTGCGTCTTTGTTGTAATGGAAAATGACCTGATTATGTAATGCATCCTTGATGGGAACACGTGTCATTCAGTTTCCTTTAAAACGTGTTGGCTTATTTGATATTAGTTTAATGCATATTATTATGGTTTTTCATGGCTTATTTCTCATTGTTATGTCACGTGACTCGTTTCCTTGTCTATTGGTGATTGGTTATCTGTGAAAATGTGGTTTTGTTTAAGGAAGTTCGAATTGTTTTGGAAATATGCACATTCATATATAGCTTTAGAGGTGTTGCTAGGCAGATTTTGTTTGGTTAGAGCCAGGCTAGCTGCTTAGCTCTGTTTCCAGTCTTTGTGCTAAGCTAACTGACTGGCTACAGCTTCAGACATAATTTTCCACAAAAATATATGGAGCTACTACTTTAATAAGACTGAACAACTTAACCTACAATCTTCATATGAATATGAATGGATATATGAAAAAACCTTCAGCAAATTAGTCTTTACTTCAGTTCGTTTGTAAATTTTTATTACATTTTTTCTTAATTCATAACGGCAATAATCAAATGTAGCAATGCAGGCCCCATGAAAAAATATGCCAGGACCTTTTTTATCTTCTTTGAACCACACTCCATCCATCAAAGTAAGTAAAGGTCACCACAGGTTAAATTAGCCACATTCATGACTTCAGCTATTATATGATGTTGTATAGTTAATAAAAACACCCGTCAAATGCCTTCATACCAGCTTCAGAAGTTATAATTTACCACCTGTATTTCATTCCTACTTTCCTCTCACACATTTAATTCTAAATTAGATTATATTTTATGGCTTTAGACTGTGACAATCATAGCTTTTCTCTACAGGTGCATTTCAGAGGAAGTGGCGGGCATGCAGAAATGACATATCCTTTCAGGGGGCCTGGAGCAGTAAAACAAGCAGGAAAAAACTGCAGCAGAAGACAGAATACATCATATTGGCACTACAAGCAGAGAAAACAAACAACAAATGAAAAGAAAGTTCAGTTTACATTATATCATAAACGTAAGCATGCGTGCTTGTAGGAGATGACAGATGATCCGGACAATATTTCAAACTAATGACTTAATGACCAAACCAAGTAGTAGGTATTTCGATCTGTAAAGATTCTTAAATTCTGCCTGATGTTGAACTTCAGTACATTCCTGTTTGGTCAGTTTCATCTACTAGAAGCACAGCTTACATTAACGTAAAGAGCATACTTATAGCTATGGTGTTTGTGTTGCATGTATTTTAACTCTCCAAGTGGTAAAACTTTAGTGAGTATATTCTCAGGAATATTTTTTTATTTTTTTTTAAATAAACCACTATTCTATTTTTGTATTTTTTTATATATATATTTTATTCCATTACATTGATAGAATATTGTATACTGTAAATACATCTTTCTGTGTAACATGTTTTCTTATTCAATATTACTGTCGTGATTTTTTTTAAAAACTTTATATGTGATTCCTTTAACATGCATTCCTCTCTGAGTAAAGTAAAGAGACGGGACGTGTTGTGATTGGTTGGACCTGGAAGGGCGTGGCCATGACCAATAGACCTGTGAGGACAGGCAGGTAAGGGGGACCACACAAACCCAGTCAGGCCCTTTTTCGCTGGAGGGTATTGGACGCCTCCTTCCGGAAAGTTACCTGGCAAACTACAAGCTGCTGACAAAAAAGTAGAGCAACGCCTTTTCTGAAAGGGCTCGGAGAGTAAGAACTCGGTGCCCTTTTGATGCAAGCAATTTTGTTCAGCCTTTCATACGATTTTTTTGTTTGTTTGTTATCCTAGCAAAATTCCTTGTCATTATAGACATTATTATTTTTTTATTCAAAATAAGATCTCAATATACATGATTCTCTCTTTTTTGACTATGTACAGAAGTGCAAAAAAGTCAACCTTTATCACCTTTATCGCCTCGAGATTAACCCCACCCCACCCCTTCCCTTGTTGTTTGACATTGGCTAAGTAAGAGATGAGTGTGCAGACTCACTTCCCCACTCATCACCTTCACCTGACCCCGCCAGCAACCCCCCCCCCCCCCCCCGAAAAAGTGATCAAATATGCAGCTTGTTTTCCAACATGGCCCAATTTCCCGGGAGAGTAAAAATATTCAAACAATAGTTACTATTTGAAATGGATACAGTAGAAAATAACATCTTTACTCTAAACATCTAAAGAACTATATTTTTTTTATATTTTCTTCCTCATATGACTAATTACAAACCTTACAATCATTAAAATATTACTCGGTTTATCGGCGATGGTTGCCACAGTGACAACTTAGCCTCTCTGTTCTATTATTTCATCACTGTTAGATACTCATATAAAACATCTTTGTTCAACGAACACAAAAAGACTACATAAATGAACAATATGCATACAGTTCAACAATATGCATAACGTAGAAAATATTGAGTTTACAATCGTAATCATACTAAAATCAAAATGACATGGAATTTCAGGAAACTGTGCATGAGGAACACACAGACTCACACTTTCTTTTTTAATCTTATATTCATTTTAAGAAAGATAAATATAATAGGCAAAAACTGAAAATCAAAACTAAATACAAAAACATCATCCAAACAAAATGAAGTCAAACACTCCTCATCTAATGGAAATACTACAAGAAAGTTAAGAAAACACTGACAAAAAAAAGTGACAATTACATAGTGCTCTGTGTTTGTGTTAATATGGCGTGAGTTAGGCAACTGGATGGTTCAAAATGGCATGTTGCATTGTGCTGACCCGATGGTACATTCTAAGGCTTTGGATGAGTAATACAATCGTTTATAATTTTGCCACTTTCCCCTGTACTATCCACCAATTAAACATGCCTGAAGAACACCCAACACATCAAAATCAAAGAGTTCTAGAGATCTACTCTTAACACCCCATCTTCTTCTGAGCATGGCTAATGGGGGCCCGTATACATTTTTAAAAACTTCGTCCCACTAATCTACCCAAAAATATCTAGTAACAATGACACAAAAAGACTTTGGCTATCTGAAAACAATTCTCAAGTAGACGTATTAACACAAATATTCTTAAATATGTCAGACTATATGTACATCTACCTCGAAAAACTGCTTCAAAATATGCATAACCATACAAATGAAAAACAAATCATGTCACACAAATCACATCTGCCACCAAGTTGCAACACGGATTTTGATTTCTTCCTCACAGCAGTTTGGATACCAACTGTTCGCCCCGTTGTTTCATAGCTATTCATAACAACAACTTCAACGTGAGAGTCTTCGGTCTTTCGTGCAGGCCAAGACCCAACATTGAAACTCACGCGATTTTTAGAGTCAACAGACTTTTATAAATTCAAAGGAGAAAGAGCTATTCACTCTGCAAAACATCTTGGGAAGGTTATCTAATTAGCCGTGGTGGTATTGGGAATCACAGGTAAAGACAGGTGTTGACATTTGACACCACATGCTGCCCAAGAGACACAATATTAAGTGTTACAGGGAATTTAACATGAATTTAACACTTTTAACAACTGCTTATATACCATTCATGTGTTTTGAGATGTATGACACTTTACAGGGACACCTGCAAGGCTAAAGACATGTGCTTTGGAGATAAAAAGGTAGGCTACACAGGTTTAAAAGACACCTCACAGACATTCAGTTGCTATTTTTGCCTCTGAGTGTGTACTCGTGTAATATCCCTTATCGCTGGCTTCGCAAAAAATTAAACCATAAACCAAATCATTGTGCATGCAAATGTGATTGAGTCAGATTATCCATTTCTATTACCTCAACTGAAATACAAGGTGCACCTTTGTGTAAACAAATGAACTACATCAAAGTCGAAAGACCAACGGCCAATGAACAAACGAGTGACACAAGTCAGGATTCTTGGTCAACGGTCGTACCAATCCAGTCGAACTTCAGATGATCCGCACATTTACCTCATGTTAACATTCAAAGTGTGTCCGGTGAATAAAGGTAAGTTGTCCCTACAGAGTGAGAGGCGAATGGCGTTCCTTCTTCTTGTTGTTGTTTGATAGTGTGCATGAAGTACTCGTGATAACAACCCTAACAAACTGTGCCACCTATGTGAACATGCAGATTTACTCCAAACCAATTTAGATTGGGTTCTCCATTTTGCGTTTGATGTTACAGGCATGAAGGGTGACCGCTAATCTTGGACTCGACGTGAGCCCACTCCGGTTCCATCTGGAAAGAATTTTGAAAAAAAAAATATAGTAAATCAGGTGTAAATCATTTCCTTATTGTCTTTAATTAGACCCTGACTCCACATCAGGAGTATCACATCAACTCTGCCCCAACCCTGACTAAAAGAAAAGCCAGGCAATCTTCCTCCTCTGATTCCAATTTGCATCTGCCTTAAATTAAGGGGTTGGTAGAGATTTAGCAAAAATCTAAATGGAAAATAATGATAACAAAAAACTTTGTCAGCTGCAAGAAAATGCAGTTGGAAAAAAGGAAAATCGTTCCCTTAACTGTTTCATAGCTGAAAAATAATAGACAGTATTGGCCCGAATGCAGTGTGTGCGAGAAGTGCAGTACATACTGTTCTGATTGAGTCTTCTACATCTGGGTCACATACTTATGACTATTCAGATGGTCTGCAGATATCATTGGAATCTGATTGAGAGGGGAAATAGGAGGACCAAAAAAAACAGGGAGAGGAAGAAAGGCAAAGACAGAGAAAAAAATTGTGGGTTAAACATGAGGAAATTGGAACACACCAGCATTTCAACATACATTATTAATACCAAAAATATCAAAATATCAAATGCTCTGAAAAGTTAATAAAGATCAGAGTTAAGCCATGTGCTCCATTCAAGCATTTTTCAATAAGAGGCACATGGGAATCATGAGATAACATATTACTCAAAAGTCAAAGCTGAGATAGAGGAGCCAGGAGAGGAGCAAACCTGATTGGCTGTTGCGGTTGCAAAGGGAACACTTGTGGCAGATGTAGTGGCTCCAGACACAGTGGCTGGATTAGCACCGTGCATCATGGGTACTTGGGGGGGAAGATCACACAGGCAGTCAGGCACTCAGGCTAGCTAATTGGCAAATTTCAAAAGCATAAATTAAATTCAGATGGCAGTATCTCTTTTTAGTCCTATTGGCATTAATACTGAAAAAGCTAATTAACTAGCTTTTGATTTAGCTCTTGAAAGAACTAAAAACAATAATAATACAATTATTCCTACAAACAATGAGCATACTATAAATCTTACTACAATAACAACAACTACTACATCCAACTCTACTTTCATCATATGAGCACACAGTATAATATAACACTAGTTTTTAGATTGTCATGAGCTGTAAGCTGTAATCATACAAATTAAAAAAAAAAGGCTTGAAATATTGCACTTTGTGTGATGAATCTAGAATACACAAATGTTTTTTTTAATTAAATTAAGGCGGGGAAATGAACTTTTCCGTGATGTTAACTGTTTTCAGGGGAAACCATAACCAGCATTAAACAGGACTGTGGCAGAGCGAAAACGGGATCCATTCCATCCCACAAACATCTATTGCAGAGTACAATAAAACAAATACAACAGTTTCCAATTAAAATTACACCATTACACTCTAAATACAAATTTCCAATTCAAGTTTTTTCTGCCACACTGCCGACTGGATAAAAAATAGATTACATATGCCTTTTTGCGTTAATGTGGTGAGTTCAATGAAACAGGCTCAAAGATAATCAGTAAGGAAAGCTGGCACCTACCAACACTTGTTGCAGGTGTCATGCACAATATCGAGCCTGCCCATCATGCATTGCAACAGGGAGTGGAGTGAATAGGGAGGAAAATAAATCAAGAAAACCCATTAAGTGTTATAAAGTCAGACATATCGGATTCAACCTTGGTATATGAACAAACTGTGCTCTGAGTACAATGATTTTGCACCAATATTGATTCATAAATAATAACACAAAATAATAATTCCTTCGCACACACCCAAGTAGCTGCAACCACACATAGGCCTATATTGTACAGCATAGGCATAAGATATAAATATCAGGTGAGGAGAACTTCTCTCCCGCTCCAGCCCCAGTTTGCTGTGAAACTTCTCACTGTTGCATATAATGGATGGGCTGATTAAACAATAAACCAGTGGTCCCATTTTGCTGTCAGCAGCGTAACAGCTGTTTGCACCGGGGTAGTTTCGAATGACCTGCTTTCAGAATGTTCAAAGTGTACTGCAGTGACCTGACAGTCCGGTAGTGCCGGACATATGAGGATCTGAGTATCCCTATCTCTCAAAGAAGGGAATTGATGTCAGGCTATTCTTAGGCTGCCAGACGAGAATATGGAACACAGTGTAAGATGACTACGCAGTGGCCATAGAAGTTCAGCTCACACAAGTAGTTAGTACCAGTGTGTGTGTGTGTGTGTGTGTGTGTGTGTGTGTGAATCACACTAGACAGAGTTTAATTCTTCGCTGGGGATGGAGGGAGAAATGTCCCCCTCACTCTTTAAAAACCCTTTAGTACTCTAACATTCTAAAAACAACAGCCCTGACTTCTGACACCAATTATAAACCAATGCTGTACATACATGTGCAATTTAGTCAATTCACTTTTTTCCACCATGTCACCAACAATAAAACCACACAATAATTGAGAAATTCACTGCTGATGCCAAAAAATAACGGATTTGCTAAATTACAGGTGATTCAACAGCCAATAGCAATAGGATAATTGCCACACATATTGATTAAAGAAGACTCAGGCCTCACCTGATGGTATGAAGGCAGCCTGCTGCTGAAACTGCATGTTGGCCAGGGCCTGTTGGTACTGGAATACGCCAGCATTGAACATAGTGGTGGCACCGTTGGCTTTTTCAAGTGCAGGTCTCTTTGGTAAAGAAGGCAAGACAGGAGGGAGCCCCTGATGAGGGGACAACACCAAAACAAAGGGATGGGAGTGAGGGAAATCAAAGGATGGTAGCAGTGACATTCAGGAGAGAAGAAAGAATTTCATTAGAAGATAAAGTTGCCCTTCCAAACAGCTATTACAAACACTGGCAAGCAAGCAGTGAACTAGACTACCTGTGGCACAGACAGGACAGTTTGGCTAGCTGACAAACCCGCTGGTGATGACAAAATCTGTCCTCAGGACAATGTCACAAACCTTATGTGATTTTGAATAATACAGAACATTATCTTGCAGGCTAAGGCATTGCTAGATTTTTCAGTAAAGAGAACTATAATCATAACTATAATACACATTATTGTATTGCTTGTTGGACCATCAACAGAAACGATGTTATTAGGGAAAGCTGCACTGCCAGCTCCATGATAGAAGTACACTATAAGCCATGTTAAGACTGTCATGACACAGCGTCAACAATAACACATGCCCTATGAGAAGTGACAGTCATGCAAGTACTACCATACATTACTAAATACAGACATGCTTTATTATTTCAGATTGACTTAAGGTGATGAACTGACCATTGACAGTAAAATAAATAGTGGTTGTTTTTTGGTCCCTGATGTTTTAAGATTCAAGATTCAAATGGGCATTTTATCAACTTAAAAAAGTATGCGACAAAACTTATGGACAGAATCAGTTCATCAACCCCAGTTCAGACCATTAAATATGTGCTTCATCTTAGAAATACAAAAGTATATCTATCACACCACAGCTACATGCCAAGCTAAGAGGTGAAAGGTCATAATACCAGGTCAAAAGTTGCGTCGAAGGGTCGCTTCAGTGACTTGACAGCCGACTGAGTCTTAATTAGCAGGCAGCGAGCACATGATGGCAATGGGCCAATGGGGTTCAAGCGCATTAACATAAACCAGCAAGCGGAGTGCATCATGGGGGCAGCAGTGCAGTGTGGGTTGGTGAGAAAAAAAACAACAAAAAAATAAACGAACAAACAAACAAACAAATAAAAAAACAAATCATTGGAATCCAATATACAACAATAACAAGACTAGGGCATGCACATTAATGGCTGTAGGGTTACCTGAAAGGGTTATGGCCCTTAACGTGTTTAATGAACTATGACTTTGGTGGATATATTATGGTGTTCTGGTCCATGAAGGGAGACTAACCAACCAGATGTGTTCAATTAAAAAAGAATGCAATCCTGGTCTGTTGTATAGACTTACTCTATAAATATCAATCTTTGCCCAATAAAAAGGCCCTGCTCCAGATACTATATACATATGATGTATTCCAAGTATGTGACCTCATAGTAAAATTTTCATTTTCACTACTGATTTATTGCTGATAAAAATATACAGGTACTGATAAGGTTTCTGATAAATTAATTAATCTTCTTGTGATTTTGAACATTCTTAAGAGGTGTGAAGTTCCAAAGGGCACATCATACTGAAACAACTGTTCAAATGTGGAGCCAGGTAACATAAAGTGAACTACAAGGTTAAGGTTAACTACAATCATGTTTACCCTCCTTTCTGAAAAATCTGCCTAATGTAATTTACAGAACTTGGCTGAGTAAACCTTTTTGGTGTCCTTTTATAGAAAATGATCACTGCATTGCAGAGAACAAGCTTTGCATTAACTGTAGCCTGCAAAGTTGTCTTTTCAACAAAAAGCTATTATATGTCTTGACTGAACAACAGCAAAATATACAACTAACAGAGCGGCAAAACAAAGAGGAGCAGGTAGGCTCAGTCAAACACTTGACGCATGATCACTACAGCCTGCTGCTAATAAAGCGCACATTGACTTTGTATCATCTTAGTGCGCATCAGGTCAGAGCTGAAGAGAGCAGAGGCAACCAGAATGGGTGCTGGGAGATTGAGTAAAAGCACAATGTGGAAGGTGTTGACTCAACAACTACATACATACAACTACATACATAAGGAACTGGAAAATCAAGGCTCTCAATCCAAAATAAGAGCATTTTGTAGTACAGTAGATAGATCCATGGTCATGTGAAATGAGCCCAGATCGACATGAGAAGAGCACAAGGATTTGTTATAGTTCTTCACATGAACAATCATTTTCAGGCTTGATTATGGAATAACTACATGACTCTAGGGTTTACGTTCAATGAGTTTAAATCCTATGCCTTCTTCACAGGGCTGATGAAGAAGATACGATACAGTATATACCTCTATGTTCCTTAGCTTGAGCTTTTCTTGTGGTTGTTTCATCTGTGGACAGATACCCACCATGGCTGCAGCAGCGGCAGCCTGGTTGACTTGGTGTTGGGCGGCTTTGATCTTGGCCTGCAGGTGAGCCGGAGGGTGAAAGTACTTGCACTTCTCCCTGGAGCAGCGGCCCTTGATGTAGTCCATACACACAGTGACCGTGTTGTCGTTGGTGTCAATCATAGTGCTGTCTGATGGGTGGGCAAAGCGACAGTCGTTCTCTCCACGCGTGCAGTTACCCCGCTGGTATTCCCGACATACCTGGTGCGCAAAACACACACACACACACACACACACACACACACACACAAACCTTGTATGCCTTTCATTTTGTTTGCATCTTAATAAGACTTTGTTCTTGAAGCAAGTCAAGTCAAACTTTATTTATAGCTTATATCACATTTGAAACAACCTCAGTTGACCAAAGTGCTGTACAGACTCAAAACACAATACAAAACAATATATATATATATTATCTAATTAACATGAAAAATCTAAACACAATAAATAGGAGTATAATAAAATGTCAACATGTCAAGCTCAACTTGTATTACAAGCCAGTGCAAAGAGGTGAGTTTTTCTAAGCAACCTTTTTAAGTCATGAATGGACTGTGCAGTAACTTATATTCAAGGTTAGACTGTTCCACATATTAGCACACACAAACATCAGACCAACACACACACACACATATTGTGAAGTTACTGTTCACTTTACTTCCTATTTGATGAAGTCATCAATCTGTTCAGTCATTTCTGAACTTGACAGTCACTCTCCAGACGGAGATAACCAATCTTTATGATTATGGTTCAGCCATTACTGTTGATTGATAAGCAGAGCAGACCGTAACCAGCGTTCACAGACTCATCAATCACACAACATGTATCCATTATTCAAATGAGCTGTGTTGTTGTCCTTCCTCGTACGGACAGAAGGGGGCAGCATTGGCGTGAACAGTCCAGCAAACTGATATAGCCTCAGCCTGAATGTAGCGGCTCAATGAGCCTCATGGGAAATATGAGGCTGGTTAACCTCAAGGGGAAGGCTGTAGCTGAGGTAATCACCAGCCCAAAGTAATAACACACAAACACGCACACACACACACCAGATGGTGCAAATTTAAAGTTACATTTTTTCCCGTAGATTAAATCTTGACACTTGAGCTGTGCAATGACTTAAGATCTCTGTTTGTAGCACAGCCAGACATGCGCTGGGTCTGAATTGGCATCAGAAGTCCTATCCTGCTCTTAATGAAATGTAATTGCATGGCTACGTTGTATCGATCTATCAGCTATTGTGATAGAACAAGCCTTTTACCAAATGTCTGTTAACCAGTCGTCTCACTGTCTGCATGCATAAAGGATTTGATTTGTGGTGTGGAGACAGAGGCAGTCAGACAAAAGGCCACCAACGCCCGTTATCTACAAAACTAGCCCCTGCTCTGTCTCCTGCCATGACAGCTCATCATCCACAATCATCTGTATGAGCGATGACGGGATAGGATTCTACCTCTGTCTGTCTTTCCTGTCTCTTCTGTACCTCTATCACACAATCACATGTTCACCTATACATATTATGCACACTCTCACACATTAATTCCCACCACTACCATAATTACTGGCGTTATAAAAAAAATAAAAATAAAAAAAAGGGACTGCCTTGTTGTCAGGCAGATGTTGGAAAGGCGGTGAGGGAGGGAGGTATAGAGTGAGGGAGGGGTTGATGAATGAAGAGTAAAGGACAGAGATCGGGATCAAGGAGCCAGACTGACTGTCTTAAGGGATGGCATGGAAAAAGAAAATCAGAGAGGAAAGGGAAGACTAGGTGAATGCAATTTGATATTGCCTGCACCAGGTGTGGACCAGTGTATTTGTCTTAATAGTGGTTAATCATGCATTACAGAGAGCCAACCTAGTGGAAGTGCTTAGTTCGACAAACAAATAAAGGGGCCTGTTAATCATATTTATGTCCCCATGGTAACTGTCCCTCAGGGCTATTTACATCACCATGGTTGCAGGTAGAAGCAACATGTGAATGTATGCACGCTGAGAGGCATGCAGTATATAGCTCCATAATAAATCCAGAGACAGAGAGACTGAAAAAAAAACTGTCAGAAACTATTCCTCTGGAAAACATTTCTCTTCTAAAATAGGAATTTCTCACATGCCTCAAAAGAAATAGCCTGTTATGTATCTTACTGGTTGGTATGTGTGTCGGTCTGCAGAATTCCAGCAATGTTTATTTTGAACGACGCACTCTAGAAATTTAAAATATGGCTGGCTCCTTTCCTTATAAGATATTTTTAGAAAAGCTAGTTCCTGACAAATGAAGGCTAGGATGTGAATTCTCCCAATCAATTGGCTTTCTTTCCTGTACACACACAGGCTAAGCACCACAGACAGCATTGACCACTGCGCCTAAATATCTTGAAGGGAAAACTGTGAAAATGGGTAGTTTTTCCCTGCTACTGCCAATGATGACATTTGGCTAATAAATATTTCATGTCTGTTTGTGTGTTCACTTGATTTTATTGCAGAACGCTATGAATCCTTCGTTTCAGTCCCAGTCTGTATCAGTACCTGTATGTTCCTCTTCTGCTAACAACCTCTTGCTTGTTTCTGTTATCTTTGTATCTGCTTGACACAACCCTTCCCTTGATGACCACAACAACAACAGGGCCTACAAATTCATTTTCGATCTGCTCCGCCATCTCTTTTATCCTGTAATGGACTCGTAGCTTCACTATGCGTGTCATCGACTCATTCATTGGGCCCGGAGACTTACTCAGCCTCACCCCCATTAATTGCCCAGCTAGCCGACATTACATTTAAATGTAACCTTGCCTAACAATCGAGCACGCCCACTGCCTGCCTCACAACGATTTCCCCATTATTCTGCTGCGAGTGTTTCCCGAGTGGGGCTGCATAATGGATGAGATTGACTTAACGTCCAATTAATGATTAGCCGAACACAGCTAGAGGAACGGTGCGCATCAGGTTTTCTCATGACTCATTGCTTTCATAGAAGAATTAAAGATTTTTCTGAAAATGACACACTGATGCAGCATAACCTGAGCTCGTGCCAAACAATCATGTGTGGTGCCTGTTGATGGTATATGCAGCATCCACTACGTTAGTGTTTGTGGGGAGATAATATCATTGATGTCTCCATTTCTTTGCCTAAGTGTGACTAATGACTGTACGAGACCAATGGGATGTACTGTATTTATTGTAAGAGAAACTGTGTGTACCAGATACATAATTAAAGTCTACAAACAGAAACTGTTGACGCAAGACTTTCCAACTTGTACCTTTAATATTCAAATAGGCACAGCCAAACATTTCTAAGCCCAGTCTGTTTGCATAGCTCGGGGGGAAAAAGATCCTCTTTGGGTGCAGTGGTTCTCTTAATCTATCTTTTAATCTGTGATCGGTATGAAAGTAAAACACTAATTATGCAAATCCTCTCATCTCTGCAATCTGTGGTTTGTGTGTGTGTGTGTGTGTGTGTGTGTGTGTGAGTGAATGTGTGTGTGTGTGTTTCTCACCTCCAGTCTGTCTGTTCTCATGAGTTTCTGTGCAGCGGCAGCAGCAGCACCTGGTACAGAGACATTGGGGTTGCTGGTGACCAGTACAGGGGCACTGGGCATGATGTCAGCGGGCATCATGCCAGGCGACACAGGGCCAAGGTAAGGGTTAAACGCGGCCGCCGCTGCAGCAGCAGCATTGACATTGGTTGCAAGGCTGGGTGTGACTGAAAACATGGGCTGTGGGCACATAGAAAATGAGAGTTGGTAAAAATGGAGCGGAGAGTGAGCAAAACTATCTTACACAGATTTCTCAAAAGGCTATATATATATATATATATATATATATATATATATATATATATACACATATATCAAAATGTTGAATATTTAATGACATCAACCAACAAGTATAAACCACCCTTCCACACTCCTACTCAAATTACCCATTGAAGATATGTGACAGTAGGTGGAAATAGGAGATGTATGCAATTACCGATAGAGAAGCAGAAGACAGGAACTGTGGTTGGGGTTGTGGAGGGGAAACAAATGGCAAAAAATAGACAATTAATGGGCTTACATCTGAGGAAATAAAACAAGATGTACTCTTTGATGGCTGCGTGTCTTTCATTTGACATAACACATAAAGGAGGCCTACATTCTGTACTGTATGGGTTGGCATGAACTCCCCACGTGGATCAGATAGAATCACACACTTCATACACCGGTGATCAAACACATATAGCAGTAATAAGGCTGAGGGATGTCAAGCTGTTAGTGCATCGGAGACGAGAGAGGGTCTGCCTGTATAATATGTTTCACTGGAGTTAGAAAGAGAAAACATCCACATCATGTGAGGGGGGAGGCTTAGTAGTATGCTAGTTGACGTAGTGTACTGCAAGTTTTCCCTGCACGTTCCTGACCTCAGCCCCAGTCTGAGGATTGTCTCTTGAGTCCCTGCCAACACGACACAGTGAGTAATAGAGCAGTCGCAGCCAGGGCTTGGACGGCTACATTCCCCCCCAAAACCTCTTCTCTGCTGCTCTGGAATGACTCAGAATAAACAGGAATAATGGCATGGACTTTCTAATTTGCCTCTGGAATGTCTGGAGAATTATGTCCTGTCACAGAGTAGTCTGGAAAAGTACATGTGTCTCTCTCAAGGTGCTCGGATATCAGTTTGTTATATTCGCATCGCAGCTCAAGGTTGGGATGAAATAGGCATGATGTCAGTGAGAAAGAATCACAGTCACAAGGTCATAACAATGCGGTGATGTCATCTTGCAAAACAGTTTGTGATACCACCAAAAGGCTTCTCAAACAATCATTTCATTACACATATTTCCACACATGATTGAAGATCACAGATGATCTAACTACATCAGAATTTATGTGATCAAAAAAAATTAAGTAAATAAAAGAATCAAAAGCACTAGGACCATCTGGAGCAATGTTGTGCTATGACGAGTGAAGAAAAATATTTTTTTAAACTGATGTCAAAGTACCCTTTGAAATAACCCTTCATTTGGCTTACATGGTTTTATTTGTCTTATTTCTATACACTCTGCACCAAACAAGTACATCAAAATCCCTTTAGATTAGACACTAGAGATTGCTTAAGTGTGAGTGAGCGATAAGCGAGTGAGCGAGTGAGTGAGCGAGTGAGTGAGTGAATGACTTAGTGTGTCTATGAGTGAGTGAGTGAGTGAGTGAGTGAGTGAGTGAGTGAGTGAGCGAGTGAGTGAGTGAGTGAGTGAGTGAGTGAGCGAGCGAGTGAGTGAATTAATGAGTGAGTGAGTGGCACATTGCTGTAGTTAAGACATAATTGTAACGTGGGCAGTCCGCTGACGTTGACTCTGTAATAAAGAGCATCGTGGGCACCATCACTCACAGCCGGCTGTAATGGACCCTAATTACTTCAACCTCTGCACAGTCCCATGCGTGAAATGAAAGCGCTCTCCTACACACACACGTAGGGGAGGCAGGTACAGACACAAAATAAAAAGTGGGAGAGAGGCAGATAAAACGAGGGAGACGTATTGAGTTTGAGGGCAGGAAACTCAACCAAAAGACACAGGGGAGGGATGGAGGGAGAACAAGTCTTATTTCTAGCCATTCCCTTTATTTAACACCGTGGCTCGGTTTCCTTGACTCTCCTTTGTTTCTTCGGTACAAAAAGCCAATCTCTCCTCACTGCTGTCGAGTCGACCAATCCCCTTCACTTCACCCACCTGTCTATACCCGGCCCATTTATCTCTTCCTGCTCGCTCGCTCCTTTCCGTTCTCCTTCTGGTGTGTCTTTCTCTGTCAGCCTGTCTTCCTCCTCCTCTCCTTATACGTTCTCCCTCCCCATGACACAAACAGAAAGGGAAGGCTTTGCAGTGCAGGGAGATATATTGCTTCTGTAAAACCCTTTCATGGCTCCCCCCTCTGTTTTCCTCTCAATGGGTCTATCGGCCCCACTCCCCCCCAGATGAGGGTGATAAGCCATCAGCTAAGTGTGCACGTGCATGTGTGTGTGTGTGTGTGTGTGTGTGTGTGTGTGTGTGTGTGTGTGTCTGTCCAAGCATGCAGCATCTGAAGCTCTTTTGAATAGTCTGAGACAAATTCACTCCAGTGAACTCACTTTAACATAAAGGGACAAAGGAGACGACAGAGGAATTACTTCAAGCCTGACTGACAGGTCTTATTGACTGCATGGGCTCATGGATTCATTTAAACTGTCATCACCTTGAAGATCCTCAGAGCATGCAACATATTCAAAGGCAGCAATTTCTGATGTAATGCACTGTGTGTGTGTGTGTGTGTGTGTGTGTGTGTGTGTGTGTGTGTGTGTGTGTGTGTGTGCGTGCGTGTGTGCGTGTGTGTGTGCGTGAGTTTTAATGATTGTATGATAATAACATAATACTTTATTGATCACTGTATAAATGTGATGGTATGTTAATTAACCCTCGGGCCCTGTTGTTCAAACTTTTCCTGATATATTGAGGCTTACATGATATTAATGCATTTAGTGCAGAAGCAATTAGTCAACTGATCGATTAGCAAATCCACTGCTGCCAAATATTTTGATAATTTGATTAATCATTGGATTCATTTTTCCAGCAACAATACTAAACAGTCTCTGGTTCCAAGTTTTTAATGGGACTATTTGCTGCTGTGCTCTGATTACATCATTGTTTATTAAATATGTTTGGCTTTGGAAATGTTTGTCAGACCAAATAAATCATATTTGTTGAACACCAAACAAACATCGCATCCATTATCCAAGGCAGTAATTTCTGGATTAATGTATTGTCATGAAATTAATTTAAACAATGTCTTCAAAATCCAAAATACGTAGCTTTTATTTGAAAGTGCTGGGTTGAAAACCACCCAAATTGTATTGTTGCTAACCCAGTCCTTTTTAGTGTGTATTGAGTCAAAAAAACAATGATCATTCTTGATGCAACAATAACTCCAGGTACATTTGAAGCCAGCTTCAGAAAACTAACAAGCCCAGGTTTGTATCAGATCAACAGAACCAGAGTAGCTTGTAGAGTTTGTCTATTCCCCGTGTGTTGGAAATGAATGTCATCTTTGTTTATGTACATGATCTCTCACCACGGGCTGTAGCTGTGTGCCGGGCATCATGGCGTTGGCCAGCTGCATCTGCTGAGCCAGCATGACCATGTTTTTCTGCTGGATGAGGTTGTTCCTTCCGTTGATCTCCAACTGGGTCTTTAGGTGGGGAGGAGGATGCAGGTACTTACAGTTCTCTCTGGAACAGCGGCCCTGATTGGATGAGAGATGAAGTGGGAGGGGTCAAAGGGGAGAGGGGGGAATGATAAGGATGACAGAGACATTGAAAGAGGCCAATTAGAATAGTATTCCACTTAGCTGTTGCGTAATGTAAAGAAGTAATGAGCCTTGACTCAAGTTGCTGCCCTCCCATTTAGCAAAGGGCTGACCTTACATCCCTGACATCTGGGCCAGACATCAGGTTTTGTCGTAAAGAAGACCGATCAGTCTTGCTTTCTTCACGCCCTTTGTGACCTAAGCCGTGCACTCGCTACCTTCCCATATTTTCTCAAGGTCCCGTCACGGGACAAATTAGCTTTGAGAGCGACGATAAAGAGGATTAGCGGCCTATCTGCTTCCGCTAACAGATTGTAATACAGAGAGAGGAAGACAAAAGAGACAGGGAGAATGATGATATGGAGAATTCTCATTATACGTATGTCTGGCAATGCCATCTCTTAATTGCTTGTTTTGTACGACCTCCTTTTTAAAACCCAAAGATATTAATTTGATCATATTGCACACAGAAAAGAAGGAAATCCTTACATTTAAGAATCTGGCACTAGAGAACACATGACATGTTTTGCTTTAAAACAGACTTAAGTGATTAAAAAATCAATCAAAGGAGGAGCAGATTAATTTCCCTGTTAATCAAATCATCGATCCATCGCGTTTCTTTAATCGCTAGGAGTGGTTCAACCGGTGCAGTGAACTGTTTCTTCACATGAGGGGTTTTTCTTCTATTTTTATTTGTACGTGTTAAGACAGGAAATTAAAAGGAAAGAGAGCAAAAGCTGAACTACAGCTGGACTCTTCTTCCACCTCCAAACGGAGTTGAAATGAGCAGAGAGCCCGACCTCCCATTTGTCCTGGCACCTCCAGAGGCTGTCACACTTGATGCTGACTGTTCTACGAGGCCCCGTGAATCACTATCGATCCCCTCCCAATTGAGACCAATTACTTGTCAGTCAATACTTCACATCATTTATAGAAAAAAAAGGAGACAGGAACAGGACGCGGGAGCCGATGCTGGATCGATACGTGTTTGGAAGACTTCTGTGACAGTAAACACATATGTCTTTGGCACTCTTATCTAATATCCCACTAGTGTCCAGTCCATAGACAGCGCAGTGTGTCTGAGCCCTCGCTGCTACGGGTGATTATATTCATCCAGCAGCCAGGCAGCCCAAGGGGAGAAAGGAGGGAATGCAATGTATGCTCTCATAATGCCTGCTCTGCTGAACAGTCCCTTGGAGGGGTGTAATATTTTAGATATCTCCTCCTCTTTTTTCCGCTCCCTCCCTTTTTGTCCCCCAGTTCCCTGCTTTCAGCCTCGATCTACCCCATACCATCCCGAGCCCAGAGCCCCATGCTGATGTTTGCTCTCCTCATCATGAATACAGAGCAGCCGAGGTGCAGAGGTGCTGCTGTGATCTGTGTCTATGTGGAACATGTTCAAGTATGTGTGCAGATGGCGCCAAACACAAGTGCCATAATACTCTGGCTCTGCCTTTGTCACTTCCACTCTTTCTTCCGGCCTCAATCTTTCCTCCCCTTCACAATGCATCCTCTGTCCCTCTCTTCCCATTACTCCCTTATATAAATCTATTTCCAGGGAATAGGGAGAGTGACCCCGCTGCGGTACCACCTCCCATGGTGAATTAAAGGTTGGCAGTCATGCTACTGCTTATCTCAGTGAGATTACCTGCTGCCCACCGAGGCCTGCTATGACACCTGCTTTCGCAACCTAACACATCCACTCTCTTCACCGCTCTTCCTCTCTTCCTCCCACCACCTCCCTTCTCTCCTCTCCACTCCTGCTCTCTCTCTATCTCTCCATTTCTCCCCTTTTATTGCCTCGTGCAGCCTGTTCTGCCTAGCTACAGCGGGGAAAGGTGCTTTGCATTGGAGAGCAGCAGGATGTCAAGGGTGCTCTGAGCAATTCCATTGGCTGAGAGCGACAGCATTCCCAGCCTGCCGTTTGGCCTTGAGGCATTGGCAATGTTCCTAATCCGGCATCCCTGTGTGTCTGTGACTATTGATCAGTGCTAATTGGTTAATGTCTTTTGCTTTTTTTCGAGTCACATTCTATCTGGTTGACTAGATTCTAGCCAAGTGTGTGTGTGTGTGTGTGTTTGTGTGTGTGTGTGTGCGTGTGCTTCGATAATGCAGTGCTCATTATTACATAAAGTCCCTACAACACTCCTTGAGGGTAAGCTCTGCATTTGATCAACTTTAAAACTGCCCTAATCCACATGTTTTGTATTAACAATAGACCAAATAACCACATTATGTGGAATTTAAATGGTTTCGTTCATAGTGGCAGACCCACGAGGAATCATTACCATACTGTGTTGCATCAGCTCTCATCGTCTCTGGGAAGCTTTGAAGCATCTTTAAACACAAGTCATGTTTGGTTTCCTGGCCAGTGTGTAAGGAATGGGTGGATAGTAAAAATAGGAAGGTGGTAAAAGGAGAGTGATTACTGTTTGTTAACAAGTCTCCCCTATCAACTTGACGTGAAGTGAACGGGCTTGCACGGTGGCAACAAAAAACAAAGAAATCTGATATTGTTGATTACTAGGAAGTGATAGATTGTAAAATGAAAAGGAAGTGTCATGGTGTCTCTCTTACTCTTTTTTTCTCCAGCCACATTTCCATTTATCCAGGCCCTTTATATTGCAATATGCCATTCATTCAACAGGTGTGCTCGGACCTTCCCTCCTGTTCACATTCTCTCCACATCTGTTCAGCTCCTCAATTAACTGGCCTTCCCTGCCCACCTCCTCACCGGAACCCCATTCTCTAAACAGCCAAACAACACATTTGAACCAGCCAGTGAGCTTCTCTGCACTAAATCAATGAAGCTAACCTGCTGCTTTGACTGGCTTCGTTTAGGAACGATCACCTTTACCCTGCTCTCACCAACTCAGAAACATCTCAATCTTTTGTAAAGCCTTCGCCCTTCTCTTACGAACCCCAATTAGCATCAAAAGAATATATTTTTGTTAATGAATGAATGACAGTTCAATCAGATAAAAACAGAATACTGTAATGCCCTGTAATCTACTTCAATAAAAAGCAGGGGGAAATGAAAAAAAGACTTGAAAGGTAAAGGTAACCTTATGATGGATGAACAAAGCTTTAACAGAGAATGTTTTTTTTATTTCGATGGTCTCATTCCATAAAGGACAAGGTCACGGCTTTGATGTGATTATCTGGATGCTACATCACTTGTAGAAAAACACAATGTCAAAATGTTGCTCCGGATAACTGATGTCTATCATCATTACTGTTTTTAAAATAAGTAGCCTATATTAGTTTGTTCCTTAACCTAGACACTGCTATGCACAATCTGTACAAAGCCTTATCAGTGGGGTAGATAAAATCATAATTATTATGTTTGTAGAAATAAAGATTTGCCTTAGTGCATTGCCTTAGCTTCATTTAGAAAACAACAGCAACTTGACAAAGTATTTTCACCTGATGCCCAATTATCTGTCACTGTTTTCAGAACAATTCAATCACTGCCAGCGATGCTAATGCTCCAGCAGCGTCTCTCTTGCCTCTTGTGTCTGCAGTTTTCCCCTGGTGTCTAAACAGTGTCAGTACAGGTTAATGGGGAGCCAATCTGATCCAAAGCAGTGCTCCCTCTGGCAACAGACGTCTGTCTGTTGCCAGAGGGAGCAACAGACAGACGTCACTCAAGTTGACTCTGTTCTGCTTTCACCTGTCTGCCTGTCCTCTGCTGAGATGCTAATATGCTAACAGACTATAGCGGCATCTGTCTCTCATGCACTCTGTCAATTGTTCTATCTTGGCCCGTGTATCGTCTTTGCCTGTTCTCCTGTTTCCTTCTCAACCTGGACCATCTGTTCTTCTATCAAGGTGTCGCACCAAATAATTTGATTAATTCATTTAAAAGTACTAACAGCACTCTGCCCCTGTCAAGCCTCCACTCCACATACAGTTAAGTCTTATCACTAAAAATGGATTCTGAAAGTTCGAGCACATTGCTTTTGCCAGGTTCTGGCTGCATGTGGCAAAGCATGGTTTCACTTGGCGAGTAACTGAAAGAGAGTGAACGACCAGCTGTCACAGTGGAACTCTTCAAGTGTACGTGCCTGAGTGTACGTGCTGCAAAAATGGGAGCATTCTAGGCTAATAAATCACCTTGGCCTCATTACACCAGATATCTTTCAGCTCCTGGACCCACACACACACACACACACGCCCTATTATTCCTTTGTAGGACAATATAACAAACGGTTATGTTGGCAGAATGTTATTGATGGTTATTAATTAATGCAGCGGTAACAAATAATTCCCATGTGGCTACATGCATTGCATACACACAAACTCACACATACGTATACATGTCCTAACCTTGAGTTAGACTTAAATTATCACTGCCGCATTTTCACTGCATTTCAAGGCGTCACATGTGTGACTGGTTCTGACCTCTGCGAGAACATGGTTTTAATCAGCATCAAATAGCCCTTCATGACACAACAAGGTTATCCAAAACACAACTGTAAATAATAGAGGCTTTGAACATGTTTTTTTAACCCCTTAGTTCCCTCCCTCTGGACGTACACCATTGTTAGACTGCTCTAATAAAAAAAATGATATCTTCAGCCGATCAAATGCTAGTTTTCTTCAGCTCATATGATTATTTCAGTGTCTTTTCGCAAAAACATGTTGGTCTTACAGCAACATTACATTTTTGGTTCAGTCTAAGTTTTGGTAAAAGAGTGATTTATTTTTTCTGGGTTATCCTAGCTAAAGATTTGCAGATACCATACAAAAAAGCTTTTATCTTTTTGCAGAAAACATATTCAAGGCAATTCTTAACTCAAATTTTTTTCTAGGGTGCTGAAAAAAGGCATCATTGTTATTTCTTCGCCAGTTATCCATCTATTTCATTTGTTTCTCCCTTTTCTTCTTCCTTGTACCTGGGCACCAACTTTATCCCAAAGCTAGATAAAATTATTTCCAAACTGTACCATTTCACATTTTTATTTTTGTCGTGCACATGATCCTGCAGTTACCACAATTTACTGTATATATTTGGTTGCTACTTCTCTCATTACACTCAGTTTCTTTTTGTGACCACAGTTATTTGCATCCCCCTTTCATATGAATTATGGACTGAGTCCCTCTTCTCTCTCTTGGCATATTGTATTACCTGTTTGATCTGAATCATTGAAATAAGGGGTTGCAATTGAAGGATGGGGAAATCAATGTTTAGAAACAGTGTACAGCTTATAACCATATTTGCTAGGCACTTTGGACAACATGCTTAGGAAGTCATTGACTTAGTAGTGTGTGTGTGTGTGTGTGTGTGTGTGTGTGTGTGTGTGTGTGTGTGTGTGTGTGTGTGTGTGTGTGTGTGTGTGTGTGTCTGTCTGTCTGTCTGTCTGTCTGTCTGTCTGTCTGTCTATTTGTCTGTGCATGCTGTGGGACAATATGATCAATACCTCTGTGTCAGAAAAAAATCCACTCACAAACTACAAGCAGAGAAATAAAAACAAGAACAAAGAATAGGAAGCTTGAAATTCAGACAGAAAGCCACAAGAGTAAAACAAGTTAATATTTTCCTATTGATATAAATCAAAGCAACCTGTCTGAGTGATTTCAGCAGTGTCTTTGTTGGCGGATATCGACATCCTCCAAGGGTTAAGAATGGTGCATTGCTTTCCAGACCAGACCCTTCTGCACATTTGCTCCCGTAATAAAAACCCACTGTGTCGAAAATGATCTTTTAATCTACCCATCCAGAATGACTCCATTCCAACTTAACCACACATAATGCGACAGCCTCTGATCTTCGATGCACTCTCTTGCTGTTTCTGAGTTCCCTTTGACTGTGTCTGCTACAGAACAGTGAACAGTGAGCGTGAGCCAGTGTGACAACTGTAGAGCTCAAGCCTGGACAGCCACCGTTCCTGAACTCCTGTGTGCATTATTAATTCCCTCCCAATGGCACTGCCTTTTCCTTCTGAAGAGAACCATCGGTCAAGGAAGCATGCAGCATCTGGATCAGGGCCGCAGTGAGACTATACACACTGCACGGGCAAGCGATTTTTTTTTACCAAAAGGTTTCTGCTGGCTAGCATGCGTCTGACCAATTATGACATCACAGACACAGCACAAAGAACGGCCTGTCTGAGGACTGAGAGTGCTGCCAGACGGCCCAAAATAGCATGCACGCGCGCACACACACACACACACGCGCGCGCACGCACGCACGACACACGTATTACTCCCTGTTCCATTATATATGCAAAGTGTTAGAAAGTAAACCTGATGATAAACATGTGTTTTTATTTTAAGTCAACTCAGAAAAATAATACTGTGTTCTTTTGTCTTCTCTTTCTCCATCTCCGTGTCTCACTGCTGATGCTAGATGTCTATACGAGTCTCATTATCTCATTGTAATCATTCATTAAATCTGGAACACCCCTGGTGCATTAGTATAATAGCCTGGATCGGTTAGTTAGTTAAAACCTCATTTAACTGGGCAGAGGGATAAGCCTTCGGAGACAACTACAAAGATAGACATGTGGACGGAAGAATCACAGACAGTGATAGACTGATGTGACACGACAACAAGAAACTGGAACTGGAATAAAAAAGCTGTTAGGTTTTCAAAAAAAGACAAGAAAAAAAAACTCTGCTCCAGGAAGTGAAGCTTCCCCCACGTCACAAGTGGCACAGAGTCTGCGGAAAGCTTTTAGCCGTATAGTGCTCAATTAGCCAACACATCAATTACAGGCCCCGAAAAAGGCACTACTTACTCTGGTAGTGTGTTAACATGTTTGGGGCGGATGCAGGTACAAAATCGTTAGCACGGAAAGCTAATGATGGGGGCAAAATCACTAGAAGCCATGGCTGCTGACAGCACTCTTCAGTTGAGCCGTTCCTTGTTTCTTATCCACTACAGAGCGGCCAAGTCTCACGCTTTGGCCGTGAGACACGCGCATATCAACCAGTTCACACGCTCACACCTCCAATTTCTCACGCAGAGAAATGAATCCCCGTAATATATATATATTTTTTTTGGTACTTTTACTTTGAAAGTCTTATTTTGAAAAGCTAAACGGACTGAGTTCCGTGACATCCTCTTTCTGCCATGCTTTCTGCACGCGCGGTTTCTTTATAGGTCCATGGCATGGACAATATCCATGGCCGTGTGCAGCCCGTAGCCGCAGCAGCCACTTGGCAAACCACCACGGCCACGCCCCCCTGCATTACACTACAAAACTAATAAAAGACCGCCGCCTCCCAGTCCCGCCCTTTGTTCAAATTATATGGAAAATTAATGACAACAAGGACGCCGGTATTAAATGAACAAAGAGGTAAGAACACCTTAATTCAAATCAGTCACTTCACTTGATATATTCAAGCTTGTTTTGCATTATGTTATTGGGCTGGTTGACACACCAACACATTTTTGTTCTAAAATGTTGTCAACATTAATTGAATTAATGTATTGAGTAACTAAGCTTAGAGGTTACTGTGGGAAAAATATATTCTGAGAAGACATCAAGTGTCATAGATTTAATATAATAATGGTGAATTGAAATTGGAGAATTGGATAACCCATACAATGTTGAATACATATAGAATAATTACCTTTATTACAGTTTAACCAAATGTTTTAACAATAGGCTACAGGAGATATTTGAAAGCACTACACATGCATTGTAGGCTATTCAATTAAATTTGTGTCAGCGAAACCATGAATGTTCTCTTTTTCTTTACATAAAAATGAATGCAGAAAAGGCACACATTGCTTCATAAAAATTCACCAGAATGCAGGAAATTAAGTGTTTAATGCTCAAAATTTTCTGGGGGGGGAACCCCAGACCCCCACTTACAATATGTCCACACTCAAAGTTTAATTAAAACCTGTCCTACGACTTTGCAATTCATGAATTCGTTTATTTTAATAAGATTTTTGATGTTTTATCACATTTTCCAATTGTCTTTAATTTCTGATTTATTATGAACAATATGTAAACTCACAGGACACTAGCAAAAATTATTGGGTGGGAAAGAGGACACGGTTTTGGGTCCCTCGGCCAAAAAATCTCACTCCAAACTTTTGGTGAAACTTGGCAGCCCTGCACTATTATACATGGCTGAAATGTACATAGAAACAGCTCTAGAGCTTAGTTATTTCACGGTGGGGGGGCACAGTGGCGAACATAGGGGCAGACCATGGAACCAAAACGCAGAATGTTGGACCCTTTGGGGTTTCGAGCAAATCAGGCACGGTCACACGGTCACACCCATCTGTTGAAGTGTGCATTAAAAGTGAAACTTCACCAGGGGTCAGAAAAGTCAGCATTAGCACTTGAGAAATACAGTTTGTGGTAAGTGAAGGGCAGTCACCAAGTCAGCTGCAGCAGAGCCTCCTTTTCATCTTTCATGCTCTTTTCACTGGACTCTACTGCAGTCACATAGACCAGGCTTGTAAAATCTGCTCGAAAAGGAGGATTAAAATAGTTCAATTGAAAAAGTCTCTACAGTGTCTCTCTCTCTCTCTCTCTCTCTCTCTCTCTCTCTCTCTCTCTGAGACTGGGAGGGTGCAGTATTAGGAGGCAAGTGTTGTACTGACTTCTGTGGGGACGTCATTGTAGAATTGTGGACGGCAAAGTCACTAATTAGGGCCCGAGCACAGACATGTGCGAAAGCCCTATTGTAATCGGTATGATTATTATTCCCTGTTATTCTTTTTATTTATAGTCATTTTTGGCACTTTTCACCCCCTTCCCGTCATGCATTAGTTGAAAAAGTTTGCGTACGCATCAGACCTGCAAGAAATTGCAATGTATCAGTGGTTCAGGATTTGATCTCAAAAATTGCGCCCCCTATGGCCAAAAACTGTTTTTCAGGAAATGCATGCTCAAAAATTGAGCTAGAAGCCTGAAATTTCCGGACAACATGTAATGGCCTAAGGCGCACATAAATGCAATTTTATGTCCAGGGCCAAAATCAACAGGAAGTCGGCCATGTTGGAATTAGTGCCTAAAACCGCCAAAACCATCTTTTCGCATTTCGACGAACTAGTCCTAGAGTTTTTATGCCAGGGACGTCAAACCACTTCTCAAATACAAAAGACCCTTGCCCGATAAGGAATTGCGAAAATCTCAGGAAGTTAGCAGAGAACCAGGGATCTTTTTGGGGTCAAAGGTCGCGTAAATACGCACCTCATGACACTTTAATTCATCATAGCTCAGGCTGTGTTATACCTAGCTGCACCAAATTAATAACCCAAATGTATCTTTGCAGGCCCCACAAAAAAGCCTCTTGAAGCCCCGCCCCAAAATCAACAGGAAGTCTTTAAATGTGAAATATGTGAATTTCTGACTCGAAAATCCTCAAAAAGTTCAAAATTTTTTAACTCCTAGCAGGAACATATTTAGCAAAACGACCTGAATAGGGACACTCATAAGACATGGAAGATATACCAATAATTTTTTTGTTTGATTCCGAATAACTATGACGAGCTGAGAGCCAATATTCGCCAACACGGCGATAAAAGTCAGAACTCCACATTACTCTGCAGGATTGCAGAATAAAGTGGACTCATAACAACTTTTTGTGCAAACAAAAACATGATAGGGTACGTCCTCCGACATGGAAGATGATATACCCGAAAGCTTGTTTTAATCGGAATAACCGTCTTGCAGCAGCGGCGCCTGATTGGCCAAAGACCATCACAAACGCACGTCACGAACCCTTTGATTGATCATAACTAAGGCTGTGTTGTACTTAGAACCACACAATTTCATACAGCGATGTACAATCCCAGTACGAACAAAAAAGCCTCTTGACACCCCACCCCAAAATCAACAGGAAGTGTTCTTTTTAGCAATATTCGCCCATAAAACCAAGTTGGTTGCTCATTACAATACAGATGGCACTCTCTTCCTACATTAAGTAGGAAGAGACTGCCATCTGCTGGATAGATTTATCTACACATCCTACTCCCACTAAATGGCAGTATTGCATTACAAATAAAGGGACTGAAGACTTCGCTTAGCCCAGTGGTTCTCAATTATTTTCTGTCATGCCCCCCCAGGGGACAGACATTTTTTCGCCCCCCCCCCTCTCCCCCAAATTGAAATACTATTGAGAACCTGCTAATATTTATTTATTAATCCGTACAAAAACACTGTTTCTGGCATGAGCATTCTGCATACAATCACCTTAATATAAAATTAGATGTTTGATTATACAATTAGCTGAGATAACTTCTGCAGCAACTTCAAAAAAAATTGGAGTTCAGTTTATTAGCTCAATTTGTAACATTTAAACAAGACAACTCAGTCTGTGTGAATCTCAGGACAGAGAAACAAGAGCAAATGATTAACTGAGGTTTGCATTTCATTCAAAACATTTCACAACTGTAAACATAGTTGGTGTTTTTTTATTATTATAGGCCAATATGCCTTCTGTGATGCAAACCTATAATTGATTAATGTTATAATTAGTGTACTTGCTTAATTTCCTTTGAAATAGCCTACAGAGACACTTGGAGACACATGTGGAAGTTTATTTACTGCAAATCACGGCCTTTCGCACGGTAATGACCGTACACAAGCACGCGTCGCGCTTCGCTGTAATTTCGCTCTGCAATGGTCCATGTGCTCCAAACTTCACCTTCCTGGTAAGAGTCCAGGCCTGAGGTCGTCCTTGCATCCGTATCAAGCACGTCGCGGCAACTTCCGCGCTTCCGGCGACAGGTATTGCTGTGCCGCGCGCTCCGAAGAGGCACGTTCTCTTGTGCGGTCGCCCGGAGCGCCGAGGACGGCCAGGACGGCGAGCAGCATGGATGGGCGAGGGCCCGGTCATCACTGCTTGCAGTTTTAATTAGGGCCCGAGCACAGACATGTGCGAAAGCCCTATTGTAATCGGTATGATTATTATTCCCTGTTATTCTTTTTATTTATAGTCATTTTTGGCACTTTTCACCCCCTTCCCGTCATGCATTAGTTGAAAAAGTTTGCGTACCCTTATGACCTGCAAGAAATTGCAATGTATCAGTGGTTCAGGATTTGATCTCAAAAATTGCGCCCCCTATGGCCAAAAACTGTTTTTCAGGAAATGCATGCTCAAAAATTGAGCTAGAAGCCTGAAATTTCCGGACAACATGTAATGGCCCAAGGCGCACATAAATGCAATTTTATGTCCAGGGCCAAAATCAACAGGAAGTCGGCCATGTTGGAATTAGTGCCTAAAACCGCCAAAACCATCTTTTCGCATTTCGACGAACTAGTCCTAGAGTTTTTATGCCAGGGACGTCAAACCACTTCTCAAATACAAAAGACCCTTGCCCGATAAGGAATTGCGAAAATCTCAGGAAGTTAGTAGAGAACCAGGGATCTTTTTGGGGTCAAAGGTCGCGTAAATACGCACCTCATGACACTTTAATTCATCATAGCTCAGGCTGTGTTATACCTAGCTGCACCAAATTAATAACCCAAATGTATCTTTGCAGGCCCCACAAAAAAGCCTCTTGAAGCCCCGCCCCAAAATCAACAGGAAGTCTTTAAATGTGAAATATGTGAATTTCTGACTCGAAAATCCTCAAAAAGTTCAAAATTTTTTAACTCCTAGCAGGAACATATTTAGCAAAACGACCTGAATAGGGACACTCATAAGACATGGAAGATATACCAATAATTTTTTTGTTTGATTCCGAATAACTATGACGAGCTGAGAGCCAATATTCGCCAACACGGCGATAAAAGTCAGAACTCCACATTACTCTGCAGGATTGCAGAATAAAGTGGACTCATAACAACTTTTTGTGCAAACAAAAACATGATAGGGTACGTCCTCCGACATGGAAGATGATATACCCGAAAGCTTGTTTTAATCGGAATAACCGTCTTGCAGAACGGGCTTCACATTCGCAAAAAAACATCAAAAATTAACCTGATGAACCCTTTGAATGATAATAACTCAGGCTGTGTTATACTTAGAACCACACAATTTTATACAGCGATGTACAATCCCAGTACAAACAAAAAAGCCTCTTGACGCCCCGCCCCAAAATCAACAGGAAGTGTTCTTTTTAGCAATATTCGCCCATAAAACCAGGCCCCCAGGATGCTGCCTTCTCCGAGCAGCCAGCATGGACTAGTGGCCAACCCATTGGTACTGCATGCTGTGAATGGGAGCAGTCTCTTCCTACATTAAGTAGGAAGAGACTGCCATCTGCTGGATACATTTATCTACACATCCTACTCCCACTAAATGGCAGTATTGCATTACAAATAAAGGGACTGAAGACTTCGCTTAGCCCAGTGGTTCTCAATTATTTTCTGTCATGCCCCCCCAGGGGACAGACATTTTTCGCCCCCCCCCCTCTCCCCCAAATTGAAATACTATTGAGAACCTGCTAATATTTATTTATTAACCCATTGATGACGGCTGCTGCGCGATGCCACATTGGCTCTCCTGCCTGATGCTGCATCGCGCAGCATTATTACTTTATCTAATTTTCATGGCATTCCCAGCATAGAATGCACTGCCATTGGTTCAAATACACATGAGGTGGGTTTTGTTGATTTTTTTAAGACCACGTGACCACCCAAAAGTTGTGTGGTTTGCCGAAAATCACGTCAATCAAAAAAATAAAAAATAAAAAAATAAAACAAAATAATAAAAAAAATACGCCGGCTATGTCGGCGACAGAACAGTTAGTGGCGTTTGGTGCACAGAATCAAGGTCTACTATAGACTACTGACGAAAATCACACAACACATTGCATCTATTTATTAACAATATTTAATAATTTTCTAATTCATCTCATTTTGACGATTTTTAGAAATATTTGTTGGTTTGTAAGCGCTAAGGGAGCATGTTTAAATAAAACCTGTGAAACTTAACTTTTAAATGTATTTTATTTCATGTTTCTATGTGCTACACAAGCTTAGATATTAAGGTTTTGGTAGACTTGACAATTCCTATTATTTTTTCAGAAAACCCTCAGGCATTAAGGACATGCATCCTAGATTGCCATAGTCATCAATGGGTTAATCCGTACAAAAACACTGTTTCTGGCATGAGCATTCTGCATACAATCACCTTAATATAAAATTAGATGTTTGATTATACAATTAGCTGAGATAACTTCTGCAGCAACTTCAAAAAAAATTGGAGTTCAGTTTATTAGCTCAATTTGTAACATTTAAACAAGACAACTCAGTCTGTGTGAATCTCAGGACAGAGAAACAAGAGCAAATGATTAACTGAGGTTTGCATTTCATTCAAAACATTTCACAACTGTAAACATAGTTGGTGTTTTTTTATTATTATAGGCCAATATGCCTTCTGTGATGCAAACCTATAATTGATTAATGTTATAATTAGTGTACTTGCTTAATTTCCTTTGAAATAGCCTACAGAGACACTTGGAGACACATGTGGACGTTTATTTACTGCAAATCACGGCCTTTCGCACGGTAATGACCGTACACAAGCACGCGTCGCGCTTCGCTGTAATTTCGCTCTGCAATGGTCCATGTGCTCCAAACTTCACCTTCCTGGTAAGAGTCCAGGCCTGAGGTCGTCCTTGCATCCGTATCAAGCACGTCGCGGCAACTTCCGCGCTTCCGGCGACAGGTATTGCTGTGCCGCGCGCTCCGAAGAGGCACGTTCTCTTGTGCGGTCGCCCGGAGCGCCGAGGACGGCCAGGACGGCGAGCAGCATGGATGGGCGAGGGCCCGGTCATCACTGCTTGCAGTTTTAATTAGGGCCCGAGCACAGACATGTGCGAAAGCCCTATTGTAATCGGTATGATTATTATTCCCTGTTATTCTTTTTATTTATAGTCATTTTTGGCACTTTTCACCCCCTTCCCGTCATGCATTAGTTGAAAAAGTTTGCGTACCCTTATGACCTGCAAGAAATTGCAATGTATCAGTGGTTCAGGATTTGATCTCAAAAATTGCGCCCCCTATGGCCAAAAACTGTTTTTCAGGAAATGCATGCTCAAAAATTGAGCTAGAAGCCTGAAATTTCCGGACAACATGTAATGGCCCAAGGCGCACATAAATGCAATTTTATGTCCAGGGCCAAAATCAACAGGAAGTCGGCCATGTTGGAATTAGTGCCTAAAACCGCCAAAACCATCTTTTCGCATTTCGACGAACTAGTCCTAGAGTTTTTATGCCAGGGACGTCAAACCACTTCTCAAATACAAAAGACCCTTGCCCGATAAGGAATTGCGAAAATCTCAGGAAGTTAGTAGAGAACCAGGGATCTTTTTGGGGTCAAAGGTCGCGTAAATACGCACCTCATGACACTTTAATTCATCATAGCTCAGGCTGTGTTATACCTAGCTGCACCAAATTAATAACCCAAATGTATCTTTGCAGGCCCCACAAAAAAGCCTCTTGAAGCCCCGCCCCAAAATCAACAGGAAGTCTTTAAATGTGAAATATGTGAATTTCTGACTCGAAAATCCTCAAAAAGTTCAAAATTTTTTAACTCCTAGCAGGAACATATTTAGCAAAACGACCTGAATAGGGACACTCATAAGACATGGAAGATATACCAATAATTTTTTTGTTTGATTCCGAATAACTATGACGAGCTGAGAGCCAATATTCGCCAACACGGCGATAAAAGTCAGAACTCCACATTACTCTGCAGGATTGCAGAATAAAGTGGACTCATAACAACTTTTTGTGCAAACAAAAACATGATAGGGTACGTCCTCCGACATGGAAGATGATATACCCGAAAGCTTGTTTTAATCGGAATAACCGTCTTGCAGAACGGGCTTCACATTCGCAAAAAAACATCAAAAATTAACCTGATGAACCCTTTGAATGATAATAACTCAGGCTGTGTTATACTTAGAACCACACAATTTTATACAGCGATGTACAATCCCAGTACAAACAAAAAAGCCTCTTGACGCCCCGCCCCAAAATCAACAGGAAGTGTTCTTTTTAGCAATATTCGCCCATAAAACCAGGCCCCCAGGATGCTGCCTTCTCCGAGCAGCCAGCATGGACTAGTGGCCAACCCATTGGTACTGCATGCTGTGAATGGGAGCAGTCTCTTCCTACATTAAGTAGGAAGAGACTGCCATCTGCTGGATACATTTATCTACACATCCTACTCCCACTAAATGGCAGTATTGCATTACAAATAAAGGGACTGAAGACTTCGCTTAGCCCAGTGGTTCTCAATTATTTTCTGTCATGCCCCCCCAGGGGACAGACATTTTTCGCCCCCCCCCCTCTCCCCCAAATTGAAATACTATTGAGAACCTGCTAATATTTATTTATTAACCCATTGATGACGGCTGCTGCGCGATGCCACATTGGCTCTCCTGCCTGATGCTGCATCGCGCAGCATTATTACTTTATCTAATTTTCATGGCATTCCCAGCATAGAATGCACTGCCATTGGTTCAAATACACATGAGGTGGGTTTTGTTGATTTTTTTAAGACCACGTGACCACCCAAAAGTTGTGTGGTTTGCCGAAAATCACGTCAATCAAAAAAATAAAAAATAAAAAAATAAAACAAAATAATAAAAAAAATACGCCGGCTATGTCGGCGACAGAACAGTTAGTGGCGTTTGGTGCACAGAATCAAGGTCTACTATAGACTACTGACGAAAATCACACAACACATTGCATCTATTTATTAACAATATTTAATAATTTTCTAATTCATCTCATTTTGACGATTTTTAGAAATATTTGTTGGTTTGTAAGCGCTAAGGGAGCATGTTTAAATAAAACCTGTGAAACTTAACTTTTAAATGTATTTTATTTCATGTTTCTATGTGCTACACAAGCTTAGATATTAAGGTTTTGGTAGACTTGACAATTCCTATTATTTTTTCAGAAAACCCTCAGGCATTAAGGACATGCATCCTAGATTGCCATAGTCATCAATGGGTTAATCCGTACAAAAACACTGTTTCTGGCATGAGCATTCTGCATACAATCACCTTAATATAAAATTAGATGTTTGATTATACAATTAGCTGAGATAACTTCTGCAGCAACTTCAAAAAAAATTGGAGTTCAGTTTATTAGCTCAATTTGTAACATTTAAACAAGACAACTCAGTCTGTGTGAATCTCAGGACAGAGAAACAAGAGCAAATGATTAACTGAGGTTTGCATTTCATTCAAAACATTTCACAACTGTAAACATAGTTGGTGTTTTTTTATTATTATAGGCCAATATGCCTTCTGTGATGCAAACCTATAATTGATTAATGTTATAATTAGTGTACTTGCTTAATTTCCTTTGAAATAGCCTACAGAGACACTTGGAGACACATGTGGACGTTTATTTACTGCAAATCACGGCCTTTCGCACGGTAATGACCGTACACAAGCACGCGTCGCGCTTCGCTGTAATTTCGCTCTGCAATGGTCCATGTGCTCCAAACTTCACCTTCCTGGTAAGAGTCCAGGCCTGAGGTCGTCCTTGCATCCGTATCAAGCACGTCGCGGCAACTTCCGCGCTTCCGGCGACAGGTATTGCTGTGCCGCGCGCTCCGAAGAGGCACGTTCTCTTGTGCGGTCGCCCGGAGCGCCGAGGACGGCCGGGACGGCGAGCAGCATGGATGGGCGAGGGCCCGGTCATCACTGCTTGCAGTTTTAATTCCCTATTATTATTATTCTTAGGGTTTAACGGCACTTTTCACCCAGTTCCCCTGGTATAATAGTTGTAAAACTCTGCAGGCATGTCAGACCTGCAAAAAATTGCAATGTATCAGTGGTTCAGGATTTTTGCACACAAATTGCGCCCCCTATGGCCAAAAACTGTTTTTCAGGAAATGCATGCTCAAAAATTGGGCTAGAAGCCTGAAATTGCAGGACAACATGTAATGGCCAAAGGCGCACATAAATGCAATTTTATGTCCAGGGCCAAAATCAACAGGAAGTCGGCCATGTTGGATCCAGTGCTAAAACCGCCACTTTACATCTTTTCGCATTTCGACGTAAGGCTCCCAGAGTTTTTATGCCAGGGACGTCAAACCACTTCTCAAATACAAAAGACCCTTGCCCGATAAGGAATTGCGAAAATCTCAGGAAGTTAGCACGGAACCAGGGATCTTTTTGGGGTCAAAGGTCGCGTAAATACGCACCTCATGACACTTTAATTCATCATAGCTCAGGCTGTGTTATACCTAGCTGCACCAAATTACAACCCCAAATGTATCTCTGCAGGCCCCACAAAAAAGCCTCTTGAAGCCCCGCCCCAAAATCAACAGGAAGTCTTTAAATGTGAAATATGTGAATTTCTGACTCGAAAATCCTCAAAAAGTTCAAATTTTTTTAACTCCTAGCAGGAACATATTTAGCAAAACGAAAACTCTAGGGACACTCATAAGACATGGAAGATATACCAAAAAAATTTTTGTTTGATTACGAATAAGTATGACGTGTGTGGAGCCGATATTCGCCAACATGGCGGCAAAAGTCAGAACTCCACATTACTCTGCAGGATTGCAGAGCAAAGTGGACTCATAACAACTTTTTGTGCAAAAAAAAATATGCTAGGGTACGTCCTCCGACATGGAAGATGATATACCCGAAAGCTTGTTTTAATCGGAATAACCGTCTTGCAGCAGCGGCGCCTGATTGGCCAAAAACCATCACAAACGCACGTCATGAACCCTTTGATTGATCATAACTAAGGCTGTGTTGTACTTAGAACCACACAATTTCATACAGCGATGTACAATCCCAGTACGAACAAAAAAGCCTCTTGACGCCCTGCCCCAAAATCAACAGGAAGTGTTCTTTTTAGCAATATTCGCCCATAAAACCAGGCCCCCAAGATGCTGCCTTCTCCGAGCAGCCAGCATGGACTAGTGGCCAACCCATTGGTACTGCATGCTGTGAATGGGAGCTTATTTTCCATGGAGCCCTGAGGCAGATTTCCCCGTCCACACAATACAAGCGGCGAACAAGATTGTGTCTCTGCAAATTTTTTCTGGATATCAATCATAGGCTCATACTTATCTTTAGACCATGTACTAATAAAACTGAAGTTTTCTCATTTAAAAACGCCACCTCAAGCGTTTTATTAGCCCAACGGCTTTCAACGTCTTTCAATTTGGTTTCGCGGGAGGTTACACTGCTTTCTTCATCCAAGAACGTCAGTGAAACGTACACTGCGCGTCACGCTTTAGGGGCGTGTTGGCACCGTGGACGCGGAAGCCGAATACTTCCTGTATGGTCGCCCTGCGCCAATGAGCAGCTTTCATAGGAATGAATTCATTTCATTTCATTTAACTTTTATTTATCCTCGAGAGACCAATTGAGGGGTGACCCTCATTTCCAATGACGTCGAGTCAAAACAAATTCAAAACAACAATACAAACAAAACATTCAATGCAAATACATCAAATACACAACAAGTGAAGAGAAGAGAAAACAAAACGATTGAAACATTTACAGAGTGGGGAAGAGTGGCAGCAACCAAAAGGCATAAAGTACAATATAGCCTAATTAAAACAGTTAAAGGTAGAGTTTGGCAGATCCAAGATAGTCTGTTTAAATTGGCCAAAGGATATGAATGTATTTAGTTTAATTTTTAGCTGTAAGTTGTTCCAGGAGTCAGGTGCACTGAAGCTAAAAGCTGTCTTTCCCAGCTCAGACCGGGCTTGTGGGACATAAAGCATAAGCATGTCAGTGGAGCGGGTCTGATAAAGCCCATCTGAAACAAGCAGCATTTCTGTTAAATAACGAGGAAGCTTCCCGGTCAAGGCTTTGTAAATAAAAATATGCCAATGTGCGTCACGTCTCTCTTTAAGGGAGGACCACCCAACCTTTTCATATAAGAGACAATGGTGTGTGTCATAAGCATCTCCTGTGATGAACCTTAAAGCAGAGTGAAAAACTGAGTCTAGGAGTTTAAGACATGAATGTGATGCATGCCGGTAGACCACATCACCGTAATCAAGGACAGACATAAAAACTGCCTCAATAATCATTTTCCTACTGAACAACGGGAAGGTGGCTTTGTGATAACTTGTGCAGCAACTTCAAAAAGAATTGGAGTTCAGTTTATTAGCTCAATTTGTAACATTTAAACAAGACAACTCAGTCTGTGTGAATCTCAGGACAGAGAAACAAGAGCAAATGATTAACTGAGGTTTGCATTTAATTCAAAACATTTCACAACCGTAAACATACACAGTAAATTTTGAAGTGTTAAAATAACACTAAAAGAGTTAAATTTAACACCATTTCCGAGTGTATTTGGTCCCACTCAGAATTGGAGTTAAATTAACTCTCTTCAAAGTGTTACAATTTTAGAGTTAAATTAACTCAAAATAGAGTTAAAAATACACTGTATAGTGTTATTTAAAGCCTTATAGAGTACTTTCTACACCCCGTCTTTTAACTACCGAAATTGACACCAACACTAGGAGGCATTCTACTCCAGCTGTTGTTATATTAACTCAGATAGAGTTAATGGAGTTTGACACTGCATATTTAACACTGGGGAATTTACTGTGTAGGTGGTGTTTTTTTATTATTATAGGCCAATATGCCTTCTGTGATGCGAACCTATAATTGATTAATGTTATAATTAGTGTACTTGCTTAATTTCCTTTGAAATAGCCTACAGAGACACTTGGAGACACATGTGGACGTTTATTTACTGCAAATCACGGCCGTTCGCACGGTAATGACCGTACACAAGCACGCGTCGCGCTTCGCTGTAATTTCGCTCTGCAATGGTCCATGTGCTCCAAACTTCACCTTCCTGGTAAGAGTCCAGGCCTGAGGTCGTCCTTGCATCCATATCAAGCACGTCGCGGCAACTTCCGCGCTTCCGGCGACAGGTATTGCTGTGCCGCGCGCTCCGAAGAGGCACGTTCTCTTGTGCGGTCGCCCGGAGCGCCGAGGACGGCCAGGACGGCGAGCAGCATGGATGGGCGAGGGCCCGGTCATCACTGCTTGCAGTTTTAATTAGATTTGTTCTCATTAGGTCGACAAACGCTAGCTCCCCTCAGACAGACAAACACACACACACACACACATTCATCAGCATGCACAATGTAAAGAGAGAGAGAGAGAGAGGCCACCCCACAGCCCCTGAGATCTGGCACCTCTCCCCTGTTTCTCTTTCAATTAACCATCTTCTTCCATCCTCTGTATTTAAATTGTTTTGTCCTGCCTTCATCTCTTCCTCACCCTCAGCCTGTAAGCGTTCTCTTTTCGCAATCTCCAAAAGTTTAGTCTAATTCAGTTTTTATCTCCCCATTCACTGTGCCAAGGAGGCAGGCGAGAGAGCAGAGCCATTAAAACAGCCTTTTAATGGAAGACTGTTGAACAGGCACCCAGGATTCAACAGCTTTTAGGCCTAATTATATTGTGCCCATCTTTGTAGCGCTCACTCTGCTGACGTACGGGGCCCTCTCTGGCTGCTGGGAATAGACCTCTTTCTTTCTTTTTTTTCTAAACCTTCCCCCGGATTGAGAGTTCATCAAAGTTGGGTGAGAAAGATTATCTTGTTTTATTGTTTGCCGGTATCTCTATTTGAAAGACAGAGACGGAAGATAGAGAGTGAAAAACAGAGAGGAGAGGATGAAGTCGCCCTTGGGAATGAACAAACGATGCTCGTCGGCAAAGACCGGCAGCTGCCTTTGGTTTGTGCTGTGATCATTAGCCGCTACGCTAAGTGGCACCAATGTGAAAAACAAAAGACTCTGTCGGCAACAGGTGGGCAGCCGCCTTCAGCTCATGAAGACCATAGACAGGGCACAGACATTGTTAAAGTACCCCTTTTTCTACAATGATCTGATGTAGGATCGAGTATCAAATTTAACTTGTTTTTTATTTTGTCCACACCCCTAATGAGAAGAATGAGGACGCAGTGGAGTCAGAGGGATGGAATGTTCTATTCTATTTTACTTGTGATGAGTCATGGGAGAGACGTGGCAGACGATCACAAGGCCACACCCTGAAGGCCTCATGTAGTAGTGTGAGTGAGAAAAAAAACTGAGGGAAGGTTGTCAGACGAATGGAGAAATATTTTTTTTTAAACATGCAAATGTGTTTCAGGTCTGCACATGCGCACACACACACACACACACACACACACACACACACACACACACACACACACACACACACACACACACACACACACACACACACACACACACACACACACACATTTTTTCTATTCTCTTCCAACGAAGGGTGTCTCTCTGTACTGGCATCAGCAGCTTGCCTTAAGGTCAAAGCAGATAAGAGAGGATTAGCATTCATTACTCCATAAAGTGATAATACCCCCCCGCACACACACGTACAATCAATCAGACATCCTTCAAGGCATTTACACACACACAAATACACCCGTACATGCAAAAGTCGAAAGTTCAGAATGGGTCTACATAGCGACAATTTCTCGTTTTTAAGACTAACTGTCAAAGCTATAAAGAGTAAAATAGCAGCAATACAGAGCAACATCATGTAATCCTTTGTACCACCAACAAACCGAAACGTCCAAACTAAAACTGTGGGTGATGAGTTCTGACAAAGTCAAGGGTAAAAAAAAAAGAAGGAAAACAAGGACAACAATAGACAAGAAAACATAATTAAATGTACATGGTTAATAAAACAACATTTAGTATTTAGTAGGATCTTTTAATGTATTGATGTTTTCATGTTGTAGTTACAAAGAATACATCATTAACGTGGCACAGTTATATAGATTCCCTCAGGACCTTGGCTTCAACACTGCAAAGAAAGGACCATACAGCAAGACACAAATAGAGACACAAGATATCCATACAAAGGTGACAGACAGAAGGAACAGAAATACAGACAGAGACAGAGTCATTCGCAGCTCAAGGATATACTGTATTTTGTTAGCACGATTCATCATGTAGAAAAGCATGACACAGTGCGTCTTAATTCCCTCCCACACACACATACACACACACACACACACACACACACACACAATCTCACACACACACAAGGCGCGACGGTGCAGAGGGCCATCACCCCTTCTTCCCCACGTATCGTCTTCCGGCTGCAAACTCATCCGCATCGATCCACATTTATCAAAGTTGGCCCGTACCACTACAGTAAAAAGCAGGGGTAACAGGGGCATGGTGGAGATCACCCTTTCCAGAGCCTCCATGACAATGAACTTAACTTGATGCCACTGCCACATGCTGCGGTTAGTGCCAAAAATAGTGTTGTGAATCGCATTAAAAAGACATAAAGGTTGGATACAAACGTGAACAGACAGCGGTTACACTGAAGCTTAAACAGTTTATTTTACATGAGCACTGAGGATGGCACTGTGACACACATATCCTGTGGTAGGTGGTACAGTGTGTGAACTCCACATATCAACAGGAAGGCTGAAGTGAGAGACGGCGACACGGTGACAGACTGCTGCGTGCTGTCGACAGTCGCAACACAACAACAACACAGCTGCCGTATCAGTCTGTGATGGCTGCGCCTGATACCGCTGTAATCCACTTAAAGCCTTTTGAGGAATCACTGTGTCCGACAGCAAGCCCTTGCAACATGCACTATAACATTAAAGGGATATTACAGACATTCTTCAATCTCACGCACGCCGAACACCGATGACTGACTGACACGCCTGCTGTTCCACTTCCACTGCTCTCCTCCTCTGTTATTACTTTCTCTCTCCATCCATACACCATGTCTCTGCTGTTGTTTCCTTCTCCATCTGTCCATCACTGTCCATGTTACACCATTTGATGTCTATGCAGCAATCCATCACTCTCTTTCACTCCATTGCACCGCTGCAGTCTCTTTCACTCTCTCTTGACTTCCATCTGCTCGTTGGCACCACCCTCCTGTCTTCCCCGTTCTCCGCGGGGATGGCATTATTTCGCCTACAGATGCAGACATTCCCGCAGCCGCAACAGGCTTCTTGGGTCATTTCACAGCTATATTTGTTCTCGCTTGTACACTTGTATGACTTTCACAAATTCAGGTAAATGGGGGGGGGAAAAAGTCGATTTTAGAGGTAGCTGTTAAGATGGCGATTCAGAGTTGATGTATTCACTTTTTGTGGAACGAAGAAACCCACGCAAAAAGCAGCAATAACAAAATAAACCGCTCCGTAATGGTCACGGTGGATCAATACTGCACGGAGACAAAGTGCTGCTTAACAGTGCGGTTTCTGTTAATTAGCACTTCTGTAATGATCTTTCTCTCGCTTTCCTCCCACTTTTTTCCACTCTCTCGCTTTCTGTACTTCCCCTCCCACTCGCACACTTTATTGCCCTTTTCCATTAAAGGCCCTCTCCATCTTTGGCTTCATCACTTGTTCATTCCTACTGTCTAAAGACTGTTGACGCTCCAGTCCCCTCCCAACCAATATTCTGTCCCTCAGCAGACAACACAAAGCGAGAGGAGGTACAGTAGTCGAGTTCTTTTCAGGAGTGTGATAAATATCCCACTTCTGCGTGTGTGGCTGATGGCTCTCAAGGATGAGATTTAATGAACCTCTCATCCAACTCTGATTATTTTCTAATTAAAGGAGTGACGGATGGGGGCAATGAGAAAATTCATGAATGCATGTTTATGACTGCAGGGGGGGGGGGGTACAAACAACAAGTGTGCTAATGACAGACGTGGAAGGAGAAATCGTACACCCGGCCTAGCCTTGTTTACCGCACTCCCAGGGGAACGCAGGGTCGTTTGGCACAATGGAATGTTTGCTACACTTAAACGAATTACACATCTAAAATCATATTCTGTTTGTGATGTAGACTATGTGTGCAGAAATATTACAATGTTTTCAGTTGCATTAGGCAAGCTGGACTGGTCGCCCGCTGACTATAATTGCATATTTGAGAGCAAATTTTTTCGTTGTGCTTGGTAGAGCGTTGGGTGCAGAAGTCAGACATTCCAACAACAAATTAAAGGGACTCTTACCGATCCTGCAATTGAGAATTACAGCACTATCATATCATCCCGCCTCCCTTCAATGCCCCCACACCCTCAACTGGTGGTTGTACCGGTACCGCGCTGATCTGCTTGTATCACTGGTTTCACTTCAGAGTTGTCAGCCAGAATACCACTTATGGCCAAAGGCGTCAGACTATAAGCATGAGACTAGGAGAGGAGGAGTAGGGTTTTATCCGCTCTTTATTTTCCTTCTTTCACAGGCACAGTCGCATATAGATCGCGGGAAAAGAACAAAGGTTTAAACTCCGCTCGTGAGGAGACGTTACAACAGCTGTTGCGACCCGCGCATGCAAACTATATTATAACAGCGATTGGGACTGCATGTACATACTCACACACGGGTGATTCACATTTAAACTCAGATAAACACGTTTCCATGTGGAATGATCGCTTACTGCGGCAACGCTCACACATCTGACCGAGGGAGAAGAGAACGGAAACTAAACAGGCTCTCTGGCCGACTGACATCACGGCCCTAACTGACTGCTATCCACACTTAACAAAACACATTTTAACACACTGTAAGAAATAACAACACTGTAACTTATGAACGTTGGGGCCTTTTCTACAATGGTCGCTACTCGCTACTGTCTGCCGTGGAATCAAAACAAACCCTCTAGTTGAGAATGCACAATACAGAAGCAGACCGCAAACAGACAGGTCTGTCGGCCAACCAAATCGTTCGGTCCGAACGATTTGATTGGTTGAATTTTATATATATATTTCATAATATTATGAAATTAAAATCATTGTTTGTTTTTACTCCTGGTGGGTCTGTCTTATATTTTAGAGTGTAATTACCTTATTAATACCATTTTAACCTAATCCAAAAAAAAGTGTAAAAATGCAACAAAGGGAAGAGTCCCTTTAACAAACCTCTCATAGAAACCCTGACTTTGCCATTCAGAAATTGATTGAAGATCTTTTGATCCAGTGATGTTTTCATGTTAAGGCTGCACATTTCCAATAATACTAAACAAATAATCAACCCCTTACAGTTAAATAGATATTGTGTTCCTTTAAGGAAAGAACACCGTGCACTGTTCCCACAAGAGAGAGAAAGTGAGAGGCAGCTGTTCACCAGTCTCTCACAAGATTAACACATATACACATGAAACCTATCACCATAAACACCTAAGGGCAATTTGGAGAAGCAAATTAAGCTTCAAACCCACGCAGGTACGGTGATAACATGACAAACTCGTGACTTGGGAGCTGCCGTGCGATGGTTTAGACAACGGCACTCACTCACACACGATGAAGTCAAAAAGACCAAAGCAGCAAAAGACTTGCCCAGTTGTCCCCAGCCTCCCAACTTCCTGCCTGTTGCAGCCAGCAATACTACTAAAGCGGGCACCAAAGCCACTCTAATGTGATTACCTACCTGAGGTGAATGCTCATGATTTCACAAGTCTCTCTCTGCTCACATCAGTGCTTGTGTGTGTGTGTGTGTGTGTGTGTGTGTGTGTGTGTGTGTGTGTGTGTGTGTGTGTGTGTGTGTGTGTGTGTGTGTGTGTGTGTGTGTGTGTGTGTGTGTGTGTGTTAGTGTGTGTTTGTTTGAGTGCTCAGGGTAGAAAGTGAAGAATCATTCTTGAGAAGGGAGACTGCATAGCGCGTGAACTCCTGAGATCAGATGAAGAGCAGAGGTTAAGTGTCAGATATGAAGGTATGGTGGATGGTGGAAACACGCTAGACAGGCGGGGTAGACAAACACTTGCGTTACTGCCAAAACGACCAAAGCGGGAGAACAAGTTGGCAGACAATTTTACTGTCCTCAAGTGAATTAATGTAGCGTTCCCTCCCACTCACCCGTCTACTTCTCCCTCCTACCCCTGTATATACCTGCAGTCTGATTTAAATATTTGTTTTTACTGCATCACCCTCGTGGAATTACAAGCAGTGTCGGAAGATGGCAAAGTAAAAAAAAAAAGTAGGATGGAGGAGGGGGAGTTGATTGTTTTAGTTGGAGAGAGACTGGTGATGGAGGGGAGGGAAGCGAGACATACTAACAGGGGCGGATCAGGCCATAACTGATTAGATATTCCATTCACAACAGCGGGAGCAGCAGGCGCAGAAAAAGCAATGGGACATCACGACGCAGCAGCACACAGAGATGCTGATATTACTTTCAGAATGCCTAAACATCCAGGGCCTTCCAGAATCAGCATATGCAAACTCACACACAGACCTAATGCTAGAAAAAAGAGAGTCATATTTTGGCGGGGGAATTTGCATGCAGAAAGTTGTTAGCTTGAGGCCACATCAATGATTTTGTGAAGTGAAGGGGTTAAAAAGTGAAAAGAATGAAGGGTGCCAAAAAGGTGAAAGAGAGATGACTGTTTGCATGGATGTGGTGAGAGAGAGAGAGAGAGAGAGAGAGAGGCTATTCCTGAATGCCCTTTGCATGTATTTTGGCTCTGATGTTGTTGTGTCATGTCTCTATGCTGATGCAGCTTGTTTAAAGATGGATGTGTGCGTGTGTGTGTTTGTGTGTGTGCGTCCGTGCTGAGGCGGCGTATCCACAGATGGATGTAGAAATGGGGGCCTCTCTCTAAGGACAGAGAGACATTTAGAGGAGACGTATCAAGGGAGGACTCACGCTCTTGCTCATAAATCGAACCTGACAAAGTTAATGCTATACTTCACAGCAAAGTGCTAATAAAAACCTCCATTCATTATGACCTGTGTAGGCCTGAGCCATGTGGGGAATCAGATATGATCTTGTTTAGTTAGGCCCAAAAATATTTTCTATAAATTGACCCGCGGAGAGCTATAATAACAGTTAAAAGTACGCCCACTTGCTAACACTAATGTTTTGGAGCATCTCTCTTACACCAATAATACCACTTCACGAAAGCAGCTCAGAGGATGCTCTTAAACACGTACTCGCATTAAAAGGCACAATTACATGCAAATGAACTGATATTTCAATAATTTTTTTCCTAGGATAATATATCTTTGGTGTTTCGTTTTAATTGTCCACTAATTTTTGCCTAAATTGTAAGTCATATTTAGTTTTTTATCTAGTTTTTCAGCAGTGACATTAGATAATAGTACATACGTGTTCTCCAAGTGAAATCGATGATCAAGGGAGCAAGGTAGACTAACACTTCCTGAGTGGAATACAGATTTAGCAGCATGACGGCAGCTCCTAAATGTTGCATGCTGTGAGGGGCAGACAGCTGATGGCCACAATATCTTGGATTGTAGAAACGGTGGGGGGAAATATATATAATGTTTAGTTATATTATGTTCACGGGCTACACAGAATGATTTATTCCAGTCAGTGGCACGGCACAAAGTTGCTCATGCAATATCAAACAACACTGAATCTTGGTTTTCAGCCACCCAGTGCGATTATAGAAAAATGGCCACACGCTTGTTAAAAAATATTCACAATTGCTGCAGCCTCATTATGGTTTCTACCTTTTTTTAAAGGGAGGAAAAGACAAATTACAGTCTTTTTATACAAGTTTTAACAGCAAGGAGTTACAGAACAAATGTAATTATCAGATGTTGTTAAAGGTGTGTTTACATCAGTAATGTTTGGAAACAAACAAGAAGTCATATCATTACTTATTACATGATTGTCCGTTTATATCTGAAATGTTTTGATTATATGTGTTATTACCTTTAATGTAGATGGTAAAATAACTGATACATGTGTGATCGTTAAGACAATATGGCATTACCGTAGTGAGCTAAAGACCTTACACGTATATTTTGAATTCACCATATGTTTCTTATTAAAAATAATAATGAGTGGAGGTTTTGGAATCAGTATTGGAAGGGACATTTTGGATTTTGGATTGGTACAGGCCTGTTTATGATCACATTTGCACAAGGTTGACGTATTATAATGTATAATATAATATATAAAATATATATAATTTGAAAATGCATTTTTTTTGTATGGGCCTTTTCTATCAACTCTGAGCCAGCATTGTTCACAGTATAAAACCGTGCTTTTACAGCAGTAAATGGTGGATCCAAAGTGGCTATGTTCATAAACACTGGCCTCACACACTGTTTGTTTGAAAAACAATGATTTTAATCCTGCTCAGTCACAAAAACCGAAAAACCTCAGAGAAGACGCACATTGTTTTCACGTGTGAACAGTGTTTTCACATTTACAAGTGCAGAAATAGTCTTAACACAGACCTTAGTGACCCAGCCGAATCACAGTCTGGTGACGCACAATGGAGACATGTAATCAGTCCCTTTGTGGAGGCAATGGCACCGTTCTGCTCTTCCTGATGGTTGGCCACGGCGCACAAACAAAGCCAGCGATAGACAAACTTCTCCGCAAAATATGATGAAAAGCGATACATTTTAAAAAATAATGATAAAAATCGCTTTGTGTGAAATGGAAATTAAAGTGTCTGGGATGCCTGGGAGAGAAAAAAGAACAGGGGAGAGGAGGAGGAGGGGCAGGGGGTGTAGGATGGGTTGAGTAGAGACAGATTAACAGAGGTAATGAGAGGAGAGGATGAGAGCGAAGAGCATGACAGTGCAATACTGATACATAGCAGATTAACACTGTTGGAGTATAGGTTTCCCTTTCAAAGAGTTCTTATCCAATACACAGCATCCCTCTGTGAACTGCACACTGGCACACTCAAACACGCGTGCACGTGTGCACACACACACACACACACACACACACACACCTCTCTAATCTCAATACATAATATTTTACATATGCTCCTGTTATCTGTTATCTTTGCTCTCCTATTACAATGTGCTTCTCTAATGATGTCCCAAAACGGGGAAATGATTTGACACATGCCTTGTGTGTGTGTGTGTGTGTGTGTGTGTGTGTGTGTGTGTGTGTGTGTGTGTGTGTGTGTGTGTATGTATTGTATTGTTTAAGTGTTTGATGAGTATTTACACAGAAGGGACTCAGTGGATACCATACATTGTTGCAGACCAAAGCAAAGATAACTACCCTTTGAATAATCAAAAGGGAATAATAAAATTGGATCCCTTAACGCTTCTTTGGCATCTGGGGAGATTGCGCTTCTCACCTATGTAGCTTAAAGAAGATATTTCACAAAAATGCTGGCACGGGCCCCCACTTTATAGCCCCTATACACTTGAACAGGCTGTTTAAACTGTTTATGGGGGACATAATACAGAGCAGCGTCACCGTAATGACAGTTAGGCACGTCCTGTGTTATTGCAATAATAAGTTCAACAATTTTGAAGGGCACGTGGCATTACTAGTACAATCCTTACCTTCAGGATGTAATGTAATGCACAATGAAACCCATAGCAGTATGGTAACTTTAATATACATTGCAAAAAGTTTTCATTAGGCTCAGGCAATAATGGAATATTTTAAAGGCCAACCTTTCAGTTAAGGATATGTGTTCTCTTGTACAGTGCCCAACTGGCGCTGACCCCCATCTTTGACGACTAAAGTGACCAAGTGTTTTATTAAATGGCCAAGAAGCCTAAAACAGCATATGGTTAACTGTACACTGTCCAACTGGCTGACTCCTGGGCACCTTTAAGCGGTGGCAGGTGGACCAAGTGTATAAGGTTGCTCCAGTTACTGTAATAACAGTCAGGCACCACATGGGCCAGGCAACTCTTGAGACCATACAATTACAGTATACTTCCACTATGAGGAGTATTTTGTCTTTGTGTGTTGAACATTTTCATTGTCTTTGTTGGTTTTGGTTTTCATTTTTTCCCCTTGACAACCATACAAATGATCCGTCTATGAGCCAACCATATACAATTAAACTAATGACTCTCTATCAAAAACATTATTTAGACTGAAACAGTACTCTCACTGGCCCTATACTAAGAGGTATAATCTGATAGCTATTTGGCAATACATGTTTAGTTTTCAGAAATATAAGGCAACATTTAGTTCAATTACAGATAAGAATGTGACCAATTTAATATAATCCAAACACTCAATCGTAAAGTAATTCAAGGGAAAACATTTCACTATTAGTTATAAGCTGGAGGAATTAAACATGTACTCTATGTTCAGTTTCTCATCTCTCTTTCAATGCTTTCACTTCAATAATAAAATAATGTGTGAAAATATTTTCTGTAGGCGTGTATTCGAAACCAAACTGTAACACAAGAATCAGTATTGTCATGCATTGGATTGCAATTGGATAATCAGGTGGAGTCTGTAACAACCTCATAAATCCAATGAAAAATGCATAATTAACTGCAGAAATGGGGATGGCTGGGAAAGTTCATATGGCAGTGTTTCCTCATACTAATTTATACACATTTTTAATCATTTGCATTTTAGAACATTGTACTAATTCAATCCAATTTTTTGGCAGAACATGGTCTTGATTATGTGCCGAAGCACACTGCGGTTGAATGCGGTTAACATTTACAAATTGCAATGTCTGGCCTTTCATGTGATACATTGAAAGAAAGTAGCCAAAACAGATTTGCCGCGACACATTTTCATTTCAAATTCCCTAGCTGTAACAGACAAAACAAGTTGGGGGAGTGAGAGAGGAAAGCGAAATACATACTGTACACTTTAACGTCTCGCTCTTCACAGATGATTTCCCTTAAAGAGATCCTATTATACTACTTTTCTGGTCTTAAGTTCTTGTTAAAAACTGCTATAGAGCAACCTGACACGAATCACATCACAAAAAACTATGTAGATTTTCGGGACACTCTTCCTCTTACCCTAGCGAGCACAGCAGTCTCTCTCTACACACTGCTTTGAGCCCCTCCCCCCCCTGCTGCAAACCCCACTCCGTTGTGATTGGTTACCTTCCTTCCGGCAGCAGGAGATTTTCAGGAAGGTGGGGGCATGCAGCCGGAGCTTGCCTGAGCAGCATTACCATACATGGAAACATCCGATCCAGCGTGACAGAAACTACCCGGAAATTTGAACAAGTTTTTCTCGACCGGCTGCCATAGTGTTTAGTGCTCTGCATAGCCACCCCAGACGGTCAGCAGGAAATACGTCGAAATGCATGTACGTAATTATTTGATACTCTAGTATGGTTAAACATGACTATAAATCATTATAACAACGTTTATAGGTCATAAAAGTCGAAAAGTATCATAGGTCCTCTTTAAGAATATAAAGAAATCAGTGGTAAATTATATCCCACACCATATTGAGATGTTCTATGTAATGTTGTTGTCTGTGAAACAAGTAAATTGGTACATCCTGGGTGGCCTTGTAAAGACTGCATGTCAACAGTGAGTAATTATCCTTATTTAGGGCTAAAATGTAATCAGCAAAATACTTAAAAAAAATTGCATATAGAAACAGATTTTCAATTTTAGTTTTAGTTGTTGTAGGTTCAGCTTTCGTATATGTAGTCCTGTTATAATATATGTAAAGTAAACATTAAGAAAAAAATAGAAAAGGGTGGAAGTCTAAAAAAAACTATTTGAGAAGTGCTGAATCCCTGTAGCAGGAGTCAATAGGACAAACAAATAGCCTGTGATTCTTTTCCTCTCTAATCACAGAAAGTTTTCCAACTAGACCAGAAGTGGTTGTTTTATCTGTGCTTTAAAAAAATTCAACAACTGCGTAGTCATATGAGTGTTTCCTGATCCAGCACCTCTCTGACTGAAGGTTTTGGCTTAAATGAGTAAAAACAAATCTGCCTGGAGTTTTGTCTGAACACACCTCTTTAGACTGCTAAAAATCATAAAGAGCTACTTCCAAGTTCTTGTTGTGATTCCAGACACATGGGGTCAGTTTCTCTGTAATATCACCCAATCCGTCAGCCTCTTCCTCTATGACTCATTCCATGTTGGCCTCCATCACTCAATCCTCTGTCATGCCACAAATCAAATGGAACTTCATTCACAGCTGACAAACACCATTTTTGAGATAACACTGACTGACTGCAGTTTATGAGAGAAAGGGAGAAATAAACACACAGACCAACTGATAAGCTTGGAAACTGGTTATGAGTCTCTCTAAAGAGACAGAGAAAGAAAAAAAATAGGGCAGTCCATGTGTGTTTCTATTTCTCCAACTACATACAAGCCCTCTCTTTCTTTTGCTGGCCTGTGTTTCAAAAGGAATGAAAGGCGGGGTAGTGGTGTGACGAATTGTCCAGGTTTGTGAAGCCACGTGTACACAACCATCCGTCCCTTTCTCTCCTTGCCCGTCCTTTCCCTATCCCCTTGCCCCTTCGCTCTCCATGCCTGGCTATGTGTTATGAATTCATCTGCAGATAAAGCAGATTTATCATGCTGTCACAGAGGCAGGGAAGGGAGGTAGACTGTGGAATGCCCTGGCACATACAGCAGCACAGTGCTACGCTTCTTCCTCGCATTTATTCCCCCCTGCTCTCGCCCTCTCCGGCTCTGTTTTCACGATCCATGCATCCCCCAGCAGCCCTCCCTTATCCAGTCCTGTCTTACCTGTACCAACCAAACCCAGCCAAGGTATAAGCTGCTGTGGCCAGCACTGCCTTGACTGACCTCCAGCTCCCGGTCTCCAGTTACACTGAATAACACCCTGCTTGCCAATCAGATACGAGACAAATTACAGTACATGTGCCAAACACGGTAGACAGAACACCCCCAGCATCCAGAATGACTATGCTCATACTTCAGCCAAAATACCCCAGATTGACTCGAGTGATATGGCTTTATCCAACACATTGTCCAGCATATAGAGTAATGACACAGCAGCAGCAGCAGCTTCAAGTTGCCACAATCTGCGTGTGTTTGTGTGACATGTGTGAAGATGTTGTGTATGTTACTTGTATCCTGCATAATTTCATGCATATGTACTTGTATACATACACTATAGTACATTAAAGGAGACCAGTGTGTATGCTTGGCTCTCAGCCATGACACATGCTGCCACAGCTGACCCATTACACACTCACTGTTGGTACATTTAAAGCGTGATGAGAGGTTTATTCATAGTCAATAGGGATTTACAACTGTGAACCATATGTTTAGGACTGAAGGGATATGGTTAATGTGTTGAGTATATCCCAAGCAATTACATTTTCTCAATATACCTTCTTTTTTGATATTAGACTGACATAGATGACACCTGTCCTTGATCCTAGAAAATAAGTTTATACACAGGAAGTATAGTAGAAAATACATTTAGAAAGAAATGGAAAGAAATATTTTTAACTTAAAACATCTCAAATCATTCACTGACAACATATATTGAATTTTGTTTTACTTATAATATCAGCCTATGGCAACTAAACATATACGAGTTTATAGCTATTTTTTACGGCTAATATTTTAGCCATGAAATAAGCAGGGTTCTAGGGTTGGCACTGTGGGTGTGCGTGTTAGTCGGTTAGTACAGATTGAAATATCACAGCTATTCAATGGATTGCCATTTCTCACTGTGTTTTTTTTTAAGGTTAAATCCTAATAATTCGGTGATCCCCAAAATATTTCCTTTAGCATCACCGCAAGGTTGACTCATGGTTTTGAGTGCAGAGTCTCTACAACTGTTGGATTGACTGCAAGGAAATTGACCATGACCAAATACCTTGTACACTACTGACATTTCCATCAGTTTAATCTAAATATTTTGGTTTGAGTCTCAATGTTTTCATGCTAACTCCATAAACCCTCTCTAGTATTTTTGCTGCCTAAAACTAACCACACGTGTGAGTCAGGACTCTGTGGTTAAAGTCATGCTCTTTTGGCGCCAATCATCCAAAACAACTCCCTTCCTATGAATTCTGTTTTTTCATGATGCATTCTGAGGAAAAACACAATTACTGGCCAAGATTGAGATCACTGTCTGTGTGCATTCCATGAAGTGCCTTTATTCCTGTACAGTAGCACATGGACTGAACATGTAGGAAACAGGGCTAGTTGATACTGCAACTCATGTGAATGATTATTGAAGTTTTTTTTTACCAGCACTAAACTCAAGCCCTTTTGTTACAGCCTATTCCCTCTTCATCCATTCTATTCAGCAGTGTTTGTCAGTACTAGCTGAAATTTATTTTTGCCACAGTGAATATTTAACGCTCTGTAATGAATCCCTTGATATACATATGTTTCTCTTCTTTTCTTTTGCAACTTTTCAATCCAATCCTTTCTTGCCTACTGTTTGATTTGTTCTTCCCCTCGTCTCTGAGAGATAGATAGAGAGAGAGAGAGAGAGAGAGAGAGAGAGAGAGAGAGAGAGAGAGAGAGAGAGAGAGAGAGAGAGAGAGAGAGAAGACCTGCATGGTGGGAGTGGGTTGTGCCATTGCCAGGGCAAAAATAGACATTAAATTACAGAGCCTTTTGAGAACACCCCACTATGCTGCATGACCTCAAAATAACACACAGACATACACTCGCGGACTCGCATGCAAACATGAGATACATAGTGTGTCTGCCCTACTTCTGTGTTTTTACCATTCAGCCTGCAGATGTGACGATCACACAGAAACCTTTGCAGTGTGCCAACCGACAGTCCAGCACTTAAGTCGCGTGCCAGTGAAGGAAACTCTGAGTCTGATTCCCAGATGTTAACACGATTATGGCCTCATCTCGGCTTACCAAGACACACTCTAAAAAGTATTTATACAGATATGTGTTTATCCCCAATCCCCATGCCATGGCTTAACCTGGTGGTTAAAGAAACAATACTTGACTTTACAGAAAAAAACCCAGCTGTTTCCTCACAACTTAATTATCTACTGTTCCCTTAAAATAAACCTTATCTCCTCTGCAACAAGGCCGGAATAAAAAAGTACACCCCATCTTTAAGGTCTTACAGTTTATGATATCCAAAAACCAATTTAAACTTAGAACATCCTGAAGACAATGAATGCTCGACAATTACTGTACGTTATAGAATGAATATCACAGGTCTTGTATCATTCTCACCTTCAGCGAGTCGAAGCAGGCGATGACTCTGCCGTTTTCCACCTGGCAGCTCTTGGCAGGGTGGGCGAACTTGCACTCGCTGTCCGGCCGCGAACACGTGCCTCTCTGGAACTCCCGACAGACCTCCAGCGTCAGCCATTTTGTGTCCCGCATTGGTGTCACGTTCACCGCCATTGGGAAACGGGAAGGAGGGGTCGATAAGGAGGAAAAGATATCCGGCAGCAAATGCAATAACGTGTGCACTTGTACGTTGAGAACGAAAGGGTAAAGGACATGGGTGAAAAGCCAGTTTTAAGAGTTGTTGTTTTTGTTTGTCCCCAAGGTCTGAATCGGAGGTGAAGCCCTGTGAGGCCTGGGACTCGCCTACCATCTGTGGCCCATCCAAACAGTCCCTCTTTTTTCTGGTTGTAGTAGTAGGAATCCGTCAGGTCAGCCAGCGTCTGTCACCCAGGGCCCGGGGTTGGTCAACAGGCCACGGAGGTTTGCTTTTTAATCTCTCTCCTTCTCTCTCTCTCTTTCTCTCTCTCGCTCTCTCTCTCGTTCACTCTCCTCAAACACACGCCACACCGGTTCTCTCTATCGCGTCGGCCCTTCGGCTGAGCTGTCAGATGAGACGGATGGCGAAACACATTATCGATCGCGTCAGGCACATGATGAAGAGATGCGGGGTTGGAGTTGGAGAGAAGGGAGGAGGAGAAGAAAGACAGGGACGGCAAGGCAAGGGGACAATCTTCCGCCGATCACTGGAGCCGAATAAAGTTGTCCGTCCACAGTATCAGGCTGTGTGTGGGGAGGAGGAGGGCGGGAGCGGTTGACTTCCACAGAGCAGGGCTGAGTGGCATGGATGGAGGGAGGTCTGGCTGCTAGACAGAGTAGGAGATGGATGGATGGATAGACGGAGGGAGGGAGAGAGAAGAAGGTGCTACTGGCTCAGTGGATAGGGGTTGGCAGTCCTGGGGTGCTCACGGTGTGGCTGGCAACTCCTGCAGGCACAGACAGGCACAGAGGCAGAGGCGGCTTCAGCAGCAGCAGAGCCAAACAGCCATAGGGGTCAACCAAAGAAGGCACTTCTCTCTGTGGAGAAGGAGGGAAGCGTGTCAGTGGAGCAGGAGCTTAACACACACACACACACACACACAGCAAGGTCAATACACTTTACACATTTGCGTCCACACACACACACACACACACAGCTTCATCGAAAGACATGTTTCCCAGTCATTCTCTTCTTGCGCACCCTCTACCACACTGTCGCTCGCGCAGGGATGCTGCCAGGCTCTCATATCACTTACAGTAAAAAGCATACGCGTTCAGGTGCACGCTATTTATTTCAAGGAAAGACGGTGAAGGAGAGAGTGAGATCAATGGACAGAGAGAGAGGGAGAGAGAGAGAGAGTGAATTCTGTGAATGCATCTGCGTTTGTTTATGTCCAAAAGAGGAGACCAATAGAGATTGGTGATACGCCAAATGTTCAGGTATTTTACGCACCAATATTAATTATTTTGATTCTTATTCTGTTTTATTTGAGAACAAGATGTGTGACATATAATTTGAGAAAAAACCTTAAATAACTACTACACAAGCTATCATTCCACAGAACAACTGAAATTGAACCTTTCTCTTATTCTTTAAAAACGACTTTGTGTTGTGAAGGAGAACTCCGCAACTTTTTTGTTGACACCAATAGAAAACAGTATTGTTTGAGTATCCACGTATTGATGACTGAATTATCAATCTAGCCAATCTCTGGTGAGATCGGAAACATCTCAAAAATGCCTGCTAGCAAGAGAAATAAGGACTATTAGGTCACCGTCACTATGAGAGAGAGAGAGAGAGAGAGAGAGAGAGAGAGAGCGAGAGAGAAGGAGAGAGGAAGAGAGGGAGAGCGAACAAGAGAGAAATTACATTTTATCCAGTTTTCCTTTTCTTACACACATTCCTACATGTTCCTTGAATCCACTCATCCAAGCACTGTCTGAACTCTGCTCACTTCCGGATGTTGACGGAACAGACTGCCCCCCAACCCCAAAAAAAAGAAAAATCCTACAGCTGCTTTGCTTGCCCTCAAACCTGCATCCCACATGTGGTTACGTCACGTCTGGGTTCCCCCTACACTCAGACATATTATTTTTTAGGAATATGCAGACGTGATACACTGATACAATTTATTTTTAAAGCAACCATCCAGACAGAAGTTTGTGGGCTACCTTAAAGGGACTTCATTTAGAGCAGGGGTTTTTAAAGTGTGAGAGAGTGAGCCCTCCCTCAGAGAACAAATTTCAGCGGAGCCCCCCCCCCCAATTTTTTTTTCCAAATCCCTGTGTGTTTCTTTAAATATCTTTTAATACTTTTTGAAACATCCTAAACATTTTTGTGCATTTTTAAACACATTTTAATGCATCTTAATCCAGTGTTTTAATCCTGCTTCCTTTACTGTAAGCATGGATAGTAGTGACTGAGTGTGCAGCGGAGTGAGAAAGATAGACAGACTTGCCCAAATTATTGACTAGTTAAATGTCATTCACACACCCAGTGTTTTTTCACTAGTGCCTCCAATGTCCTGCTGGAGGAAAATAGTAGCCAGTGGAGAACCAGACCCTCCTAGGGGGGTCTGGGGGTATGCTCCCCCGGGAGATTGTTTTCACCTTTTTAAAGTGAAATGCATGAATCTGTTGCACTTTGAGAGGAAAATTAAGAGGCTAAATATGAGGAATTTTGTGTGAACAAATAATTTGAAGACACTGGGTCTGATGAATTAGAAGCTATTGAAGAAAGACACATGGATTTTCCATAAAAATATTAATTTAAAATAAAAAAAGTTATGCAGGGTCCTCTGGGTTGGGCTTGGTGATCTTTTTCTTTAACAAGACCTATTTCTCTGTAATATAATGAATGCATTTAAATGCAGTGACAGGAACGAAGCAGAAGAACTCTTGTCCAGCTATGCCGTGATCTTAATATAAAAAACACAAACTCAATTATTATTATTTTTTTCACATATTCATCCACGCCCCCCCCTGCCATAACCCCGCCCCACAGTTTGAAAAGCACTGATTTAGAGTAACCTCTGTTACTCTAGCAGCCCATGTTGTATGTAGACATGCCCCTTTAAACTTCTTTACTTTGAAGCCCACTGATTTTCTGTAATAGTTACAGGGTCAGATTTGTGTTCAGAAGCCCACCAGTAGTCATGGTGTCTGCTGGGCCTGTTAAAGTTCTGTTGTATTCATGCGTTGCCGGGGAAACACCGACATTCAAAGTCTACAGTCAGCTGCCAAACACTTTCATAAGCTATTTGATTGGACAAAAGAAGCCGGGGAGACAAACAGCAGTAATGATGTGAAAAAGTTATATATGGTAGCATCTCCCATTTCCAACAATCAGAAAATAACCCTTAACAAACTTGCACTAGATTAATGTTATTTACCAATAACAAAGAATGGTGGTTAGACCAAAAGCGAGCACAAAAAAGCAGTAAAGTGAGTGAGGAAAACAAGTCAAGTAAACAATACTCCCTTGGTCAAACATCAATTACTTATATATAATGCTCTCATCCGGGGTAAACTCCTTTTTCATCCCAAAGCTAATATTTTGGGCTTCGCAAGTGTGTGCGGCTGAGAGCAATGGGCAAAGGCAGCTCACTGTATCTTTGCTGGAGGACAGTAGTAAGGACATAGAATTCATAAAGGGCTACCATTTCCAATGCATTAAATATGTAGTGGCAAAATTAGGCCTCTGCTCCAACCTATTCTTATTCACTTCCTGACCTCTCCCACGCCTCTCTTCCTCTCTATTGCACCGCTTAAAATCCCAATAATTATTTTATTAAATTTGTGGCACTTCTGATTGTGGGTCATGCTAAAAGCTTTTTGTGGGATGTGTTCTAGTTGCGATTTTTCTGTCTCATTTGCGCCTGTGAGAACAGATTTCATTTATTTTTAATTAGGAGTCTACCGATCAAATTTGAGGGATCTGGATCTGGGCCAACAGTGCCGTCATTTAAAATGGAGTAGACTGGGATTTGGACCGGTCTGAAAAAAATCTACAATAAAATATGGTTTATTTTTCAGTGACATTATGAAATACACCATATCCACGACAAGTTACATTCATTAAGTCAGCAGCGTGGACATTCAGTAATGCTCTATGTGTGTGTGTTTGTGTGTGTGTGTGCGTGCGTGCGTGCTTGTACTCTATCTCCATACTTGTAATGCAGACAAATCACGAATTAATTTAAAAAATGGGACCTAAACTCTATCTTATGTTGCATGCAGAACAACTCAATACAAAAGCCCCCACTAAACATTCAGCAGTAATAGGGAGAAGGAAAGGAGATGGAAAGGGAATAAAAAAAAGAAGACCTTCACCATAGAAATAGCCAGACAGCGAGGTTTGAAAAGTCAATAATAAAATAAAAAAATGTTTAAACCTTGGTTTTTGGCCAGCAATGTAGCTGAACGCCAGTCACTGCTATTTCAGCGGCCACGGGTCTAAGCAGAGAGGGGAAGTGAGTTCAGAGAGAAAACTGACTGAATACCCAGTAGCACTGAACTCTGGCAGGCACCAACATAAAAGAGAATATGCCCCATTTACAATGACGACATGAATTTAAAGGAGGCAAAATGGCTGGAGAATGTATTAGAAACATATTAGATTAGACAAGAGTCCCAAGGCAATGCCACACTAGTTTTCTCAAAAAGAGTGAAGTTTTCTGTGGATTTTCAGGTGGCACTCGTGTGATACCCAAGTGAAAACAGTTGTGACAAAATGATCAGCCACGAGACTCAGCATCAAATAGGGTCAATTTTATAAATGGGGCTCCACCTAAATGTATTATTAGCCCCATTTCAACACATCGCATCATGTAATCTCGTGCCAAAAGGCTTGGACTAAATTCCCATCAAACAAGGTCAACCCATTTGAAAGCTGCGAGTGAGAGAGTCTCATTATAACAGAGAGGCACACATGTCAAAATAGAGGATTACAAAAGAAAGGGTTAAAAATGAAATGAGAAATGGCTCTATAGCGTTGAGGAAATATATAAATAAAGGAGTCATCAATAAGCATCTTAGCATGTGTGAATAATGCATGTGACCATTTCCCGTAGCCAGAGGCAGGAGATATTATTACACCATCAGATCAACTAGGTAATACAGTATATTGGAGAGGAGAGGGATGTAGAAAAGGCTGGGGATATTACGAACACTCCAAAACCCCCTTAATTCACACACACACACACACACACACACACACACACACACACACAAACACACACACACTTCATTAAACGTTGAGTAAAATCCTAGCTTAACATTTGTGTCTCACTAATGACTAACTACAGCTGTTGACATTGTGTAGTCTCCACAAAGCGTGAGTGTGATGGCTTTGTGAGTGTCAGGGGGTTAATGTGTCTCCTCATTTAAAGAATGCCGCTTGATCTCGTGATAATCCGTGTGGCCGAAGTCCCGATCGTTTCATGGCTATGACAACCCTCCACTGAATTTAGCTTCCAGCGACACCTTTGCCTCTTAATGACTGAGCGTTAAGACCCAGTTGCATGTAAATAATGTGTTTTATAATTTGGCTACATGTATGGGAACGTTAACAACATGTTTAGCAAACATACAATGCAAAGCCAGAACTACAATAATTTAGGCAGCTGATTTTGATGTAGTTTGTCTTATAATATTTTGACAAAAATCTATAATAATTTCAGTCAACAATAGCTAAACCTTACTGATTGCCATTCAAAGTAAATCAACTTATAAAGAAGGCAGACTTTTGGGTGGTTGTTGAATAAGACCTTTCACTTAAACATTTTTCCCTAGCAAAATATGTGATACGTGTCACATAGTTCTGACAGATAGTGTCTTCATCATAAAGTATGCTCTCAAATATGTTTTGTTTCAATTTCTGATATTAATGTGCTGTTCTTAAAGCAAGGCACATGAAATTGCACTTTCTGTCATGGCAAGGCCTTTTGCACTGTTAACCAGAGCCACTTTCAGCCCTGCGTCTGAGAGCAAAACAGAGGGAGACAGAGAACACACGGATGAAAAAATAGAGTGAACAGGGGCCAGACATTTATTCACCTTGAATGACTTCCAGAGCAGAAAAAAATTAGGCAAGGTGAAGAGAAGAAAGCTAGAAAGGCTGTGATTGATTTCCTTTGGCTGACCTTTGGAACGTAGAGAGGAAAACACCGAAGACCAGTGATCAAAACTCACTAGAAAGTAAGAGGAAACAATTTGCCTCAATACAAGTTCCCCAAGCGAGTCACAGTACACTCTTGTGTGTTCTGAAGTGCCCTTGGTGCATAGAAATCAAAAGATCCTGTTTGTTTAGGCAACAAAGGGACGATTCAGACATGCCTAAAGTGTTCCAGTGAAGTGCTCAGAATCTAGAGTGCTTATGCCTTTAACATGTTGAGAAATAAGATAGGATTGTGGTGTAACTATGGCACCTTCTGACAAGCAAAACAGAGAAAAGGAAGGAGAAGGAAAAAAGAAGGGAGGGAGGGAGGGGAAATATAGTAATGCGAGAGGTCAAAGGGCGCTGACTGCAGCAGCAAAAAGCAGATGCTGGACGCTTCGTATTACACCGCATCACCAGCTGACCAGGATATCATCTGTATACGACCTGGGCTGCCCTTTATACTGATAGGTTACATCAGGGAGAAGGAAGGGGGCGGGGACAAATAGAGTAAAACAAATCAGAGCCAGAAGAGAAAGAGTGACGGGAGGCAAACAGGAGCAAATTAGTAGGTCTACAGGTTTAGTTGAACGATAGAACTCTGTGTCTGGCAGTGAGAGGGGAAAATCAAGGTGAGAAAGGAATCACAGGGAAAAGTAGGGGTGGGGAGAAAAAGAATTATGTTCCATTTAAAAGTACTGCTGGCACTCCGTCGTAATACCATCTTGACATTTCTCATCCCTCTTCATTTATCGTTCCATGATCCAACACCTGTTCTCCTTTTTTGTAATTCCTTTCACACATTTTTTTTGGGGGCTTTTTTTTCTTCTTCTCCTTAGAAACCTTCCCTCCGCTAACAGTCTGAGTGTGTGTCACATGACGTAAACAATTTCGCCTTCAACGTGGCTATTCTTTTAATAGTAATGGCTGTCCTCATTTTCTCTTCTTTTTTCTCGCCCACTGTCTCACCCCCCCCCCCCTCTCTGTCTCTCCTTCTTCGCTCCCTGTTCACACAACACCTTCTGCTGCAGTACCACGCTAATGTGCTGCAAGGTCATCATCGGCACAGCAACTACAGAAAGCATGTTCAACGCAAGGACAAAGTGGTTAATGGTGTCGTCAGGTCCAGCCTGATCTCATAGCAGTACGATGGAAACCCTATGAAAGAGACTGTTGTATTGTATATTTCACAATGTGTCTCATCACGTACTTCAAAATTGGTGATAATTAATTCCTAAGTGAAATCAAAGTAACAACTTTTATCAGTTACGTTTTGAGGAAAAAAAATGTGTTGTCACAAAATCTTTTGAGTTCCGTCTCCAATCAGAACATGTTAACCTTCTTGACGTCTAACTGTCCTGTCAACAGAGCTTGACCCTTGCCATTAGATATTCTATTCGACCCACAATTTCAAGCTTCAGACTTGAGCTATATTTTCACAAATCATTTGTGTCACAGCCTGATAACAGCATAACAGTGGTCATTTTGTCAACAAAAACTGTGCCAAATCATTTGAGTTGAAGTTACTTCTTGGAAGGAAAAAAAAAAGAAAACAGATATATATGGATTCTGCGATCCCACAGAAAATTACACAAGACAGCAAAAAAAATAACTTAACTAATAGGCTGTGATTATGAACTGAGACTTTAAAATTTCTTTCGGTCTGCGATATTGAGTGTTTATAGAGTGAGCACAGGATTCATTTGGAGATGACCAAAAATAAAATGGAAATGCCAGAATCATGTCGGGCAAACAAATGTCATATACTGTAGGCAATAACTTCTCTGGCAAAAATCAAGATTCTCAGTGTACACAGCTTGTTTTGACCCAGAAGCTTACAGACAGATCAAATCCCACAGTATTCTGTGGATCTTACCTTTTCACTCGACAGAGCCTTAAGTTTCAGGTGTATTTTAAAAGTAGTCAAAATCCAATCCTACCTTTATTCATTTTAAGAAAACAGAAATACTGTGTGTTGTCGGACATAACTACACTTTAAATGTTGATTTAACTAATCAAAATAATATCATGATTATAGTGTTAGTAACATAGCTAGCTGGCATTATAGCTGGGTGAGATCTCTGTCATTTTTCTTTAAATACAAGAAGTATTTAAGTAAAACAAAATATCCTCATCAATGTTGGAGGCATGGCCCATTAAGAATACATTAGTCACATGACAGAGAATAATGAATACCGCATAAGTGTTCCCTTTTACTTTATTCAAAGATATTACATTTGGTCTCCATAAATCTACAGTAAATCTCAATCACAAAATAAAACAAAAAACTTTTTACCCACTTCTTGCTTAACTACCCTCACTAGGGACAATGTCAAACTAAAGCTCAGTAGTCCCATCCATGCAGGCTTGAGATCTGATCTTCTTCACAGTCTGTGGTCTTTGGGGAAGTTCTGGGCATTTTGAGATGTTGAGACCCCATTAAGATGCTTCCACATATTGTACCGTCAGGGTAATCATACACTATATTCCATTTCCTAGCTTGCTACAATCAACAACACTCACACACACACACGCACACACACACGCACACGCACACGCACACGCAAACACACACACGCACACACGCACACACACACACACACACACACACACACACACACACACACACACACACACACACACACACACACACACACACACCAGTATTGACCACAAACCATGAGACAGCAGATTTGCGTCATCGAACGGAGAATACACAACAATAGAGATAAATGGAAGGTCAGTCGGTGCACTGAGATGCAGTACACACCTCCATGTGAGTAATACCAATGCATATGCACAACATCAACCATCTCTCTCTTGGGCACACTCTCGCGCACAATCTGTGACTCCCTCTTTCAGCTGTAAGACAAACAGAGGGGAGGGGGGAGACGACGGGGGCATTCAAGTGGCACGTGTGCAAGCTGTCGTCTGCACTGTGGTATCAGTGCAAGTGTTTAAACAGCCTGGTGTGCGTACAGAGACAGGGGCTGAGGCAGTTATAGTAGACACCCACATGAATAGGGATGTGAGATAAAATCAGATTAGATACATGGCGGTTACGTGCCTGTTAGTGTGTGGGAGAGGGGCAGTTAACATGTGCCTATATGCATACGTTTTGTTCATCTTCACAGCAGGGGCGGCTACCTTGCTGTGGTTGTAGTGCCAGTGTGTGGCGTAATGCAGTGGTAGCGAGGGTGTCACTGAGTTCATGGACATAAACCAAGCCACTGCCAGACCAGTCTGCTCCTCTCAGGAATAGCAATGGGGGCGGTGTATGTGTATGTGTGTGTGTGTGTGTGTGTGTGTGTGTGAGTTTTATATGTAGGTGGGTGGGAGGGTATAGATGAAGAAAAGATTGGAGAAGGGGTAGAAAAATGAGAGGAAAATTCACAGAGACAAGACAGACAGTGAGTGATAGAAAGGAGACGTCCGGGGGAAATAGATGTAATGGGTTGAAGGGACGCAGACAGATGCCGGCGAAAGAGTAGTCTGCCCATTTAAAAAAAAAAAGCTCTTGTGTATATTTACCACCTCTGCATGTGGCATATCAAGCACAGGGGGCCTCTGTCAGACATGAAAAAAGGCAACCACACACACACACACACACACACACACACACACACACACACACACATACACACAGAGTTTTTCCTTTTATTTTTGACTTTCCCTGTTTTGCTTTTCACATTTTAGACACATGCCAACCTAGGCAGACAGCGAGATATTGAGTCAGACAGCTGAATACGAGAGGGATAAAAACAAAACAAAAACAGTGAAAGGAGGATGTACAGACAGGTGGACAGAGCGGAGGTGCAAGTGGCAAAGGCCTGGACGAAAAGAGACATGGTGGATGTATTCAACATTAAAAAAGATAGGAGCAGAGTGAGAGAGAGAGAGAGAGAGAGAGAGAGAGAGAGAGAGAGAGAGAGAGAGAGAGAGAGAGAAATACTGGATTCAGACAGGGAGGGATACATTAAGTTTAGTAAGAATGATTTATGACCGTGGGCAAACTTTGACAGGTGACGGAGAATTGTTGTGAAGATTATGAAGCTAAATAGATGAAGATGATTAACACTAATGCTTTGGCCTTCTGTGAATTTTTCACATTCCCCATGTCTGGTATTTCCGATTGAATCAGGAAATACCAAAGGAGAGGATGCCCCCCCCCCAAAAAAAAAGAAGCAAATGCCTTCTATCAGAATCCCTGACCTGTCATCCGAGCAGCATTTTGGCCATGCGGGGGATAATCTGTAACCCTTCAGCTGTCTATGACCAGTGATTCAGTTTGACACCTTAATCTGTGGAAATCACAGAGGGGCAACTGTATTTACTATAGATTGCATCTTCCAATAGTGTGCATTAGTCCAGTGACAGCTTTGCAGACTGCAGGGAAAACAGCAATCATACACCACTGACTGACTGACTCACTGTGATTTTTGCCACTTGCCAAATGGCCTCGAAGGACTCTCCCACCCCGACCATTTGACTGACTGACCGACTGTCCGTCTGCCAGTTGATGCTCCGTGTTGAATTTCCGAAGCTCAAAGTTATCTCTCCACTCACATTCCCCTGCTGCTGTCACCTTGATCAGAGCATCCGCCCTTTTTTCTTCTCCCCCACTGATAATTGAATAATGTAAATCAGGCTGCTCGTTTCATTATGTATATACAGAAGCACTTTGTATCGCAGACACACACACACACACACACACACACACACACACACACACACACACGGCTCATCTGCATGCAACAGACTGCCCTATGCCTGCTGAGGACAGCAGGGAGATGACATCACTTCTAAAGGACAGATTAGTTGAAGGATGAAAGGGGAAGGAGAGGGAAGAAATGAAAAGAGGACAAAATCATAGAAAAAAAACACTCATTCCGCATTTTTTGTAAAAAGCAAAACACTCAAATGCAGGTAACCTGGCATCCTTTTTCTCTCTCAATATCTCTCTCTCTCCGCAAGAGTGCTTTTCTTCTCTCACACGCAGTTGTTTAGTCAGAGGCGCGTGTGCTGTGAAATTCAGTATGTTTCCGAATGCCTCAGCGCCCTCGCCGCTCTATATTCTAGTCTAATGACCTTGTAGATCTGCCTGCTCTGATCTGAATAGAAGATTTTTCAACCCATTACAGTTTTTTTCGATTGCTAAACCACAGTGGGCACAACTGGAGCGACATGTGCAAAACTCTAACAACACTGTGCACCGCAGCGGTTCATGTGGACCAAACTGTAGCTCGTTTTTCATTGCTTAAACACGATTTTCAAAACTCGACACACTTATCTCATGGCTTAACCACAGCCTGCACAACACTGTGGATTTCTAGCACTTTGTTCAAATGCTAAAACACTAGTGGCACAACTGTAAACCACACATTCAAAACAGAATGAATGCCTTTCAAACACTGCGGATTGCAATTTCAACTGAAACACTAAGATGTCTTGTTTTAGACTTGTTAGTGAACATATATACAGTATAAAGGGAAAGCTCAAAAAAATATATTTTTTTGGAAATGGACCGAGGAAGACAGGTTGTTGGAGGTAGAAGAGTGGCAGTGAGAGTGTGGATGTGTGGAGGAAGACCTAGAAGACATAGAGCTGTAATGTCTAATGAAATACAGTAAGGGCAACACTGATAGACCCTGTTGTGAATCATGGTCTCGCATTGAGAGAGGCAGGATTGAGAGTGCAACCCAATCTGCAAAAATCTAAAGTTGCATCTGATCTGTAATACGAATTTTCCAGCAAACAAACAGCTTAGAGTTGCATCCTTACAGTACATGACAACATTACACGAATTGATTTCTGTATTACAATTATAGAATATTTACACAGATAAATACTACATTTGGAAATGTTTTAAATAAAATATACAAAATGTGCATCTATTGAAGCAAAATTCTGATTTTCCTTTATTTTTGTTTTCCTAAAAAAACTGGAATGTTATAACAGGGTTCAACATAACTTTTTTTTCCTACTGGCCCGTCGGGCCAGTGGATCCGAGTTTTACTGGCCCCTTGTATATTTTCACTGGCCCTGCACACACTTTTTTTTTCTTCATAATTTAGTGTCAATAATTATAATACCTGTATTAGAAAAATAAAGAAAGATAACCAGATCTAAAGGGAATATCTATTCTGTAACAGTATAGATATTCCCTTTAGATTTGGTTATTTTTCTTTTAGTTAATTATATGAAATGTTGGTATTGCTCATACACATAATATAAAACCAGGCAAACATATTGAATTAGAAGCCTACAACTAAAAGTATGTTGAAAGAGTCGGCCAGTATTTTAAAGTCCAGTAGTTTGATGGTTGTTTTTATTCTTGAATTTGGGAAGTTTAATGAATAGTTCACCTGCAGAAGTCATGTTCAAACATAAAAAAATTAATAAGAGATGAAGGTCTGATCATTCTTTGTGGTGTGGTAGGCTGTTTTTATTACTTTCTCTATATGCATTAGGGATGTGAATGTGTCGACCGAATGACCGGTTTTCCACTTGCGCTCAAGTTGACTTTAAAAATAGAATAGAAATCCGAAAATCAGTGGGTTATGCCGTTTTTTTAATGGGAGATTTCACCGTGTATGTGAGTTCACGTCTGGTCGTGAGCGCGCTGCAGGAGTGTCACTTCTCCATGAAGTGTCAGCTTCACATAAGAGTCCGGTGTGGGACCATTTTTTCAAACTATTGATAAAAAAACAATGCAGTGCAAAATATGCAGCACAAGTTAAACGCTCGTCTAAGACTATGACGTTAAATCACCTTAGAAACACACAATGCCTTCGTCCGATCACAGCAGCGTTTCACCGTGTGATCTCGCCAGCGAGTGAGCCGCCGCGCAGATGAACTGTGGTTTGTGGCTAAAATAATAACCGGGGATATTCTCCCCGTTAGCGATTTCAATGGGAAAGACTTCCGCGATCTGATTGAATGTCTCGAGCCTGAAAACACAGTGCCAAACTGCGCGACTATACTGTACAGTGAGCGGAGTCCCTCCGTTCGTTTCTGTCTACAACCGACACAATCACCGGAGACGCATTCACAGCGTTTAAATAACGCCTCTCATTTGTATTACCATTGGGGCCTGGATGAAAATACTGTAACATTACGGCGGCAGATAAAGGAAAAGCGCAGTTATCATTTTCTGCACCTCAACCTCTGCTGTGGGAAGAAAGAAAGGGGGCAAAGCAAGTCGATTGATTTGTCGACTCGCAGGCGGACAGTAGGCAGCTCTGCCAACGGAGCGAGAGTGCACCCGCTTGTTGCCCCGCCTGTCAAAACACCCACGCATCGGTTGTCCACTGGCCTTTCATTAAAAAATATATTTTATATTAGGTTTATTATATTGAGTCTTAAATAAACACTGCTTTCATTACGACTCTCAACGCGCATTTCAATGAACCATGATGTAGTCTACAAAAAGATACTGAACTGTGATTGGCCAGTCACTGGCCCGGGCGGGACAGTGACTGGCCAATCAACTTGCCCTGCATATGATTTTACTGGCCCCGGGCCATCGGGCTATACGTTATGTCGAACCCTGAATTATAAAATAAACAATTTCATGTGAAATAATTTCACCCTTTCATCAAAGAAAATATTATTTTATTTGTGTGAAGTAACTTAAATTATTCAAAACTGTAAAAATTAAATGTTTGTAATTTGTGTATTGGGGTTTTATGCTAGTGTTTATACTCTGAGCATATTCTGAGTGACAGTGTGTGTTATCTCAAAGAAGCTGGTTCATAGTGTTTGCTGCACTGAGCCTATTTTGCAGGTGAAGTGAACTGTTCAGCTCCTGTGACTTTTGGTAGTGCAGACTGTAGTTAGAGTTTTGCACATTGAGCTACAGTTGTGCCCACTGTGGGTTAGCGATCGAAAAAAAACTGTAAACGGACCAATGGGTTAGGTTATCCCTAACCCTATTGCTGTGCAGGCACATCTATGCATGGTCATCGTCATACTGCTAGAGATGGCCAGGGCAACACAGGTGTTTAATAATTTCCTGAGGGCAGCTGTAGTGTAAACACCAGTAGTCCAGTTATTATCAAGCAGCAGGAGTGTAGGACTGTTCATATGGGTAAGTGTGTCTCTCGCTGAGTGTGTGTGTGTGTGCGTATGTGTGTATGTGTGTGTGTGTGTGTGTGTGTGTGTGTGTGTGTGTGTGTGTGTGTGTGTGTGTGTTTGTATGTGTGTTTTCATTCATCCATAAACGTGAGAACATATTTAGCTTTAGTGCTCACAGTAGGAGTAACACAACAGGGATTTTAGTTTAGAGTAAGAAAGAGACACAGAATGTAGTCTGCCAATGTGTCTCAGTGAGTGTGTGTGTGTGCGTGCATATGTGTGTGTGTGTGTGTGTGTGTGTGTGTGTGTGTGTGTGTGTGTGTGTGTGTGCTAACTACTCTGCGGAACATTAAACACTAACACTACCCATTCTTCTGCATGCTCAGCTCTTTTCCACATTAAAACTGTCCCGCCTCAATCTACCACACATTAGCAGTGTAGCACGGTGGCCATCTGCATATGTATACACACACACTTGCAAATGGACACATAAGTCACTCAGACACATGCTAACACATCAACCTCAACATCCATATGGTGAATATTTTTTTTAAAAAGAAGAAAAAAGTGATATCCAAAAAGTGATATGGCAGAAAATGTAAGCAACTCAGGCTTGTTATCAAACAAACACAAATGAACACACGACACACACACACAAGCCCCCCCTCACACACACAGACAGACAGAGTTAACAGCAAAGACTTACTGTATCTCTGCATGGACTCATCTGACTGCTGCTGAGGGGAGAATGGAAAGTGAAAACCTCATGCTTGCTTCACGGCACTCCTCTCTTTCACTCCCTCTCCGTCAAATGTGCCCCCTCCTCCCTCCCTCCCTTTTTCCTTCACTTTCTCCCTCCCCTGCTTCTTTTCCTTCCTCCTCCTCCTCCTCCTCCTCCTCCTCCTCCTCCTCCTCCTCCTCCTCCTCTTCCTCCCTGCCTGTCCTTCTCTCTACCTCCTTCCCTCTTGGCAGAGTCCTACTGTATTCAGACACACCCGGCTCCATATAAGGCAGCACAGCTAAACATGTCACACATAATTTATCCATGTTCACCTTTCACAGCTAGTGCTTGGATCGTTTGCATGAAAGGGAGGAGAGGAGAGGAGAGGAGGGCAATGCACGCAGGGGAACTTAACTCAGACAAACTTCTATTGTCAACAGCCACGATCCCACAATTTCACACTGTGTGAGAGTGTGTGTGCGTCTGCTATGCATCTGTGTATGTTAACCAAATGCTTACAACCAGACCGTGCAAATGCTACCGGAGACCAAAATGCAATTCACCTGCACTGTTCTTTTATTCCCCTTTTTTTCCTCCTGGCAGTCTCTCTCCACCATCTGTATCTGCAGGCAGTAAATTTCATACAGATGCAGTTTGCGAGACCTGTCCACCTGCAAGCCCCCCCTCTCCTCCTCCTCCTCAACCACCCTTCTTATCTGCACTTCACGACTGACAGGAACAGAGGGAGAGAGGCAGAGAACAAACTGAAAGACATTTTCTTTTTAAACAGAATAGGGTTAAACAGAAGCAGAATGAAAAGAGAGGAGGAGTTTAGTCAGTTTGTTTTGTGATTGAAACAGGGTGATGTGACGAGTGAGAGTGCAAGCCGAGTGAGATGAAAATAAAATGTCAACACATTATACACACCACAGCTCCAAGTGCTGTCTAGAAGCAGCTGTGAGAATCAGCGTGATTCCTTCTAATGACTCGTTTTGCACAATCGAGGGCTTTAAGAATACACGATTGCTGACCTCTGCTCTTCTGCCTCCTGTACTCCCACTGGCTGAGTTTTTTTTTACCAACTTACAGCCTTTGTTTTAGACTTGAGGTAGAAAAAAGAAAGACGTGTGGCATTTGGATAGCAGTTTTTGTGAAGACAGAGACAAGTAAAAGCAGAGAGTAGAGAGACAGATGGATTGGGAATAATAATAGCTGCACTTGATTAGCCGTGCTAGCTTGTAGCGCCCTCCTCCACAGCTTCGGGTCCACTCACAGGACAGTAAAAGTCAAAGCTCTGTTGCCATGGCGTCTAACTCCATCAAACACTATGTCAGGTGTGAGTGTGTGTGTGTGTGTGTGTGTGTGTGTGTGTGTGTGTGTGTGTGTGTGTGTGTGTGTGTGTGTATTTTTGAGAGTGTATGTGTGTGTGGTGTGTGTTTGTGGAGGTGTGTGTGTGCATGTGTCAGGTGGGTGTTACCAAGTGACTCAGAGCCACATCACTGACTTGTAGCGGCAATATATCAGGATGTTTGGAATTTATCACTGCATTGGCTTGTGTGCGCATGTGTTTGTGTGTTGTGTGTGTGTGTGTGTGTGTGTGTGTGTGTGTGTGTGTGTGTGTGTGTGTGTGTGTGTGTGTGTGTGTGTGTGTGTGTGTGTAAAAGGAAACGTCTTGATTGAACTGCAGCCTGCCCTCAATAGCGCCAATGATGGATCTGTGCTACTCTAAGTGTTAATGTTTAGCTCCAGCTTTTATAAATATTTATCAATTTGTTCATATAGAGTCAAAGCAACAACGCACTACAGACGCCGGTAATGTGGAATTTCAATTTCCGAGCGTGCAAGTCACTGACTTGTGCCCAAAAAAGGCCCTGCAGTTGTCGGACGTTATATCACTGAATTAGGAATGGGATGCAGTGGTCACCAAGTGTAGATGCTTTTATGATTATCTAGAAAAACAGGTGGCATCAGGCCCTACTGCTTTCAACATACTGTATATGAATCTGCTAAGCTCTTGTTCCCCCAGAGACATAGTGAATTAGAAATGCAAAACTCCAGTAAATAACAATTACTTGAGTACCTGAGTAAAGTGCTTGAGCATATAAACTTGCCACTACAAGGGTTCTAGTCTCAAGGGAAAGATGCAGTGATGAACAGACAAGGTTTTGGACTTGCAGATAATTGCGGCAATCTCAGATAATTTAACGCACACTTAGGTTCCTGTTCAATGCTCTGCTGATGTTTATGTACCGTGGACAGAACGAGAAGGACTTTTAAAAGGAACTGCCCTCTAACAGACAGTGTCCCACACGTCCTCGCTCATCGGGATCATCTAAACGAGGCCACGGATCCATGAACATGTGTCCCTTGTGTTCCAGATCATCAAAAACAGGAATGAGGAGAGAGGAAGAAGAAAAAAAAAGAACAAAGGCAGGCGGAGTTAAAGTCGGGCATGGAGATTTGGATCCGTATCTTATCTTTGATCCACGCTGTTAAGCAAAGCCAGAGCTGGACCGTGAGCAGAATAACATCTACTACTGGAGAACCTCAAGGATCTTACCGAATGGAAAATCCTGCTGGTGTGAGTTTGAGAGGTTCTCAAAATTCATAACCGTACTCTGCTCTACTTTTAGAGCTGCTAAAAGAAACCTGCACAACCTCACAGAGCTTCTGCATCTTTCCTCTTCTGGTTTGAAGAGATTTGTGTTCTTGTACCAACATATTCTCCGTCCCCCAAGATGTGACCTCAGTGGGAAAATGTGGGGATCTGTCAACACAGAGCTCTGGAACTCAGCAACAGTGAAACATGGTAACAAGCATTGTTCTAAAAACCTCTGAACCCCTCCACTGAAAATGGTAGTGGTGTGTTGTATGACAACTGTTCTTCAACGTATAACCAAAGACAGACATCCTTCTGCTTTTCTTTTTTCATGTTAACTGTAACTACCGGTTTCCTCTTTGAAATAACTAAAGCCAACACTTTCAAGAGCACATTGTTTACCCAGGTGACTTCAGCATTTAGAAACGTCAATGTATATACACTAATCCGGAAGATTTGAGTCTCCCGGGCACCAACGCTGAATTATTACAGAGGGGAATCAGAGATGTAGATGCCACTGTCACATATGTGTCGGCGGGATAATTCTATTAGGTGACAACTCAGACAGAGAAGGGGGCTCTTAATGAAAGGAACCATAATGAAAAAAGAGGAGCCTCTCCATTTTGAGTTTTGACAGGTGGATTTGTGCAGGACCAGAGCAGATAGAATCCGTTCTATGTCAGAGCTAAATGGAGACAAACTGAATACTCAGAAGATTGTTTTGTCTGATATGTATTATGGCTTTTTTGCATTTCATTTCTCCCCTAACCGCAAAAGCTCTTTGTCTGTTACTCTGTGATCAGCATAAACAGCTTCCACATGATACACACTGTGAAAAAAGGTGCAAGATACACAAGTAAAACCGCCTTCTAGCTCCTTTGAGACTTTGCTGATGAAGGGTAATAGAAACAAAATTATCCCGAGCTGTGTTTTATATAAAAGCTGGATTTTGAGATAATAGGCCTACAACTTGTTTTTTTTTCGTTTTCTTCTGGGACAACAGACATTTAATCAATTTCCTTTTGGAAATAAGGTCTAATTTAGGAATCAGCCAGTTCATTTTAAACCTATTACACACTCCAAGCCCCTTTAACTTTTTTCCCTTCTCCCTATGACAGTGTTGAAACAGAATTTCATGATGGGGTCCCAGGGTGGAGGACGGAAATTTCCCATTTGGGTCGTGGAGTATTAAAGTTTATGAGTCCCTGCCCTAAACTGCTGCAATCATGCTTCCCTGCCTGTCTGTGTCTCTGGCGCAACAGATATGGTCACAAGCCTCAGTGGCCATTAAACCACAAAATGAGCCGTAATGGAGAGACCATGACTTCACCTGTTTACTGGTTACTAGGCAGAACATGTATGTACCTGTTTATTTGTGTTTAAAGTATTACGGGGCCAAGCACTGCATATTAATTTTAATTAAAAATCCATTTAATTATCATTGGGTCAAGATGTTTTTGACTGGGCGCATTATATTGTCTTATTTAAGTGTTACATGAGGCATATCAGACACACGCATGGAAAAACAGGATGTTTTGAAATCAGGCTCTTGAGATCAAACCTTCTGCATTGCTTGTTGAATTCCTTTTTTTTTGGAATATGTTTTTTAATTTTCTAATACATTTTTAACTATTCCATTACCTAAATATACTGGACTGTACGCAGTGTACACTGAAAGGTAAATATTGTTCATAATGACGTAGGGATGTTGTCCTTTCCTAGAAGTTACACTGAGTCCACACATGCAAAACCTTTGCAGCATATTCAAATCAGCTACCGTTAAACAGTATCTGCAAGCTGGATAAAAAAAGATAAAAGCCAACGACAGATATTGCACATGCATATAAGCTATTTCAGATCTCTCTAAAAGTCTTGCTTTTGAAAAATCCAGCAATCACTAGCAACAGGCAACGGGGAAGTTCTCGGAATCATTAAATGTCAAATATTGATGACACCCTGTTATCTCTACGGAGTAACTCCCCCCTCTCAAGAGCCAGAGGCAGACTGATAAGCAGGTCATCTTGTAAACCAAGTAGACGTCAGTGCGGTCAGAGAAAAGGCTGCCTTACCTGCCTGCTGGTCTGTGTTTCTCCTGCTCTCGGTCTGGGTGTACGACGGTGTGTGCGCTCACACACGGTCCCTCCGAAAAGGAACTGATGAATCTGCACGACTTCAGCCCTGCAGCGTGCAGTGCATTATGGGGTTGCAGTCTCTCTCTCTCTCTCTCTCCTTCTTTCTCTCTCTCTGTTGGCACAGTGTTAAAGGGGGATGTCCTCGCCTCCTGTCTGAAAAGAGGAGGGTGAACTTACAGACGCTGTGTCCACACACACAATGCAGAAGAAGCCTCATGATGACAACAACAGCGGCTTTGGTTGCTGTGGCAACAGCATCCCACCACCACCACCCTCCCTCCCCTATGTCTCTCTCTTCCTCACTTATGAGGCTCTTCAGGCTCTCTCTCCCACTCCCTCTCTCTCTCTCTCTTTCTCTGAGTGCATTGTGTTTAGAAAATAAAAAATAGTGGGGAAATTTTTTCCACAAACTGCACTCATTCTACTTGCCTCTTCTTCATATATTTAACATTTACTTGGAGCCTGAGAAAAAAAAACACAACACAGACTCTTTGTGGTCATGTGATCACTAACTGTTGCTTCTGCCTCCTGAGATAAAGAGGCTGTAGTGTGTAGAAAGAGAGAATAGAGACAGAAACAGATATGTGTGTGTGTGTGTGTGTGTGTGTGTGTGTGTGTGTGTGTGTGTGTGTGTGTGTGTGTGTGTGTGTGTGTGTGTTATCAAAGGGTTGCAGGCCACTGGCAGTAGCGATGGAGCGGAAGAAAGAAACCACAAACAGGAACAAGCCTGCTTCCAGGTACCAACACACATCAACCCACATAGACAAACACTCACACACACACACACATTTCAGTCACATTACCAACATTACCAACCAAGGGAAACAAAGCTGGACTGACCAATGGATTGAACGGTAACGTGTCCACCCACGTACGGGAACACACACACACACACACACACACACACACACACACACACACACACACACACACACACACACACACACACACACACACACACACACACACACACACACACACACACAAATACTGATTGTGGCCACTGGTGTGATAACTTAAATGTTCGTCATTGTTCACCGTCCTGCAGATTGCCTATACGTTTCTAAGGTGGCTGATCCAAAACGATAATCGGAGCTTGATGGGTCAACAGACAGAATAGAGAGAGACAGAGAGACGGGAGAGAGAGATGGAGAGATAAGCACCATGGAATAGAGAGAACGAGAGGGAGGAAGAGAAAAGGAGATGAGCCATCCTCCTCACCGTCTCCCATGGAGACAGAGTGGGTGGAAGGCCGTGGCTCTTGTCCTTCAGGCCCTGTAAATCTGCAGTTCACAGCTGAGTCCTGCAGCGCGACCGTTGCACTCGTAACCCCTAACGCGCAATCTTTCCACATCCAGTCCTCCCATATTCTTCTCTGGCAGCTGTCACCACTCTATTTTCCCCTCTGTCTCTCAGTCGTGCTCCCCACCCTGATCCAGCCTTGCTACAATCCTCGTCTCTGTCACCAAAATGTGTATATTCCATGTTCACATTTAGATCAAGTTGAGCGATGGTCCAATGCCACTCACAGGAGCTAGAAAAGAACCCATGTCGTTAAGGTAAAAAATTAAATATAAATACATCTCCGACAGATCTCTTTTCTGTCTTTATCTCTGTCTAGTAGCCATGGGAACAGGTAGGAACTGGGATTCACTGAGCATTGATTGTTGAAATTCTTGCTAGGATGATTTCATCAGTGAGCTTGGCAAAGGAAGGGGAAGGGAGCAGAGTAAGGTATAGACAAGGTAGAAGGCAACAGATGGCTGTGAGTATGAACATGGTGGCTTGTTTGTCCATGCGGGTTTGCCAGACCAGTTCACACTTGCTGCCCTATACTTTATTCTTTAGGGCTGAGAAGAATGTGCCAATGCCTTGGGTGGAGGAATATATCCTGTATATATATCTGAATAAGCTGGAATTATCATAAAAAACACTGTGTGCTCCTTGTAATGAAAGGTCCTTGAGTTTCAGGGACGCTGAATAAACTGCTCAGATTTGAAAGCTAGGGTGATTAGTCTGCCCTTTGGGAATAATTGCAACAGCAGGTGTCCACAGGCTCCGTGTGCCACATCTATTCATTAGAGACATTAACACTAACCACTAGCACACATACACACACACACACAGTTCACTGCTCATTGGAACTACTCATTAACAACATTGCAGTCCCCTTAAGCGCAATGACCATTGATTAGGCCTATGCATAATGATGGTGGTTGAATTGCTGGTGTAATTATTACTACCATTCGATTTTTTGTTCACCTGGGTTCTGGATTTTTAACAGTGCAACCGTACTTTAGGCATCATGGCTCTTTCTAACAATATATAAAAGTAGTCCTACAGCATTAGATGTGTGGTGCAGAGCTGAATTCTTGGATGGGGAGTAGGGAGTCTGTGGGAATAAACCTATGGGTAAATATTAATTTGAATATATGCAAATTGTATAACATATCCCATCTTGTTCTGATTGTTTACAGTAGTTACAGTAGTTCACTCTACTCATCTAGACATGAATTCTGTTATTTTGCAAATTGCCGTTTTTTTGGTTTAGCATTAAATTAAAATATGAAGATGTGTTTTGAATTGTAGGGCTCCTCGAACACTCTTTATTATTCTACCCTCCATCTTTATTCTCAGCACAACCAATATCCTTCAGCAATTGGCTGCAATTGCAATGATTGGAGCAGCTTGGGGTCAACGTTCAACTCATGTGAACTTTGGCCACAGTATGTATTCGACTTTTCTGAGAGAAAAAAAACCCTATGGAAGAGTATGGAGGAGGCCTACAGCACACTTGTTTTACCGGATTGCGTGAACATGTCTTTGGACTACTTTGTGAGAATCTTTAGTAATTTTGATCTTTTGTCAGCTAGCAGATGATGCAATGAGTGCAATAGCAATTGCTATAGTATATCAGTGGGTTTTCTCCTGTAGATTTTCTACTGGTCCAATCAGCAAACAGAGGGAGTGGCTGAGAACAATGACATGCGCCAGTTTCAGTTGCAGAAGCCGGCACATGACATACGTCACAACCAAATGTTATGCGATTGGTTGGCAGATCCAGAGTGGCACTGGGCAGATCCAATAGTTTTAAACTTCAACAGACACCCGCCTTCAAGTGAGTATATGTTTGTCAATTAAGCAATTCCAGACCTTCTGTACAAATGAAATGAAGTGCAATGGTCTGGTAGAACCAGGCTAACTCAGAGCTGCTTGTTCTCAAATAAATAAAAAATAATAAGTAAGTAGTGTTTGAGGTATAGTCTGGCTTTTAAATCTGAGGTTTGAAATGTGTCAGAGGTTGTGTTGTCCGTCCTTCAGTAAGCTCCATAATTATGGGTCCAGGAAAGAGCTTTGACCCTTATAGGTAAACACAAAATAATATTAAAAAAACAAGTATAATAACAGGTTAACTATATGCAGTCAGAAAGCTATGCATTCAATATACCTCATACAACCCCCATTTGTTTCATCTAAAAGCTATCCAAATCAAATATGCTAACTGTCCTCTTGTTATCGGCTTGACAACCAGTTCAGCACCACCGCCCCTAACTTCACAGATGAATGCCGCTGATTTGTTGGGCCAATCATTTGAATTGTTGAAAAGTGTTCGATAAAACTAAATTCCTTGTTAGTAATGCCCCTCAGACAGAATGGTGCAATGTAGCTGCAACCTGTGTTTGTAACGGTGCCCTCCTTGGGTGCAGAATGCAGTACGGTATTGGCCATTTTTGGGTTTGGGACACACACACACCACATGTATATGCTGTATATATACAGTACATGCATTGAAACAGATTTGGAGTGAATCTATCTTAGCAGATATTAAGAGAACATTATGCAACAGCACTGGATCACTGACTTTCTGGTTGCATTGGGAGCCCATGTGATATAAACATGTTGAAACAGATACCAAGTGTGCATTATCCTTTTTTTGCAGATGGTACATCTTGAGAATTCTGACAGGGAATAGCGTACTTTTACTTTCATAAGGACGTCATAAAATCACCTGCAGCAGCACCTAGGTAATATGAGATTGAGATGTTCTGTTTGATTGGACAAACACAACCTTGTGAACTAATACTGCCTGTGGTGAGTATGAGACTTTAACAAAAACTTTACACAGTCACAAGGCTCCTTTTTCAGCAGATGAGGTGCATGGTATTTAATATTATTATTATTATTATTTCACCCCTCAATTGGTCTATCGAGGATAAATAAAAGTTAAATGAAATGAAAAAATAATAATTTAAGTCAATTCTGTATTTCTTATTTCATAACTCAAAAGTCCCTGAAGGCACACACTCTTCTTCCTCAGCTGCTGGTTATAGATGTACCATTCACAGAGTAGAATGACCCAGGAGGCACGATGAGCAGATCATGTTTACTCCCTGCAACAGAGTCCATGTTCATTTACAGCAGCGATATAAAGCCTCCTTCACACATGCACACTTTCCCAATAATGTTCTGGAATTTCCCAGGAAGGGCTCATGTGGGAATGAGAGCCAGAATTGATTTTACGGCCAATCTGCACCGGGAATTTCCCATCTCGAATGTTGCCAGGAATATGCCGGGAAGCCAGACCATCTCCAGGAAGGACACATATTAGGTCCTTATGGCACCAAATTGGACAGAAGCCGAAACAAGAGAGAGCCTCTCTGTCTGTGCAGAGGAAGAGATTGACCGTCAGCTGCGGCGTACAATAAAAGTATATCGGCCCTAGCTTGAACTTCTTCTTCTTCTTCTTCCTTTAGCATTGTAGAATCTACTTAGCCTACTGGTGCCCCCCGCTGGACATCTAACGCCACCAACATTGCCATGACATGTGTGAACAGGAACCAGAAAAGAATCTTCCGAAACGGAGCTGCATGTACAGTGTAAATAGTGAAAATCGCTAGTGGTCTGTGCCGGTAATGTATTCCTGGAATTTACAAAAAACTATGAGTGAAAGAGGCTTAACGCTACCTTCAGCTCGGTCTTCTGAGAAATACTTTATCGTTTCTCTAAACATGATGCTGACCTGCTGACAGGGTTGGATATTCTGAATGTTAAATAGTTTGCCTCATTTTATTTAGGTGAGGATGAATAACATTTTCCTTATGTTTTGATCTAAAGCAATGTACATAATAACAGTATGCCTTTTAACCAATACAATGATCTCCTCTTAGCTCATTTTTATCACTCAAACTGATCGGAAGAGGACTAAGTTGTCGAATAGGTGGAAATGCCAAAATATGAAGAATGTCATAAGTAGCTAGTGTTGAGTAATTGAAGCTTTACTGTGAAATTTCACAATTTTGCTTATGTGAATTTTGTTCTGTCATGCCATTGTCTAACAGGGTTTTCTGAAACAAGAAATGCCAAAACAGACTGCTGCTATTGTATCAGATTTGAACTTTCTCTCTTTTCTCAAAAAAATATCTCTACTAAGAGGTGCTGGCCAGCTTTAAAGACTAATTAACTCAAATCCCTGGAGTTATGTAACAGCCAAATTAATTCATTAGAAAACAGCTCCCTTTGCATTAGAGCCAATTCCTTAGTGTTTGTGTGCAAAAGTCTGCATGGGTATCCATATCCCTATCCTATCCCTATCCTCAAATACATGTAGCTACACACATGCAAATTTCTGTTACACACACTCCCGACGCAAGGATTTTTCACTTTTCACACCTTTTCCCCTTCCCTTTTGGAGACAGTAATCCCTTGCTGTAGCACTAATAGCATTAGTGGAGCATATTCAATCCCCTTAGTGCCTCAACAGGGAGCGCAGAGCTCAGACCTACACTGAGACAGATGCTCTGGGGGACTACACTGCCCGTACTGCCTTAGGAAATCCATGAGCATAACTTGGCAGATCATTGTGAAGTAAGCGAAATATTTAAGTTTTACGTGTTAAATCGCTCTATATTCATACAGTGATCACTTATATAGAGTGCACGTTTTATAACTCCGATCTCTCAGTGGCCTGCTCTGCATGCAATCGGTAAATAAACTTTTCTGGGATCCCACAACTAATATCCAATCAGAAGAGAGAACGCTACAAACCGGCACGTCTCACTGCCGGTGCACGCGCAGAGCGACAGATGGGTGAATGTTTATGCGCCTACAATGGTGGAACAGGTAAAAATCCTTGCATTATAGTGAGAATTGTTGTACTGTTAGTTTATAGATATAATGAAATGTGAAGCTACATATGATATATTTTTTTAACAACTAGAATAATCTTTGTTATCCAACCAATGTGTTTTGGCACAGGGCATTCATCAGGTTTATTATTTACTAATTTACATGTAACTTACATTTCTTTCTCAGTAGCTTGCATTACTTAGATCAGAATTTAAATTCTCAAAACTTCTTGTTCTACTACTTTAAAATCATACTTTTGAACAAATTGTCAATGTGTTCACATATTAATGCAAAGATTATTTCAGGTGTCAATTTCCTATATTATCAATTGATAATGACATGATGATCAAAACAATCATTTAGTACTCGGTTGAATATTTAGGCATTTAAGCATTGGTTCAGTGCACTGCTCTCAGGTGAATCTTTACTCTTACTAACGATGTAGAATGTGTCAAGCCTTTTGATGGTCAACCATTGTTGTCTACAAATTTCAGGAAAAACAGTAAAGGCATGATTACACTCCACAGTAATGTATTGAAATTGACATCTGCCACACAGAAAAAGTGCCGCCTTTTGCATTTTCACTCAGTTTCATCAAAACCACAGCCAAAGTTTACATCAGAAAATACATAGCATTGCCTTTGACTGTCTTGTTTGTTAACAATGACACAATAACTTGTCATTCTGCATGTTCACTGAAATAAATATTTACTTTTGAGAACTATGGATCTTGAGCATGTGACTGGTTTGTGCAGGTAATCCATAGTTTGGGGGCAGTTTGGGGGCTGTTTCGAGAAATGAACCAAAGCAACTGCTAAAAGACGGTATAGTAAATATAAGAACCATGATGCATTTCTGCCAATGTGTGATCATTTCTGGGTACACATGCGTGACCGAAAAAATATTAAAAACATGCTCACGAACATCCAAAGCCTGTTCATGTGTATTGGATGAGAAAACAATGCAAAGCAATGTTAACACAATGTTTCAAGATTTGAATTCATAACAGCATCCTGGTGTGCTCGGAATTCGCTGCATTGTTCCTGAATTATTCATTTAAACACAGAGCAGACATGAATGTGTTTGCCTACACACAAGTTGTATGTTGGTTCAAACAAGAAATGGATGGATGGTTGGAGGAATGAGAGATGGAGATATATAGATGGATGGATAGATACAGACAGACAGACAGACAGATAGATAGATAGATAGATAGATAGATAGATAGATAGATAGATAGATAGATAGATAGATAGATAGATAGATAGACAGACAGACAGACAGACAGACAGACAGACAGACAGACAGACAGACAGACAGACAGACAGACAGACAGACAGACAGACAGACAGACAGACAGATAGATAGACAGATGATAGATAGATAGATAGATAGATAGATAGATAGATAGATAGATAGATAGATAGATAGATAGATAGATAGATAGATAGATAGATAGATAGATAGATAGATAGATAGATAGATAGATAGATAGATAGATAGATAGATAAACTATAAATTGTCCATTGACTCCACAATGCAAACACATCTTGTCCTCAAAGACAGCCTTCTAAGGCAGAGCAACAGCAAGCCAACCAGCAGAGGCCTTTCTTTCTCCCAGCCCGTTAGTCGCTGACAACCACAACCTTTTTTGACTACATCGCTCATCCGTTAACCATTGCTCACAATGAGTCATTGACATGAAAACAGGCTGCAGTTTGCCACGGCATCAGCTTAAAAGTAATCATTCTACTATGCAGAGTCGATATTGTTTTTCCCCCTCTTTCGTGTGTGTGTAAGAGAGAGAGAGAGAGTCAGAGAAAATTATGTAGACACAGGGAAGCGAGGAGGAAGCTACAAAGGAATGAAGGGGAAAGGAAGGAAGAAAAAACTGAAGCAGTTGTGTGTCAGGCCTAAGAATGAGCTGTAAACTAATGAGTGTAGATGAAAGCTGACTGTCTGAGCTAACTCAATTCTTTGCTCTGCTAGTCACAGTTCTTAGCGTAATGATGTTTGCTCCAGACTACTGATGCCACAGCCAATGCTAGATTGGCTTTTTTTGGGTATATGTTTTCTTGGACGCGACAGCCCTCTCGCATGTGTAGACTGTTGAACTTGGCTCAGGTCACACACGGGCTGACATCACCCACACTGTGTAGCAGACATCCGTTTAAGACATGTTTACAGTGCTTAAACCGCCTCTATCCCCGCTCGTATAAACACAGAATATAGATGACCATGTGCACGCTTGTATGCGTGTGCAGTGTTTATACAGAACAGATAAAAGAAATATAACCATAGCAAGAGGTAAGGCTGCAATCTGTGGGGTTGTGGTAAAATACCGGACAGAGTTCAAGCAGCACAAGGATGAGCATGTTGCTGGGAGGTCTTTGAAAAGGGTATCAGAGAGTTCTGTGGGACAAGGTGTAGTGTGTACACAGAGGTGAAGAGAAGGCACGATTCTTGCTCAGGAATGTTGTAAAGCTGTTTGTAGAGTCAGCAGGCCAATGGAATAGCTTTGTTGTTGGAGCTCTGCCAAAGCAGTGATGAGAACAATGAAGAAAGGGAAGAAAACGGGGGAATGGGAATACAAGAAAAGAATGGGATCCATAAAATGGATTCCCACGCGTGTTGTCTACTGAAGAGAGTTTTACACTCTCCATAAGAATGCAGTCTCAGGTTAATGAAATCTGGGAAGCTCTCTTTAGAATTGAATCAAAGCCCTTTCTGCCCTACTGCACCATGTCATTCTCCACAGTAGAATGCATTCATCCTCCTTGTTCCATGCTTCCTATCAGCAGCACATCTGTTTGACACATACCTGTGGCTCCCGATCACAATTTATATACCCTTCTACATGTGGTTTGTGAATTTGTGTCTGTCATTCTATACAGAGTGATACAATGAAAGAGGCCACTACATCAAAGGTGGTGAAATAAATAACACAGAGATAATAAGACAGTTTTCAAACACAGTCCAATAAAATACGACATCCTACACAAACACACCAAAATAGCAAAATGGTTTTAGGTTTTAGATAGAAACATGTCTTGGGCTATGTGGGCTGTTCTGTGTGGAGATACTGTATATATGTGATGGAGGTTACAGAGGTTAATTCAGGAGTCAGAAGGCGGTGTAAGGTAATTATGGTGGTGGAGTGGGGTTGTTGATAGAAAAAAGCTAATTGGACAGCAGATGTGAAAGAAGTAGGTGCTGTGCATGTGAGGCTTTAAGTTCAGGGGGACTTAGTGGTCCAAGAACTATTGCAGTGTAGTAGAGTCCACAGTAGTGTGCCCTAACAACGATAAAAGTCAACATCAATGTTAGCAGCTGCAAGGCTGCATTGACGCACAGCTTTGAGCTAAATGCTAACGTTGCCAAAATGACAATGATAGCATGCTGATGTTGAGCAGGTATGCTGTTTTCCATGTTCTCTGTTTTAGTTAAGCATGATAGCGCACATAGCCAATTAGCACTAAAAACAAAGTAGCCTACAGCTGATGCTGATAGAAACTAGCTTTACAGACATATTTTTTAAATAAACCTGTGTTGGATTCATTCATATTTTAGGCTGATGATGATGCTAGAAGGTGAGGGTTCATAACAAAAGTTCAGCGAACAGAGGGAGTGGCTGAGAACAATGATGTTGAGGTTGTGCACCAGTTTCAGTTGTAGTCAGAAGCCGGCGCATGACATATGTCATGACCAAACGTTATGCGATTGGTCGGCAGATCTAGAATGGCACTGGGCAGATCCAATTTTTTAAAACTTGAACAGAGACCCGCCTTCAAGTGAGTTAACCTTTGTCAATTGAGTGATTCCAGCACCTTCTGTGTAAATGAAATGAAGTATGATAGTCTGATAGGACCAGGCTAGGGTCCATGAATACTTGTACCAAATTGAATGGCAATCCATCGAATAGTAGTAAAGACCATTCAACACTAGAGGAAAAGTGGAGGGATATAAAAACATCAATAGGATTCATTTTGTGAATATACCATGAATGTTTGTATGAAATTGCATGGCAATCCCTCATGTTGTTGGAAATATTTCAGTCTAGACAAGCACAGGCATTAGGTCAGTGATACTTTTATTAAAAGACAAGGTCGTGCTTACAAAGATAAAGAGGAAATGCAGCAGAGAGTATATTCAGGCTCATTTTAGATTTATCTCCATCTGAGCAAAAATCCAATTTAGATCAACCCCTCCTTGACCACAGACCCATGAAGACTCCCCTTCATGACGCAACATAACTCAAGGACAGTGAGTCAGCGGGTCAATATGAGCCTAATCTAATCCGTGGTGCTGAAACTGGAGCCATGACACAAGCAGAGAGCTGGGATGTCATGCAGGCGAGACCTCCATCCAGTCTTCCTGCTGAGAGCAGGAGTGGGAACTGGAAATTGGAGAAGGGAGAGACTGCTTCTATTCCCTTCTTATCCTTTTTTTCTTTGTCTTTGAGCAGCAGAGCATAAAGTTGAGACATATCATGCCACTCATAATCGCCACCTTGGGAGGAGTGAACGGAGGGAGGCAAAGCAACTGAACGGTGACGAAGAAGGCATAAAAGCAGAGGCCACCACCACATTCACAAACACAGACAAATGTACACACACAAGCAAGCACAACATTTGACTTATCAATCCTTATCATGTGTTTTCATTACAGATCTCTCTTAATGGAGAAACAAACATAAACTTTCTCCACAGCCGAAAAAAACTCTTACATTTTTACGATTCTACGAATCCCGATTCTACGAAGCACCAAATATGATCTTTACTAAAATCGAGCAGACCAAGACAAATTCCTGTGGGTGTGTAATTTAGGAGAACTGTGGGTGAGTCCTGTGGTGCCAACACATACAAGCCAGGAACTGAAAGACCCCACAGAGAAAATGCTTCTCCACCTGACAACTATGCTTTTATGTCAAATGTTAGCTCACCAGCTTACATTTTATATCGCCAAATTATGCATTGTTTTCCTCCAAGCGCCTATAGCAAACTCTCTTCTTGAGTGTGGAGACAGACTTCAGTGACGTCCTCCATAGAGAAATGAGAATTCCCAGTCCCCTGACACGGAAATCTCACGGAAAAAGCCGCGGATGTGACAAGCCATTGGTCCAAATGTTGAATCTGAGAATATAACCCTCTGGCTGTGTTTGTTTGTGTCTGCTATCATACAAAGAAGGGGGGACCAGTCAAGAAAATTACACTGATGATAAAAAAGAGGGAGGAAGAACCTTAACAGGGAGGAAAGAGGGGAAAACATAGAGGAGTAAAGAACAGCTGTTGTCAGAGTGGCAAAAGGAAGTTGTCCGTCATCAGCTCACACTTGACTGAGAGATGACTGGTCTCGCAGAAAAGGAGTGACAAGTAGGGCTGGGTAACAAAGTGCAATACTTTTTTGGCACCGACTGAAATGCCTCAAATTGTCGAGCATTGGCAAATGTCTTGTCGTTCAAAGTCAGTGAGCCAACAAGCAAACAGAATTCTTGATGTGCCAAGATCTAAAAGTGCTGGTGACTTACTGTGTGGAGGCATCAAGGAAAAATGCAATAGGTTACAACATGGGTTACGCAGTTACAGTTTTTGCCGATTGCTTACACACATGTTGCAGACTTTGGCCCAATGAGTCAAAACTTAACACACAGGCCGAATAGGACAAATCACAGGGAGATAATCTTCTAACTTATACGGCAAAATGAAGCTCTTGAAACAAAACCTAACAATCCCATTTCAAAACTGTTTTTAGCATCAAAACAATACACACATGCACCTTTGAGTTACTCTTTCCTAGCAGCAACAACACACAGATGTGCTTTATGCAAAACACAGCTGTATTCAGTACTTTGGATGGTTTTTGACTTTAAAGTATCATACAGATTTTTTTTCTGTGAAAGATTGATCCACTACAGTTGATCTAGACATATGAAAACAAAATGTAAACGCTTCAGATTTTTTATTTTATTTTGCCATTTCAGGTTTTTGCAAAAGTAAAAAAAACAAACACACAAAGACACACAAGAAATGGTACCACTAGAATGTTCTATAAACATAGTGTTGTAGGGGAATGATTGGAAGACATTTAGGCTATGGATCCTGTCTCCTGTTGGCATCTGGCCACATCACCTCATCCACGTCACAGGCAATGTCCTCCCTTGCCAAGCAACGGGGGAAATATCCAACCTCTAGAAGAATTTTTTGGAAAGATTGATCCACTATATTTTCAATTAGACACATGAAGAAAATGTAGAAAAGCTTCTGAAAAAAAGTGTATATTGCAATTTCATGGTTTTGGCCAACAAAAGAAAAAAACACAACGAATAGGTAGGATCGCAGTTCAACAAGCAATTCAGTGTGTCACTATGAACTCTGAAACAATTACACTGAAATAAAATAAGTGTTGTAAGGAATGGGGCGAGTGGATTATGAATCCTTTGGATACCGCCTCCTGTTTGCGTCTGGCCACATTGCCTCATCGACATCACATGCAATGTCATCCTTTGAGAACCAACAGCGAAAATATTCCTGATATCCAGTCTAAATTACCTAATTATTGAGCTATTGTGTAGTTGGGCTGGACTTTCTGCCCAGGCTCCTATATTGTTGGCCATGATCTATAACATGGTCCACTATAGTGACCCTGTCTCCGCCTGTTGCCTTCTTTGTCCTTGTTCTCCTACCGCTCTCTCTTGTCCTCTTCCCCTGACTCTTACTGTCTCACAAAGAAGCTGAGCTAACCTGAGGTGTATTTGTAGTGATAAGGCTCACACTGATTTGTATTCAATTAGTTTTATTTTGTATATTTCATGTGTGTGAGTCTGTGTGATTTTCCAAATTTGGTTGTGTTTTGTATTTTATATAGCCGTGTTTTCCCAATGATTGCAGGAGATTTCATTTTTGAACAATGTGTCTTATGTAAAAAACTGTGTGTAGTGTTTTGCAAGAAGTGTTTTGGAGAATTTCAAACACAGTGCAAAGCATATTTTGTGTTTGTAGGGTTGGTGCTTGTGTTTAGGGCATGGTCACAAAAGTTAGAGGTTGTGATGCTTTGGGCCTAGCAACCACTGTTAGTGTGTAACCATTAGGCAAAAACTGTAACATCAGTAAACCTTTATTGATATTTTTTTAAATGCCTAGGAGCTGAAAAACAAGAAAAATATGTGTTTTTAACCATAATGTCCTATAAAATTGCTATCAAAAAAGAATTGATTTAGAACAGGAATAAAGTAAAAGTATTGGCATCTTTATCGATATCAAAAAATGTTGAACAATACCCAGCCCTAGTGACAAGAGAGCTGAGGTATGCTCCTGTTCAGAGCCATGTACAATACTTTCCAATCGTCTAAGAGGCTTACAAGCAGTTACTGTCTCTACTTACACGCATAACCATTGCAATGTGTTTTACATAATTTAACCTGTTGCACGGCCCCCAGGTTTTCCTACAGCAGTGGCATGATGTCATCAAGTCAATACACAGAACAGGAGGGCCATTATTTTATGTGCCATGCGGTAATGATCACATCTGTAAAACCTGGTGATGCCAGTAATGAAACTAGAGAAGACTTTGAAAGGCCTTGATGTGTGTGTGTGTGTGTGTGTGTGTGTGTGTGTGTGTGTGTGTGTGTGTGTGTCTGTGTGTGTGTGTGTGTGTGTGTGTGTGTGTGTGTGTGTGTGTGTGTGTGTGTGTGTATGCATTTGATAGGAAAACAGCTCGTGTAAAGAAACTGTACAACTGTCATCTGCCAAAAAGAGTCATATGAACCCGGCGGATGTTACAGGCGAATCACACACAGATGTTCCTGTTCTGAGCACACTCTTGTTTGTCACACAGCTACCAGTTTAATGTGAGAAACAATTTTCATAGCTTGTGAAAAAATCCTCAAAGACTCAAGATAACATTTAAGAAAATGAAAAGCAGGTGACTATATATTGCTGACATTTGATTATATAAAAAAAAAATGCATACATTAACCACGCATAAATTCTGCGTTTGCCTTTTTTCCAGCTGGGAAGCATTGAGGCAGAGAGTTTGTAGGAGTTTCACAAACTGATGTAAAACATAGCCACAGCTTGACATTAGTTGAGCTTGACTGACCCTGAGAGCTGGCTATCAGCGGCTTTAGTGAAAACATGGCAGGGTTAGAAATTGGCCCCTACTGAGGACAGGACGTCTTAGCTCTGCAACATGTCCAGTGACTAGCGTAGCGATTAGCTGACGGTTAGCTGACCTGACAGGGGTTTTGAATTTATACGTTCCTGTAGACAGCAGAGGTAATCATATCAGTAACACTGAGAAAGCCTGACGCAGCAAACACCGCCAGCGTGTGTAAAACAAGCCTCTTGAGATGCCGTGACTGAAAATGAAATAGATCCACAGTAGGGCAAATAATACAAAAAAGACATGAAGGAGTCACAAGGTTCAAACTGGGGGTGTGGGAGACCTCTAAAATAGTATAAAGGGGGGCCTAGCTATTTCATTTGATTTTCTCTCAAAATAAAAAAGACTTGACTTGGTTTCACCACCTTGTCAGTTGACTTGTCACCTTGGCAGTTTTCATTGAGGCAGTTTAAATTAAAATGTTTTCTCAAAAAGGCTTTAAACAGGCCAAAGGGCACAGACCTGCAGTTGTGAACTGTGTGCGCATGGATCGACTGTACGCAAACACAGGAAATAATTGTTATTCTTTTAATGATTGGGGCAATTTTAAATAAAGAAATATTTAATACTGTTTAATGTAGACAGTATATATACAGTATACACAGTATAATGTTTTTCTGCAGTCTAACTGGTTGTCTCACTGAAGTCAAACTGCAAATTGGCCAAAAGGGTTGAGTGTCTTACAAGACAAGCCAAGAAGTCGAGAGCCCAGAGGATAGCTCATGTTAAGGGCACTGAGAGAGCAGGCAGCTAGAGGACTTGATGCTGCACTTTAAACCTCCTGATGTAACAGCCTCAGCATTATGCAATGGACAGATGCTATGTCTCCATTAAATCTCTCACTGCTCGGTCTCCATCTCATGTGACACACAACGATCCTATTAACTCATTGTCAAAAGTGAGCCATGTTGATAATTAGCACAGAGTTGTAGTGATAAAGCTCTAAGTGTGTCACCTTCCAGAACTGGGACAGTTGAAGCTACAGGGGCTAATAGGAACACTCACTAACAATGGCCCCAAATCGAGATACGCATTCAGTCACATGACAATCCTCTTAAAATAACACCTATCCTGTCAGGTCATATACTTTATTTATATTCTATCAGCAGAATTTATATTTGGTGTTTTTAAGTTGTCTACCTTTTTGTGTGTGTGTGTGTGTGTGTGTGTGTGTGTGTGTGTGTGTGTGTGTGTGTGTGTGTGTGTGTGTGTGTGTGTGTGACACATTGCCCATCTAAGGAGGAAATGCAGGAATGAGAAGAAGTGAAACAGATAAGGTCCATCACCTTTTGATTTCTTAATTTTCCACACAGACACACCAACATGTGCACACACGTACACAATCAAAAGCTATAAGGACACTGTGAAACACTGGCACTGCCCCCCTCTAATTACTCGTCCATCAAAAGCTCTGTTTTATCTTTTTCTCTCCTGTCTCGCTGTTTCTCATTCTGTCTTATTTTCACAAGGACCATCAGGATATTCTCTCCGTGTTGTCCTCCATTAATCCATCTTGATGTATAACTTTAAAAAATTATTTCATATAATTTTATTTCACTTTTTAGATAATGTTTTTTTTAATTGTTCCATCAATGTAATTTCCACAAACATACAGTAAGTTAGGACACTTGTGGAGTTTAAGATCACTCTTTGAGCTTTAGGCCAATGCTGCCCTCTGCTGGGTTCAATTTGTATCACTGTTGGGGGTTATATGAATGCAGAAAAAGAATAAGAAGAAATTAAAAAAAAGGGTATCCAACACATGTATAACATTACACTCAATTTGGCTGAACCTTAATGTTGGGATTTTGTTGAGCGAGTAGGTGTCCCTCACAGTGAAGGAGCAGAAGCAGACTGGCAGAGGCAGAGCAGAGTGGAGGGGCTGGGGTGTAATGTTTAACCATGTCCTGTATGTAAACTGGGCCTGATCCGTTCGAAGCATGGTATGCAATTTCTACTATCTTGAAGTGAATGATGGAAGTGGATGATGGAAACAAATGAGGAGTGGTGTAGTGTGATATAACTTGGGTAGGTTGAAGACCAGTTGAGCTACTGCACTCCGGATGAGCTGAAGAGGACAGGAAGCACTTGTAGTAAGACCAGCCAGGAGGGAGTTGCAGTAGTCTAGATTTCAGATGACAAGAGCCTGGAATAGAACCTGTGCAGCCTTCTGGGTTTACAAGGGGACTATAGCGTTCTGGTGTTGTGCAGGATGTAGTGCAGCAATGTTTGCAGTGAGGGAGAGTTGGTCATCAAGTGTCACACCCAGGTTCCTAGCAGTCAGGGTTGGGATTACCACAGAATTGTCAATGGTGATAGTAAGGTCATAGATTGGAGAGCAATTCCCTGGAAGGAAAAGTAGATTGGTCTTCTCAAGGTGGCGTTTCAGGTGGTGTGTGTGGACACCCATGAGAGATCTCAGTCAGACAGGCAGGCAGAGATGTGTGCTGCTAAATGCATTCAAATATTCATCAAATGGTACACTTGAAAAGTAGTTGAGTGCAGTTGTTTCGAATTGGCTGTCCAAATCAATATAAGGGAAAAGACAGAAATTAGTGGTTGTGAGAAAATCTCAACAAGAGAAAGGAACATTTCTGCTACACAAAGTTGGGATTATTTCCTGCGGCATTCCTCCAGTCTTTGCTGTTTTTGTTCTTGCAAATTACTGGCTATTTTCACTTCTTCGGGACTTTGAAAATTACTTAGTAATAGACATATGAAAGTGGTGATGAAGGGTAGCATTTTAACGTCATTGCACTGCCTACGTGTACAGTGTACCTTATTTTAGATTTTGTTTGTTATGCTGAAAAATACCTTAAAACATAACATGTATGCATGCACAATATGGTTATAAGCTTTAGGGTAATCCACCATCTGAAGTCACCCACTATTTGTCTGATATACTGTGGAGATATGAAGAAAATGAATTGGCCATTATCCAGACTCTCTCTGCAGTGCAAAAGTTAAACGTGTAATATATAACATGTTACATTATATATATATACAGTATATGTGTAGCTATATATATATATAGCCGGAGAAAAATCACCCGCTGGCGAATCCTCTCCATCTAAAAAAATAAAAGAGCAACGTGTTGCTCCATCTTCTTTACTTTTATCTTCTTGTCCTTTTTTCTTGTCTTTTTTGTTATTTTTTTTCTTCTTGTCCTTCTTTCTTCTTGTAGGCCTACTTGTTTCTCTGGTAGGCTACTTCTTTTTCTCCGTCGCACCTCTGCCACGTCATCAGGACTCACCCGCTATTGGACCATTCACCACTTCTGTCAGGCAGCAGCTCACCAGGCAGGACAGAAAACATGGACTGGGTTTCAATCCTTCATCGCCAGTGACCCATACTGCGGTTTGTGTGACTAGCTCACCCAGCTACTGTCCACCTCCGGCATCACCATGTAGATTACTGGCTACTTCACCTCCCCATACTGTTGCTGTTTATGTGACTAACCCGACAATACGTACAAGAAACACTTGTCACTTTAATACTGCAAACCTGTCAAACTTGGTATCCATTCCCCTTCAGCCACAGTCTGCTGTAGTAAATAGGGCTGACAATGCTTCACACTCAAACACACTAAGTTTGGCCTTGTTAAACATCAGATCTTTGTCAGGTAAAACATTTTTAATTAATGATTTTATTACCAAGCACAATCTTGATTTTATGTTTTTAACGGAAACTTGGTTGGACCCAGACAACAGCTCAGCTGTTCTTATCGAGTCAACCCCCCCCAACTACACTTTCGAGAGTGAGGCCAGAGCTCATAGGAAAGGTGGTGGAGTTGCTAGTCAAGTCAAGTCAAGTCAAGTTTATTTATAAAGCACATTTAAAACGACAGCAGCCGACCAAAGTGCTGTACATGCAGAATAAGATAAAAAACATAGGCAAGACAGAGACAAAATCACACCGGGGGAAAAAAGAAAAACACGCATAAAATCATTAAAAACTAAATTTAAAAATGAAATAGAAATATCAAAAAGAAAGTCAGAAAATATGCCATAATCAAGGGGGGAATGCCAGGGAGAAGAGGTGTGTTTTCAGTGACGATTTGAAAATGTCAACAGACTGTAATGATTTAATGTGGATGGGGAGGTTGTTCCAAAGTCTGGGGGCAGCTGCGGCAAAGGCCCTATCACCTCGGGTCTTAAGTCTGGTTTTCGGAACCTTGAGCAGCAGTTGGTCGGAGGAACGTAGGGATCTGGAAGGGGTATGCAGCTGTAGGAGCTCACTGAGGTAAGGGGGGGCCAGGCCATTCAGGGCTTTAAAGACAATTAAGAGAAGTTTAAAATCGATTCTGAAGCTGACAGGCAGCCAGTGAAGTGAGGCTAAAACGGGTGTGATGTGGTCGTGTTTTTTCTTGCCGGAGAGAAGACGAGCGGCTGAATTCTGTACTAGTTGGAGACGACTGAGGGAGGAGTGATCCAGGCCGAAATATAAGGAGTTACAGTAATCTAATTTGGATGTGATGAAGGCATGTGTAGCTGTTTCTAGATCGGATTTAAAAAGATATGGTTTGATTTTGGCCAGGAGGCGGAGCTGGAAAAAGCTGGCTTTGACAACAGTGCTGATCTGTTTATCCAGTTTAAAATTCTGGTCGAAGATAAAACCTAAATTCCTACCTTGAGTATGAATATTAGGACCCAAGGGGCTGAGGATGTTGGCTGTGCAGGCTGTGGATGAGGTGTTGCCTTTAAACAGGATGATCTCTGTCTTTGAGTCATTTAATTTAAGGAAGTTGTTGTTCATCCAAGCCTTAACATCACCCAGGCAGTTTAAAAATACTTGTATTGGATCGTTGCTAGTGGATTTTAATGGAAGATAAATTTGGACATCGTCTGCATAAAAGTGGAAGGAGATTTTATGATTTTGGATAATGCCACCAAGGGGCAACATGTACAAGAGGAATAGAATGGGGCCAAGGATGGAGCCTTGGGGGACTCCACAGGTCAGAGGGGCTGTATCAGAATAAATGTCACCCAACTGCACCGAAAAACTTCGGTCAGTGAGGTAGGACGAGAGCCAGCGGAGGGCGGAGCCAGTGACGCCAACATGATTTTTAAGGCGCTGCAGGAGGATTGCATGATCCACTGTGTCGAAGGCAGCTGAAAGGTCTAAAAGGATCAGGACTGCAGGGCTACCTGAGTCAGCAGCTAAAAGAAGATCATTAAAAACTTTGAGCAAGGCAGTTTCTGTGCTGTGTCCAGGTTTAAAACCAGACTGAAATTTTTCATGAATGTTGTTCCATGCTATTTTATTTAATGAATCTTTAACATGCAAAAAGATGTTTTATGGAAACTTTGTTTCATTTGAATATGTGGCTCTCAAGTTAAATTCAGCCTCTCAAGCTATTTTTATTAATATCTACAGGCCACCTAAATACTGTGCAAACTTTTTTGATGACCTTACTGGACTACTGTCTGTAATCTGTATGGAGTTTGACTGTTTATTGATTGTTGGGGATTTTAATATACATGTGGACAAACCCGAGGACAGAAGTGCTAAAGAACTATGCTATGTACTGGAAAATGTTGGACTCTCTCAACACGTAAACCAGCCTACACATAACAAAGGTCACACCCTGGATTTATTAATTTCAAAGGGCCTGGACATTTCAAACCTTTTAGTGTCTGATGTGGGTCTCTCCGACCATTCATGTTTGTTTTTTGGGAGTACAATATCTTTGCACACAACTGCAAAAACAAAGGTTATCAAAAAACGGTATATTACTGAAAACACGAGTGAACAATTTATCCAGGCATTTTCTCTGTCCCCGCTCCTCCCCTGTATCTCAGTTAATGAGCTTGTATGTAACTTCAACTCAAAAATTACAAATGTTATCGATGCTATTGCACCCACCAAGGTGAAAATCATCTCTGGTAAAAAAAGGTCTCCCTGGAGAAATACCCCTCAGGTCAGAATTGAAAAAAGAGAGTGCCGTAAAGCAGAACGCAGATGGCGAAAAACAAATCTAAATGTTCACTATGACATCTTCAAAGAGAAACTACGCACGTTTAACCTAGAACTAAGAAATGCAAGACAGTCTTTCTTCTCTGACATCATCACCAAAAACAGCAACAATGCACATGCCCTGTTTGCTGCTGTTGACAGGCTAACAAACCCTCCTGTGTCAGTAGCGTCTGAGCATCTTTCCACGAGGGCCTGCAATGAATTTGCCTCCTTCTTTACTGAGAAAATTCATAAAATAAGACAAGCTGTCACTGCATCAATACCAGGTTCAAGATATGTTTTATCTCTGTACCCATCTAAAACGAATTCAGATGCCATGACAGAGTTTTTTCTGATAAACAAGAAAAACCTGGATGACATTATACAACACCTGAACTCCTCCTCCTGTTGCCTTGACATTCTGCCCACAGGCTTCTTTAAAACTGTTTTTAGCTGTATGGCCTCAGATGTCCTAGAAATTGTCAATATGTCCCTTCAGACAGGTGTATTCCCACAGGCCCTGAAAACAGCTGTCATCAAGCCACTCCTAAAAAAGAAAAATCTAGATACATCACTCATGAACAATTATAGGCCGATATCCAACCTACCATTTTTAAGCAAGATCATTGAAAAAGCTGTTCATCATCAGCTAAATAACTACTTAGCAATGAATAACTGCTTTGATGTCTTTCAGTCAGGTTTTCGACAACACCACAACACTGAGACTGCTCTGGTTAAGGTCCTCAATGACATCCACTTAAACACAGACAGTGGCAAAAGCTCTGTATTAGTTTTATTGGATCTCAGTGCTGCATTCGACACAGTTGACCACAACATATTACTAGATCGACTAGCAAACTGGGTTGGACTCTCTGGAACTGTGCTAAACTGGTTTGAATCATACTTAAAGGAAAGAGACTACTATGTGTCAATAGGCAATTTCACATCCGAGCGAACAAATATTACATGCGGGGTCCAACAAGGTTCCATTCTTGGGCCTCTTCTGTTTAACATATACATGCTACCGCTAGCTCAGATTATGAACAAAAACAAATTATGCTACCATAATTATGCAGACGACACACAAATTTACATAACCATATCACCAGGAGACCATAGTCCGATTCAAGCACTAAGTAAATGCATTGAACAAATCAATGACTGGATGTGCCAAAACTTTCTTCAATTAAACAGGGACAAAACTGAAGTAATTGTCTTTGGTGCCAGGGATGAACAATCAAAAGTCAGCGCACAGCTTAAATCTGTTATGTTAGAAAGCACACACCAAGCTAGAAATCTTGGAGTAGTGATAGATTCTAACTTAAACTTCAAAAAACACATTAAATCAATTACTAAGTCAGCCTACTACCACCTTAAAAATATATCGAGAATTAAAGGGCTAATGTCTCAGCAGGACTTAGAAAAACTTGTCCATGCATTTATTTTTAGTAGACTTGACTACTGTAACAGTGTCCTTGCTGGCCTTCCTAAAAAATCAATCAGACAGCTTCAGCTAATTCAGAACGCTGCTGCTCGAGTCCTCACTAGGACCAAAAAAGTGGATCACATCACCCCAGTTCTGAGGTCTTTACATTGGCTTCCTGTTAACCAAAGAATTGATTTTAAAATATTGATGTTGGTCTACAAAGCCCTAAATGGTTTAGGGCCAAAATACATATCTGACCTACTGGTCCCTTATGAACCAGTCAGAGCTCTCAGGTCATCTGGGACTGGGCTATTGAAAGTCCCCAGAGTAAGGACCAGACAGGGAGAGGCAGCCTTTAGTTTTAATGCACCCACGCTCTGGAATAAACTTCCAGGGGATTTGAGGTCCGCTTCAACACTCGGCTCTTTTAAATCAGGTCTGAAGACCGTTCTGTTTCCGTTTTAACCTGAAATTTTAATTTCTCATTTTGAATTTATTTTTTTTTTTATTTTTTTTTTGGAATGTGTGCTCTATACTTGATGTATTTTGTTCTTACTTGATGTATTTTGTTATTGCTTATGTAAAGCACCTTGAATGGCCTTGTGTCCGAAATGTGCTCTAAAAATAAACTTGCCTTGCCTTGCCTTGCCTTGCCTTGCCTTGCCTTTTCCTTTTTTCCTCCGTTGTTAAGGCTGTCTCCGTTGGCAGCTGTCAGGGTTGCTAGGCAGCACAGGAGCGGCGCGTCGTCACGCAAGGTAACGGCTCGTTACGCAAACCAGAAATGCTCTGTCTACGGAGACCGTCTCATTGGCCCTGTGTTCCAATCCCCATACTTCCCTACTATTTAGTATGCCAGAAAAAGATTTAGGATGTCCCAATACATGCACATCAATTGTAGTATGCTGGGAATACATAAATGCCCTACTAACTCCAATTGCATTTTGGAGTATTTGTCTTTATTTTTGACATTTCTCGACATGATGAGAACAAAATCTTCCTTATCTGATTTTTTTCTCTCCTTTGGCCCTTAAACTCTTCTGTACTTTAGTATGTAGTGTAGTAAAAAGAAAAAGTATGTGAATTGGAATGCAGGGTTAATTTAACGCTCCTTGGCCTTCGGTTCGGCCTTCGCGGTCAAATATGATAATGTATTGCCATGGTCTGCCACCAGAGGGCATTCTAATTACATATAGCCTAATGGCAAGAAAAAACATGTGTTGAACTAGCCTATATCAAACATATGAAGGAATAACAAATAGAAGAATTTGTATTTGGCATGTGTTTCTTAATTATATTGGCCTATAAGTTAAATTATTCTATAGGGCCTACACAAGCAAAGTTTTTTAAAAAAGGACTAAAGCCAATGCTCCACTGATCGCCTTCACTAGCAAAAATCCTTCCACTACTAAAGCACAGAAATTCTCTTGATCCCATAGTAATATAACCAAACAAACCTCTATCAGACCAAGGCTGGGTTTCATGTTTCAAGTACATGCCTATTCTATTATACGTGGCTTATTTTCTCTGCAGGGTAAGGTAAAAAAAAAAAAAAAAAATCTACACTGATATTGCCTCACATGTCTCTCAGCAGTAGATCATGTGCTCTCTAGAGGCTGACCAACATTGTAAGCTTTGTTGCCAAAACATACTGCAGGCTGCCTATCAGAATCAACATTATCAAAGATCAGGGAGTGTTGTGCAACCACATAAAGGAGCTTGACACAATGGAATGAAATATGAGACGACAACACTGTGGTGTTTTGTTATCTGCATATGTTCCAAATAAAAGTTAGTAAATTATAGTTGTAGATCATATTATTTTCCTTGAAGATTATCTAATTACAAACAGGACATTTGTAATGCATTATTTCCTTAATTTGCTCATTACTACATTAAACAAATTGTACATACTGATTGGTAAATGTGTCTTAAAAGTCATCATCAATCAAGATGTCTTAAAAAGTTCAAATGTAGCATCTTGTTTGTGTGAATAGGGAGCATTTTATTTTTAAATATTTTTGGGCCTAGCCTAGTTCCATTTTAGCTGCACATTTGAATGTCACCCTGTACACCAGATTGACATCACTGATTATTAATTTGATAAACAATAATATGCTGCTCAATTTGTTGACTTAAGTAAAGTCATAGACAGATTATGAGATAATGGGCCCCTGGGCACAAACTCTTAATGGGCCCCCCACTCCTCCCTATCAAGTCAGGTACACTGACTTTTCCACACAGATACATACAATTAATGGCAAAAACATATTAAGGAAGTCAGTGTTTCCCACAGGATTTTGGGATACTGTTGGAGGGACCCTGGTCCTTGTCGGGGGGTTCGGGGGCATGCATCCCCCCCGGATTTTGTTTTAACTTTTTAAAGTAAAATGCATCAATCTGGTAGCCTGGCATTCCCAGACCTGCCACTAGGCGCTGGCAAATTAAATTTGCTGCGCCTGTTGGTCTGGACACTCTCCGTTGAAGCTTTTTCAAAAAGACCAGAAATCCGGGCTCACGTTTCAATTGGTTCTATCTAATATGGGCGCGCCAGAGCCCTTTGTATGGTACTCTGGGGAGGACGTAACCGGATGACGACAGTGACGTGCATGCGACTTCGAAGCCGTGATAGTAAACATCAAAGATGGCTGCGGATATGTGTGAGTTTGAGACTGCTTTGGCCTCGACCCTTTACAATTTGGAAGACGGCACTCAAATCTTTCATTAGCAAGTAAGTGGAATGTTCTGTTTTGCCGACCCACGGCAAACGTTTAATTTAACAGTTTAACAGCTGTTCGCTAAATGAACGGGGCTTATGTCACCTTGTGCATCGCTCTGATTGGTTGTAGTGCTATCCAACTGTGTGCAGTGGCATTTGAAATGCACTCCCCTTGAGTTGGAAATTACTATTGATCGTGGACAGACCCTCTATCGTTCAAGATATCAGGGTCTGGATTTCCAGGCTATCAATCTGGTGCACTTTGAGAGGAAATTTTAGAGGCTATATCAAATCCTGAGATGCAGAAGGAACATTATTTTTCAGATTTTTCTTAAACAGGCAGCACTCTTTACTCTGCAAGTGTAAAAACAGTAGATTGGTCTGCAGACCCATGTTCTATGATGGAAGTGCCCATTTCAACAGATAAAGGGTGGACAGCCCGTGTGCCCGTGCAGTAATCCACCCCTGATTAAAATAGTTGACACAGTAGATCAGACAATGCTTGCATACATGCACACTGCAGTCACGTGGAATTAAAATACCCAGATGGAACCGCTCTCATTGACCTCAAGATGTGCTGATAGTCAAAATGACATTTAGATTAATGTTTTTATTTTTTATCTGGTCTATAAGGTCTAAATATAATTTTAAGCAGATGAGACAGTGCCAAAATCCAAAGTAAGCATGTACTAGTAGCTCTGAAACACTATGTAGAAACTAATTCACTGCTCAGTGCATGAATCTCACAATGCAATGCTCCATCCCTGTTGGACATTACTTTGTATTTTTGTCTTATGAAATTGGCCGGTCATGACACAAACATGATGCATTCAGCAAATTATATAAAAAGTTGACCTTAGTTTTCAAAGGTCAAATTGTTAACAATATTTTCCTGCCAAGTCAATGGAGAAAACATCGGCGAAAATGTACTGATTTGAAACTACTCTAACCGCTAAACTGGTGAAAATGAAAAAAATAAATAGAGCTCTATCCAGAGAGTATGTGCAAAGGCTGACGTGAGCAAACTACAGTAGACTCAAACTCCCCTGCCGAGTAGACGTTTCCAGGCCCATTTGCATGTATTTAAATGAGGGAATATTCCAAATCCAGCGCGAAATTGCTCCGATAAGCAAATAAGCCTTGTTGCAAATGGCATCTTATCATCATAGGCCAGCGCCAATTGCAACAGGACGTTAAATGATATTGAACTGATATTGATTCATATAATGGGGGAAAATCTCCAGGCTGGGGGGAACTGTAGGCTACTTGATGGAGCTTAGGTTTATTGAATAAGTGCTGCTTTATTAAAAACTATGTCACCGTATAAACCTGAGATTTGTGTAACAGCCGACCTGTGTTGATGTGAAGCAGATCATAGAACATTCATCACCACCATGAAAACCTGGCCAATTGACTTACTGAAGCATCTGCTGCACCGTACGTAAAAGCGCACTGAGCCGAATCGGCCGTTTCAGTCGGATACTTTTCCCCCGTGGGGAGAGACCCGTTCCTGCCTGCCGCATGATCTTTTGTTCATAGCAAAACGAGGGAAAACTGCGCCTAGCTGCCAAACTTTGTGGGCATGTTAGCGCCGGCATATACTTTGTGCAAATTCCTTTGTCCACTAAAGTGGACAGGTTTGAGGAGTTGGTGATGTCTGTGGAAAGGTTTAAGAACGTTTTGTTTGGAAAGTTGGGTGCATTGAATAAGGAAGTAACACCAGGCTGTGTCGATCTGCTGTGTGTGTCCCGTTCGTAAATTCCATAGATAGTATATAAAATTCAAGTAAATTCATGCTTTGGTCGCAGCGGCCAGTCAAGTCAGAGGGAGGTGGGGTTTAGCCGGAGACGACTTCATGCCCGTCGGATACTGTGGCCTTCAGTGCGCGCATGTATTCGCCGCTAGTATATGATATAAATATGATAACTTCTACATATTCATATTTGGTCCAAAAAACCTCACAATCAATCAAGGGTGCACACCTTTGTGCCGTGCAAAAGCAATATTCGGAAGCTCAGGCCGATCTGACTAACAGTCCGAGAGATATGCTAGCCACAGGAACACACACAGACACACACTCAGACACACAGACAGACAGACAGACGTTTCTTGCTTTATAGATAGAAGATGTGTGAGAACAAGGGAAGAATTAGATGTGTTTACAAGCATTAGTTGATTGCCATAAAAAAGGGAACTGATAGTGCCTGTGAAAATTACCAAGACGCTGTAGGCGATAGAAGATGCTACACGCAATATTAGTTTCCTGTTACAGTTTTTCACAATTGCTTAAACACATTTCCTGATAGACTACCTCACTTTTTCAAAATCCTTAACACAAATTTCAAAACTCAAACACAAAATGCAAAATCCTTCACTTCCATTGCAAAAGCACACTTTACCCTCAAAACATGTTAACTCTTCACTAAATGGTGTTTTCTTTTCAAATGACAAACACATGACTAGACATTTCTTGCACTCATTGAACACTGGTGTGCAGAATGGAAAACTCTAGATGCAAAACACTATATGAATGCTTTATCAGTAGAATTATGCCTTTGCATGTTCATACACTTTCACCTACAGTAACAACAAATACTTTACGGTTTTTGCCAAATCCTAACACACATGTTGCAGAATAGTTTATTTTGCCATTTCAAACAAACACAATGAATAGGTAGGACTGCAGTTCAAGCAATTCAGTGTCTCAGTATAAACTAAGAAACAATTACAGTAAAATTAGGGAACAATGGTTAAAAAAACAGCGTTGTAAGGAATTGGGTGGTTGGATTATGAATCCTTTTATGGATACCGCCTCCTATTTGCATCTGGCCACATCGCCTCATCAACATCACACTCACTAGCCTCGTTCGACTTGGAGCCGTCTTGCTCAGACCTGCGCAACTATGATGCGCATCTTGCTGAGCGCACAACAAAAATGCTGCATAAATGCTGTGCGCTCAGCAAGACGAGCGTCATAATTGCGCAGGTCTTAGCAAGACGGCGACATCTCAAACGAGGCCAATGTCATCCTTTGAGAAGCAACAGGGAAATGATCACCTGATATCCAGTCTAAATCTCCTAATTATGGAGCGACTCAGGTTTAGCTGCACTCTCTGTCAGGCTCCCTCATTGATAGGCCATGATCTATAACATGGTCCACTATAGTGTTCCGGTTGTATGTGTCTCTGTCTGTTGCCTTCTTTGTCCTCGTACTCCTGTCGCTCTCTCTCCTCCTGGGGTCTATTTGTAGTGCTAAGGTTTAGACTGATTGGTATTCAATTAGTTTAATTTTTTTTCAAGAAGTGTGTTGGAGCATTTCAAACACAGTGCAAAGCATATATCGTGTTTGTAGGGTTGTTGCTTTGGTTGAGGGCATGGTGACAAAAGTTAGAGGTTGTTAGTGTTTACAGTATTCGTCAAAAACTGTATTTGTACCAAAATGTGCAGTCTACTGTAAATCACAGCAAACAGGAGCTCATCCCTGACCCTTCTATAGCTAACTGCACAAAAGCCTTTTGAGTTTAGAAATGTGATTGGCAGTGTGTTCTGTGTGAATACCAAGAGAGAGAATTCAGGAAGAGTGTGCAAGATACAATATAGAGAATTGTGTGTAGTGTTGTGAAAAATGTGTGTTTTAGAATGAGAATATGAGTCTAAGGCAGGAAATGTGTTTGGAGTTCAGCAGAATTGGTTAAGCAGTTGGTAAATTAGTTTCAGATTGTGCACATTGTGTCTGATGTTCCAAAAAATGTGTTTAAACAATTGTGAAAAACTGTAATGAGGAAGCATATGGTGATAGCATCGAATACTTACTCATCAACAAAACAAAAACAAATTTCAACACACCTTTGTGCCGTGCGTAAGCAATATCCGGAAGCTCAGGCCGATCTGACTAACAGTCCGAGAGATATGCGAGCCACAGGAACACACACACACACACAGACAGACAGACATACGTTTCTTGCTTTATAGATAGATAGGATTAGTCAGACACACAATTGATCGCTACAGGAGGCAAATCTCTCTGCATCTCTCAAGAAGAGTAAGAATGTTCTACACTTCCTTGTATTTTGAAGAAGATTATGTTCTCAAGATTGTAATACAATTTAAGAAAAAGTTAGGATTGATTATTATACTATTTCATTAAACATTTAAACTGCTTATTGCTGCTTGTCCATAAAAAGTACATAAGGTACAGTAAACTCTTGTGAGGCATGCCCTAATAGGCCTAATAGTATTCTTTATAGCAATTCCTATAGCATATTCCTTTATAGCAAGGAATGCTGGAAACAGGAACAGTATGTTTCAAAGTCATGTGCATAGCTGAAGGGTCCTTTGGTTGCTTTATGAGTCTAGAAATCAAGATTTGGCACTTTGATTACGTTTATTGAACAACAACATTTAGGAAAGTGTTGTTTAAAAGGCCAGTGCAGATACTGGCACGATGGAAGTTAAGAATGCTGTATTAAGATTAAGTGCACAGCCGGATGACTTCATTTTGCAACAGCCTATTGTCTTTAAAACTCTGTACAATTACAACTGACTTATCATTTGGTTGATTTCAGGAGTTGCATTTTCTTGCAATGCGATAATGGCTTTAGTGACACAATTAAATGTAACATTATTTCACTGACAGTGAATTATTTGATTGATCAGCAACTGACAGATAACGGTAGTATCCGAATGAGGATGTCGACACTAAACATGATAGAGATAGAGTCATTTTAAAACTCATGTTTTTACATTTGGCTGTGCCACTGCTGTAATAATCCTTAGTTTTTAGACTTAATTTGCTAGCATCTGCAGATTAACCGTGCAAACCTGCAATGATGCATGTTGTCTACATTATAAATAGGTGAATATATATTTAGTAAAAATATGAAACATGAAATTGTTTAAGTGGAGCACTCTTTTCTGGCTGAAGGATACCAGGGAGAGATTAAATGAAGCGGTAAACAGCAGTTGGAGCAGTCATTAACAGGTTAAATTTTTTCAGACATGAAGCTTATTTATGACCCTTGTTTCAAATGCATTTAGATTATCACAAATGCAAGCTTGTCATAACATGCATGCTGGTGTGAACTCACAACCTGTCAGGTATGATAAATGTCATGGGTGTACAAACAAAGGTTTCATGTCTGCTAGAAGGTTTTGTTTGTTTTGTATGATCATTCCATTTTGAATATTAAAATTGAACTCTGTGTAGTGCCTGTGTGCCAACTGTAAATGGAATTGTCATTGCCATTGGATTTTCCAGCCATGTCATATAAGAAGGCACCAGTACCTGCATAACTCAGTGTTAACTGTTTCCACTGTACAGATAGTGGCTGCACCTGTTCATGATCACACTCCCTATTCACACAACTTGCAACTGCCGTACTCCAACTACAACAGCATGGTAAGTCTTATCCTGACATATACAATATATGTTGTGCTAATTTCTGTAGACTTGAACCTAGATTAGTTTTACTGAATTTGTTATTGAAGTTCTATCATCACTAACACAGTTTTCTCCCCACCTCTTCTATTCCCCTATTCCCCTCCCTAACCCTTTCATTCTATGTTCTACCCTTCTGTTCTCTTCTCTCCTCTACTCTTCTCTTCTCTGAAGGAGTTCAATTGTACATTAATAGACACCATCCTGGAGAGGTACTACCTGCCACCGTTTTATGGCATAGAGTTCTGCATTGGTTTCCCTGGCAACCTTTTGGTTGTTCTTGGTTACATTTTTTTTTTGCCGAAGTGGCAGAGTTGCAATATTTACCTCTTCAGTCTGGCAGTCTCCGACCTTGTTTTCCTCTGCACTTTGCCACTTCTCTCGTATCTCTATGCAAATAACCAAACACTGAGCAGTCCCTTTGCTTGTGTTCTCAACCGCTATATCTTGCATGTGAATCTATACTCTTCCATCCTCTTCATGGTTTGGCTAAGCATGGACCGCTTCCTGCTCATTAAATATCCAACCCGGAACCATCCCCTGCTGAAGCTACGAACAGCCCTGTTCGTGACAGGGCTGAGCTGGCTAGCTGTCAATGTGGAAGTTTCTCCCATGATAGCACTGATGGTCCATGATTTGAAAAGTGGAAACAGGAGTCACTGCCAGGATTTTGCCAGCCTCAAAGGATGGGATAATCCTTTGGGCTACAGCCTGGGGCTAACCTTGTCTGGTTACATTCTCCCTCTGCTTGGACTGTGTGTTTTCTCCTATCAAATTGCACATATGCTCCGTGTCCATGAAAGGGCTATGCAGTGCAAGACAAAATCCTTCAAGCGGCCTCTTAGGGTTGTAGCATCAGCTGCAGCCATGTTTCTGGTTCTCTATACTCCCTACCATGTGCTAAGAAATGTAAGAATAGCATCTAGACAGCTCCAGCCAGGGCTTCAGCTGTGTACAAGGAAGAGTATAGAGGGCCTGTACATCTTGAGCCGCCCGTTTGCCTTCTTGCACAGTGTCATCAACCCTGTCTTCTACTTCCTCATGGGTGATAAGTTCAGAGAGCTCTTAATGGCTAAGTTCAGAAAGTTTGTTAGAAAGAAAGAGCGGCAAGGAGACCCGGTCTGACATAGTTCAACACAACATCCCTGCATACTTTAAAAAAATACATCCACAGGTGAATCAGCTATTGTATTTTGTTTAAAGTTTTGTTGAATTTTTTTTTTTTAAATAATACCTCACATACAGTATTGTGTGAATAGGTTGCTGTTTAAATTTGTGTCTGCATCATTATATATATGTGCGGTGTCATGATGGAGATGCATGTGTGTCATATACAGTATGCTTACTATTTTTGGTCAGCATTGTATTTTATTACCTTTGTATGTGCTACAATTAACTCAACTGCTACTTACATTAATATTGGAAGTTTAAGGATTTGTGAGAAAATAAATATATTTTGAAATATATGTTTTTCAAAAGATTGTGCTGAGGTATTTCTTCTTCTGTGTGACTGTCAATATGTTTGTTTCATTTTGAAGAGGATTTTTTTTTTTAAAGTTAGCCATATCACAACACTAGTGCAAGGCCAATTCACATTGATTTGATTGTTTACATAATGTCCATTATGGATCACAGTGTTTTCTGTTCATTTAAAGTTAAATTGAATGCAAAGCTGTTCAGAGGCAACATTTTAATCTTTGGATTTCTGAGCATTTCATAAGTACCATAAGTCAATCACATATAAACTTTTACTTTTTATATATTTTTTGCGTTCACAAAACTTTTACACCGGGAATATAAAAAATAAATCTTAACTATACGCAACCGACAAATGCTTTGGCTGACTTTTTTCCTACATAATTTTTCCTGTGTAATATGAAACTTGTGTAGCTATCCTTTACAGATTGATAACATAAACAGTAAATACCATCAGCCGGCGGCTTATGCAAATGTTTAGGAAGCGGGTGAATACGTCCATGAAGAGGGACCACAGATACGTTGTGATGAGATAATGTATTTATATTTTACTTTGTAAGATTAATAATGGTAACATGACGATGATAAAGCAGATACAACTTTGATTTAGTACAGTTTTGGAAACACAGGATGTTCTGGTCTGACTGACCTAAATCGTTCCCGGGAAAAAATCGGAACTGTGCAAATGCATTAATAATAACTATATAAAAATATGGTTGTTTTTGCTGATAGTCTCTGTTGCTTTCATTAGAGGAAAAAAAATGTTTTATTATCATTTCAATGTTCCTTATTTAAACACACTTAACTTCAAAAGAATGGATCAGGTGCTATTCCTTCAGTCATGACTTGTCACACCACACTTGAACCATTATTTCATTTACATTGGCTTCTCTCCTGGATTGAGCAAACAAAAGAAGCAAAGAGGAAATATCAGGCTTGGCCCTGTGTGACCGTTTCAAGTTTCATAATAAAGGTCAGATGAGTGGTACTGGGACAGCCCATGAGAAAAAAGCTGCACATAAGTATGTGTGAGCACAAGTACAAAACCAGCTCTTTATTACAGATAATATGATATCCTAATAAAATACCACTTTTGGGATATAATTCCATTTCAACTGGGGCCACTGAGGCCACAAGGCATAGGACACATGGTAAGATTGTTTGGAAGGTTGCTGCTGTATGTTAAACTTAAGGTGTCTTGAATAAAGCATTTGTAAGGTAGAAGTAGTAGTAATCAATTTCACTCTACGAATTTAAATTAAAAAAGCAAATAAATCTACCTTGACAGGATTTGGCTTCATATCATTCAGTATATAACCTTTTTAAAATGATTTATGTCCAAGCCTTATGAGCAGTGTTGCTGCAAACCTGAGGCAATCATGTTTGAAACAAAGTGCATATTTGCAGGAGCAGTGTGTGCATGCTTACTTACATTCCTGTATGTGAACAGAGTAAGTATTTGTGCACTTTCTACTGTATGTAGATATAATCCGTGCAAAACCACTATGCATAACTAACAGTTTCCAGGAATCATCTGCCATAATCCATTTCACGTTATTGTTATTAGCCCTCCATAGCCGTGAAGGAATTTGGAAACAGTTCAACATTTCATCTACAAAGGGAAAAATAAGTGCTTACAAAAAAAGTATCTAGTTACACACCTGCACACAAGGTTAGTGTATAAAAGAATATGAACAGCATAGTGTAGCGTATAAATAGTCCATTTTATAGCAAGGAGGCGTGGAGTGCTTTGTTTAATGAGTCCTGATGAATGAGGTTGACCTATTTGAATCAGCATTTTGTGTAAATGGTTTGTTCGCCTTCATGCATCATCCTCTTTGCTATCCAAATAGAAAAAAATAAGCTTTTTTTTCTAAGCGTGTTTATAGATTAACTCGTTCTCTTGTCCACGTGAAACCTCTACAAATGCATCTGGGACTGATTCACCTTAGCAGTGCCAGGTGGACTTAGTCCGAGTCGGTCTGAACAGAATATCCTTCCCAGCATATTGTCCTTTTCACTTTCACTATGTATGTTTTAAGTCAAGTACACCTATTCTAGTTTGTCTGTATGTATTTGCCCACACACACAAGTAACTGATCCATTGGTAATGTTCACAAACATTTATTGACAGATAACAATAAAAAGAGAAATTATGCAAATCAAGTTCTCCGATATGGAAACGAAAACAGAAGTAGTCATATTTACAATAGAGAATATAGCAGTGCTTCAGCAAATGAGCCAGGTTTCTCTCACAAAGAAAATGGTTGTGGTAGTGTTGTTTCTTGAACAAAATGAGAAACTGGTTAAAAAAACATTCAAGCAATGCCTTGCCAAAATGCTGAGACTTTGAGCTACTTTATCTATGACGTTTTTCATCTATACTTTCCTATATTCATTAGACAAAGGCAAATCTGTAGCAAGAGCTATACTAGTCTTTTAAATATTAACATGTAGAACGTAAAATGTATGACGTAATGCGCATTTATTTTCTTTTTCGCAAATGAGTTCACTTTTTGGGTTCCTACACATAAAGCTGTTTACACTACAATAGAAAAATACTTGAACAAAAAAAATCATACACACTCACAGTCACAAACACAACTTCATCCTTTTAAATGGGACTCTTGATAGCCTAAGACTTGTATTTGTGCTGAACATGTTGAAACTCCAAATAAAATGTTACTCAAATGCTTTGTTGGACATTCATCCCTCTCTTTGCAATATTACTTAATCATGTTTAGCTAAGCGCAATAACAGTTATGTTGTATGCATGGTATTAAGGATGTTTGGAGGTATGCAAATTGCCTAAAATAGGTTGATTGCTTATAAATACCAATATTCTGAGTGGAATGCTCAAATTTTAGAATTGTGTGTAGCCAGAATGTGCAGCCATTAAAATGCAAGCGAGCCTTGAAGTAATTATCGTTTTTATACTACTGAAAATATGTGGAAATTAAACTAGCTGCACCAGAGAGGTACTGTATAACAACAAGCCTCGACTATGTGCCAAAACTGTGAGTTATGTGAACAAATCTCAGTATCACCTGCACTCAGTAATACATTGAATTTCCCCTAGAGAGATCATAGGAATTCCTCTTCTTTTGCTCCTTAGCTTTGGCCAAACTCAAGATACATTTTTGCCATTGTGAAAAACCTTGCCTTCTTTGCTAAGACCTATACTGAATATTTCAAACAAAAACAACAAAAATGGAAATGTTGAGTCATTTTTGGGTTGGCATTACTAATGTAAACTACTAAAGAAATGGACATAATATCCAGTAGCAGGTCCTATGCAGCACCACACAGTGCCAGCAATCACCATCCAACTTTGTTCCCCCTCAGGTCTGTTGGTAGTATTGAGTGTGTTGGACAATATAACAATAGTACTATTGTACTTGAAATATGGTGTCATATGTGCTGTTTGGTAATCAAACCAGATAATGTGGACAAAATAATCCTGCTTCCTACTGAGTTACAAAACACAAAGAACTTAAAATAGCTTTCAATATATTCACAGAAAAAAAGCATGACCAAAGAAAATAGGCAACAAATGAAACACCAGATGGGAAAAATGCACCCAAATAAACATTTGTGCATTGTATTGAAGAACTGGAATGAATATACAGTAACAGTTTTTTACAGATTTTCCTTGAGCCATTTGATATAGTTGTCTGTCATGCGACGTGCAATCAGGAAGTCGGTTGGCCATACGGTGAACATCAGCCCTCCATGAAATCCTGTGTCATAGTGTTCATGTGTCACCTCAACACCAGCAGCACGAAGCCGGGTGACATACATGATCCCATCATCGCGGAGAACATCATACTCACATGTCAGAATGTAAGCCTTGGGCAGAGAGTGCAAAGCTGAGTCTGGAACCAGCAGAGGTGATGCTCTCGGGTCAGCCAATGATTGAGATGGTCCATCCTTGCCAAATGCCTCTCCTCCGCCTCCTTGCTGTACAATAGGAGCACTGTAGTTGTACTTGCTACGATATGTTTCAGGCAAAAAGGCGCTCCAGTTGACAAACTTCAGCAGGTTGGAAGACTCGGGGTTATTGTGGGTGTTGGCCATCATGGCTCTGAAAAGGGCTTTGTCAGTGGTGAAGTACTCACTCCAGAAACGTACCATGAGGGTGCGGGGCAGAATTGGCATGTCTTTATTCTGCTGATAGGAAGGCGTGTTAAGATCCAGAGCTTGTAGCACGGGGTATACGAGTGCTTGAGCTTTCAACTGAATCAGCTGTCCAGGCTCTTTCCGTAACTGTGATGAGAGACAGAGGGATTAACATGTGGTCAAAACATTTGAAGAAAATTGTATTTCTTAATCAGATGAAATAAATAAACGTTCAGCTCAATGTGGTGGTCATGGTTTTTTTCAGGATAATTAATGGATCACCCCAAGTGTTCTGTACGTCTGTTATTCGTCTCTTCTCTGAGCTGTTGAATTGTTGGGGGGGGGGTCTCCATTGTTAACTCAAGGAACATACATTTCCAAAAGATTCTTGTGAAAGCACAATCTTTACTGTTTTGACACTTGTTACTGTTGCTCACTTGCCTGTTCTATCTATTATAAGGGAATGTGTAGTTATCTGGTGAATAGTTGAGATCAGTATATGAAATAGTAGGTCAGTATTGGTCACCTCAGATCCTGCACAGAACACGTTTTTGTCGTCCAGGGTAACACATTACTATTCATCATAAACTGGCTAATTAACTTTGTCTGGTGTCCGCTCTTCATACAGTATAGTTTAATATGTGAACAAGAATAATAGAGCTGACCAGGGAAAGAACAAAAAGATTAAGTACCTGCTGGGAGACAGCAGCTGCCAGGTTCCCACCAGCACTATCCCCAGACACAGCAATGCGTCCTGGGTCGACAGAGTACTGGGCCAGCACCCCCTTCTGGAGGAAGTGTTTGACCACACGATATACATCCTCATATGGGATGGGGAAGTGGTGAGCAGGAGCAAGACGGTACCTGAAAAACCCAAAAAGGAGCATGCAAATAAACATCCGTTTTAAATAACATGTGCAGGGACATTATTAGAGCCAGGGATGATAAATATTAGGACATTTTCAAGGTGAGAAACAAACAAACCACAAAATCACAGTTGAAATGCCATATTTCAAAAATGTAATTCAGATATAGGACACATTCACAGTTATTTTATTTTACCTGCTTATTAATTAATTTAGTTTTCTTTAACACAAATACAAACAGTAGCTATATAAATCTGCTGTCTCATTTCATTTATTCAAGTTTTGGATAAAGAAATTAGTGTGTAAAAGTAAATGTATAATAAAGAAACAGAATTCAGCTCAAGCAGGCTGTAAATGTAAAAGTGGTCCGTATAACAACTAAATGTACCTGTATTCAGAAAGATACATATTGGTGTGGTGAAATAAGAACACAATGTTTTCTTAAAACTGTCTATTAATGTAAACCTGTGATAATTTATTACATTGATCAACTGTACTGATTAATGGTAAACAAAATGAGTTTCGGTGTGTTCTGTAATATTGAATCAGCAAAACAATTAATGAAACCGCTTGTTTAAGAGCATTTTTTTCCCCAAACATTTTAATATGAATTGTCTTCAGAAGACGCATACATGTGTTGGAAATTGCAACTACACTTTAGAGATTAAGGTACATTACAAACATTAACATAGTCTCCTGCCCTATCGGTATCATCTTTAGCCATAAGCTAAATGTCACACATGGCTGGATGAGATTGAGAAATTCTGGAATTACTCATTGAACCCTTCACAAGTTACAGACAGGAATTTGGATGTGGCAGATAAGGCAATACCACAACGCATCCCTCTCTGGTCAACTCTTCTGCCCATTGTCAAATTCTGAGTCAACAAGCACGACCACACAAAAAAGTATGACTTAATAAGTACTTTTCTTACATACAAGGTTGATTGATAAAGCAGAGAAACTGAAGAGTGAATTAGAGTATACTGTGAAAGAAAGGTACAGCGCTGAGATGCAGAGTTAGAGCCAGATGGCCAAAAAAACAACAGTGTATGTAGCTTTGAAGGGGAAAGGCTGGGCAAGATCCAAATGAAAACATGTTAGCTTCACTCTAGTGCTTCCTCACGTCCATTTAGCTAATGAAGGAGGACAGCCACATAAGACACCAGAAAACTGTGTTGGATAAAGAAAGGGGGTGTAGCAGGAGTGAACTGTGTGCAGTATATTACAGGGGCAGCAAATGCCTGGTTCTATAAAAAATACAAAATGAACTTACTCTACGGAGAGAACAACTGCATCTAGCTCAGTGACCATTTTTCTAGCCAGGAGATCATACGGACTCATACCTGCATAGGAAGACATAGGGCAGAAAAACCAAAACAACAATTGAATTCCATCCATTCCTGACAGTTTACCATTGTCCATGAAGGTGACTCTGCAGAAACAAAGATGATCCTGCCATCTAGTCTAGCAGTGCAGCCTTAACATATTGATGTTATTATAAATGTTACAACCGTTCAACAGATTGCAAACACAGCATGACATCTGTCAGACTGAATGTCATGTCTTTACAATTTGGATCAGCAAGGGTAACCACCCTCTGAGGTTCCCACTGCTCCAGCAGACGGTGTGCTTTTTTGTTGAGGCTTGTGTTGGATACTTCGTTCATTATTTAGGATCCTGTCATAAGAGCTGTCACGGAGAATCTATATAAAGCAAAGCTATTTGCCAGATCAATTTAATAGGGAATGTTCAGCATATGCTCTCAGAGTATTAGGAACATCACTGTGTAATGAGCGCATTACAAAAATGTTATACTGTTTCTAACCATCTTTGGGAGTCAGTCATAATTATGTGCAATAAAAGAGAAGAGAGTCCAACCGTGCACTTACGGGAACTCCCCAGACACCATCCTCCACCATGCAGGTATATGACAGCTCTCATGAGGTCAGTGTCACTGCCCTGCTTTTTTGGCTGGTACAGAACCACCTCCACTCCGTCAAATTTCTCCTCCATCACCTTGACATGCTCGTCAGACACTGGCACTACTCTTTCAGCCAGAGTAATGAAGTACATAACCCCCATGTAGTCTTTCAGCCCCAGTAATTCACTGAGGTCTGCCTGGAAAGGGAAAAAAAGCATGAAATGTAGAGACACACTACATAATTTCTCATTGGTCATCAAACCTGAGCCATGAGTATTACGTTTTATACAGTTAAGCTAACTTAAGCCAGTTTATCCTATGTAAACATCGAACTGACAAAAGCCTCCAAGGTTCAAAACACAAAGGGCTAATATGCACAACTATTTGGCCATAATACCAATAGAGGAAGACTGTAGTCATGTGAATATTGCCGGGTAAAATGTCATCAGCACCCTAGAGTTATATCTGTTGAGAGATAATAACTAAATGATAAGTTTTAAAATCATGACTCCTAATCCATTATGTCTGATGAGGTAGGCAGCCAGTGGGTATCATAAGCTAATCATCTTATGCTCTTCCACAGTGACCACAGCAAACTCATCAAAGAGCTCCAAGCTCTTTGGCACTGATAACAGTCTGGGGGGGAAAAAAATAAGAAATAAAATAAAGAAATTGGACCACTCCGTTGCATTTGCTTAATTGAAAATAGGAAAAAGCCAAAGTGTACATTGCAGTACAAATTAATTTTATTTACAATTTGATTGTTTGAAATGTGTGCAGTAACAAATAGTTAAAATCGGAAAAGAATTTGAATTATAATGTGACCAGATAATCATTTAGAAGACTGTGTTCTTGGCCAAGGGATACATTTGGCCTTAGTATGGCAGCATCAGCAAAAATAAAGGCTTGGCTCAGTGTGTTTGTGTAATAGATGTTTCACAATGAACACAGCCTCTTACTTTACAGAATATTGACACTTTCTATGCTAAAATATATTGATTTCTTCACAAAGAATCAATCTTTCAAACTGAAAACTAATCTCCCTGCAGCAGCAACGCTGAACAATGTCCTGTTGCATAAGCCAGTGCTTCCTTGATATAGCTCATACTACTGGAATAATACATTCCTAGTTTCTGAAATTATATTGATATCGACAAAGCTGTGACAAAATAAAGCCAATGCTCGTTTTTATACTGTTACAATCATGCATTAGCTGATTGTGTTTTGAAACCTATAAAGAGCTGTATTAGCAGAATCACAATGGGTAAACCAATGGCGTTAAACAGTCATTAACAGAGTGGAGTTTCCTTTATAGAGTCTATCATTAGAACACTTGAGCAGGACTATATAACACATGGTTTATCATCTGACATAATATGTAAATAGCATGTTTATCCACATCAGCAAAATACAATAAAAGTTTAACATTCCACTTTACCTAATCTGAAATAACCAAGGTAGATAATCTTAAATAGGCCTATTTGGCTATTTAAGGCAAAATTATCTAATCAGTGCTAGATAGCCTATTATGTTAATAGATAGCCTATCAGTAACATAATATCTAATATCAAGACAGCCTGCAAGAACACAGTTTTCCTTACCAGGTGGCTGAGACTTCTGAAGAAAGAGTTGGTCAGCATTAGTTTCCATCTCTCGTCTATCTCCTCCGGAATGGGTTCATAAATATAATAAGCGGTAAAAGAGCAGAGAGCGACAAATAAAAGGATGCTTCCCGACCTCATTTTACAACGTGCGTTCTCAGCAACTAATAGCAGGGAGGAAACACAAAAAGGGTGTGAGCTGCGCTTGTGAACAAGTCACACCGGTGTGCGAAAAAAGGCTACTTAATTTTGGATCCAGACCAGCTTAATATTACTGCACGTGTTTGGTGTCATCTGATGGTTATCGGCGTGCATGTTTGGAGCTTTTCTTCGCTGCTCGCGCGCGTCCCGCAAAGCATATCCGTCCCGTAAATCCGGTGAATTGATATTAAGCATCAGTGATAAGGAGGTTCACTCACGAGGCAGGACCATCCCACCTTGGCTCGAGAAGCAAATTCCTCAGGTGCCTCCTAAGCGCACGCAGTCTACACAGGACGCGCGAATAAACTTTGTAGCCTGCCAACATGAGAATGATACGCCAATAGTATAGCCTATAAAATACGTTGCTCTCGCATTTGTCTTTTCACGCTGTCAAATGTGTCATTGTTTCAATACTTCAACGAAATACTACGCCTGAGGTTTTTTTCTTGACTAGAAGTCACTCCAGATTCCTGCAGCTGATGATGTAAGAGGCGCTCCGTGAGAGGGAACCGTAAATTACGTGCTTCTCCGCCTACGATCCTCGGGTTTAAGTTCCGTATATCCAGTGACTGTAGTGCAGCTAAATAGCTACGGTTGCAAAGCAGCCTAAGCTAATTATATTATTTGTGACAGAGCCAGATGAGAGGTCTCCTTTCCTGGGAGGACTGGCTGTCAGCAATATGACTCTAATGCACTCACGTTTCGAAAGGACCCTGCACGAGGAACAGGATTAGTGCTGTTGCAGGAGTTTGACAAAGAACTTGCGTTCAGGAGGGTTGATTTCGTCCAAGTAGCCCATAGGAGTTTACTATCATTTAGTTTCTTGACAGTGTTAAGCCTGTGTATTAATTAAAGGAGTCACAACATTACAGCTGTTTGGGAAAGGGCAAAACAGGTCCACACAGGTGCATGTCCAGTATTATTTGAGGCAGAATCCTTATCTTACAGGGGTAGCTTATGACAGTAATTTTACTGACAAGCCACTTCCATATCAGAATTTGTATGAGGATTTTTATTTTTTTTAGGAAATGTACTTATGTGCAAACTACTCCATTCTAAATTGTCACTCAGAGCCAATTGTCGAACAGAATAACGACAAATAGCCTATAAGAACATGCTGGTGCTCTTGCAGAAGAATATAGGGCACTTTTTTTTAGATATTATGACCAAAACCCACGATCAAGGTAAGGTTGTTTTTGTACCCTTTCACATTCACTGGTTTCACAGCTTTGTTTAAAAGCTAAACTCTATGCAGCCACGTGATTGTGTTGACCTCTGTGTTATGATTGTCTCAAACTTTCTCAAAGCCAAGTCAGAATTTTTAATTGGCCTGTGTTTAGGGGCTGGCAATTGTCTCTTACCATCAGCCATCAAACTCTTTTGAGATGCAATCTACAGGATCCAGGGCGTGACAGAGGCTTGGTGAAAGCCTCTGTGAGAATGATCACTGCTGAGCTGTAGAATACTAAATGTCTTCTCTGAATACAAAATTATACTTGGGACTCTCCAGGAATCTCTCTGGAATTCCCTCCCTCCTTTTCACTTCAAACCACCGGCCTCTTCTCAGCTTCTAAGGAAAACCTCCTCAGTTGCTTAGTAAATCTTTCATGGAGCTGCCTTCATTCTTTGTGTCTCGTCAGTGGGGAGGACAGGTGTCAGAGTGTGCGTGGGTGGGGATGTCTTCATGTATCTAGAGTCGTGCTGTGCAGTGCACTGCCACATGGCCATCTAACACCCTGCCGCATGTGGGGGTAGCTCAAGTGGATGTGAAAATGTCTTAAGCAAGATGTATGCCTACCATTCACTAGAAGACTCTGTTATAACAAAACTAACAATATATGGCCAGGGTCGTAACACCCCCCTTCCTAAAAAATCGGACATTTCCCCCAAAAATGTTCGATTCACCAAATCCGAGACAGAGCGTCCGCCATAATGTTATCCTTACCCTTCTTATGATGTATAGCTAGATTGAAGTCCTGCACAAGCAAGGACCACCGCATCAGCCTCTGGTTAGTATTCCCCATTTGTGCCAGGAAAACTAACGGGTTGTGGTCTGTATGGACCTCGACGGGTAACGAGCTGGACCCTACATATACCTCGAAATGTTGGAGGGCAAACAGTAGCGACAGGGCCTCTTTTTCAATAGTACTGTACTGAATTTGGTGCTTTGTGAACTTTTTGGAAAAATAGCAGACTGGGTGGTCGATACCGCAGCCATCCTTCTGTACCAGCACTGCCCCAGCACCACTGGCACTGGCATCCACCTCCATTTTAAAGGGTCGCGCAAAATCCGGCGCCGCAAGAACAGGTGCGCTACAGAGAAGAGCCTTGGCACACTCAAACGCGCTCTGGCATGCTGGTGACCACATGAATGCCTTGGTGACACTAGTTAGACTGGTGAGGGGAACTACGACATCCGCAAAATTTCTGCAGAACCCTCTGTAATAGCCTGCCATTCCCAGGAAACGGCGAAGCTCACGTCTAGTTTTGGGCACGGGGAACTCGAGAATCGCCTGTATTTTTGCGGTGAGCGCGCGCACCTGCCCCTGCCCCTGCCCCTGCCCCACCTCCTTCCCCAAATATGTGACTGTGGCCTGGCCAAAGTCACATTTTGCGAGATTCAGTGTAAGTGATGCTTTTTTTAATCTAGCAAAGATTTCGCTCAGAGTCCCAACGTGCTCAGCCCAACTGCTTGTATACGCCACAATATCATCTAAGTACATTTCACAATTGCTTACACCAGACAGCACGATATGCATTAAGCGCTGGAAGGTTGCGGGTGCGTTTTTGAGGCCAAAGGGCATGACGGTATACTGCAGAAAATCGGGGGGGGATGAAGGCGGAGATGTCAGACGCACGAGGAGTTATAGGAACTTGCCAATAACCCTTTAACAGATCAAGTTTTGTAACAAATTTAGCAGAACCAACAAAATCAACACAATCTTCCATTCGGGGAAGAGGATACGAATCTGCCTTAGTGACCCCGTTAACTTTGCGGAAATCTGTGCAAAAACGCAGCGTTTTGTCTGCCTTGGGTACAAGGAGACAGGGAGAACTCCACGGACTAGAGCTCGGGACGGCTAACCCATTTTCCAGCAGATAGTCAACCTCCTTCTGGAACAGTGCCCGTTTAGCGGGGTTCACACGGTACGTGTGCTGCTTAATTGGGTAGTGATCGCCAATATCAACATTGTGCGAGAGGATGGTGGTGCGGGATGGGACGTCTGAGAAAAGGGATAGATTGGTTTCAATTAAATGAATGAGATCATCCTGGGCCGAATTATCCAAATGACGCTATGTGAATTTGCCTGCTAACATCGAACCGCTCAGGCGGAGCAGCATAAGGGAGCGTACTCACGGGGGTGGACGTGCCCGGAGACCTCTCAACCTCCATAGCCCGTATGTGTAAACGCATGAGCTCGCACTTCTTTGACTTGAGCTCGCACTCCTTTGACTTGAGCTGCAGCTCCACCTCTCTTAGGCGGAGCGCCAACTTGATATCCTCCGTCTCAAGCCCAGCCTGTATCACCGGTATATGATCTGTGCCATACATCGGGGCGGCAGCAGAAACCTCGGCCCTTAACACCGCCCCGTTGCTGAACGCTAGTGAGGCCATGGCAGCACCAGCTCCCATCTCCCCGACTAACACATCAGGTGCACCATCCGTTTTAAGCTCTTTATCACCACCCCCTACCACCAGCTGCTCCACCAAAAGCTGTTTTAGCTCATCTTTTTTAGCATTTCTTGGAATAGCTACGTCATAGAAATTGGCAAACAAAACTAACTCAGCTTTTGTGCATCGCTCAAATTTATCCACAGTCGGCTCCATATCCATATCTGTCCATATCAAAAGACATCTTGTAAGAAACTGCCAACCAAAAACAAACGACGGGTTACTGCTCTGCAAGCACAACAAAAATGCACTTTGCAAAGACCGGACGAAAGCCCCCAATTTATTATGCCACGGTCTATGGGAACCAGAGACACAACACAAATGCGACAAATACCCACTCCCCGATCCCCAAACCACCACGCACAGACTTCTAACGTAAAATAGATAATAATTTATTTAAACTGAGCAATAGTGAACAAAAGCAACATAAATCTTCAGGGTGAGTTAATGCCAAAACAACCTATACTGAAACAAAAGAACGAGCAGAACCCTAATCTAAACATTAACAAAAGAAGTCGCATGGTGTAAAGTCAGAATTAGATAAGGGGTTTGAAAAATGGAGTATAAATGGGTGAGAAAACATGAATATATGCATGCTGAAAGGCCATGTTTTATTATTGTAAATAGTAAGTGGACTTGTGCATACACATTTTTGAGTTTGGCACCAGAGCTCGATGGTTTTTTGTCCTCACAACGGAGCCTTGGAGGCAGCGTTGACTGGAGCTGCCTGGAAGGCACTAACTCTAACCCTAACCCAGGGGTTGACACTAAGGTTTCAAAAGCACTTGCCCATAGGGCAAGTACAGGTAATGTTGTACTTTCCCGAATGTCGTGTTGACTTGCCCAAAAAATTTAAAATTAAACAGTGATATATGCTTATTAAAATATACATTTTAGCAAACCTTATCTCTTAAATGCAAACACTGCTTACTTGTCTCATCCTAACCATATACAACCAACAACAATTCATATAAGCCGAGATATCATGACATCACACATACAGCCAAGAGCTTGGTCCTGCTGCAGCATCGTGAAAGGGCCTCTTTTTACCAGGCACCTGGCCTGGTTTTGGGGGTCTCAGAAAACTCAGTCTAGCTCAGAGTCAAGCTGAATGTTAGCTTCCACACACATGTGTTCAGAAAAAATGTACTTATTTTACTTATCTAAAACGGTCACATTGTGCCAAAAAGTGATCGTCTGCCATAAAATGATTAAAGTCCACCATGTTAAAGCTATTGCCCGGTTATACTATGAGCAAGGAGGGGATCATTCATTTCTTTTCATATTGATACCATTATAAAGACTCCACAAACCAAATCTTTATTTATGCTTTTGTATTATTTTGTTAAAATAGAACTGGTATTATTGCTTTACTTGCTTATAAGATTAGCAGAGCTAAGGATAGGACTTTAAACAGGTCATAATTCCATATTTAGGCCTACTCATTATTTTATATTGCTGGGAAAACAAGTTTTTCACCCAAACTGTATTATTCAAGCTTCTCGCGAAAAACTAAAAATTATTTTTTCTTGATGTTACATTTGAACACATCATGATGTCCTTTTATTGACCTGTGCCTAATAATCATTTTACTGAGCCGACCTGAACACATCACATTTGAACCGTTTGCGATTTCTTTTTTTTAAGCTAACTAGTTATTATCCTGCAGATTTTAATATGGATTTAGGGACTTGCTAAACAGTCTCTTTTGTTGATCACCGCTGCTTTGAATGAATGAAGAGACGGTGCCGAGCCCGTCTGCAGCGGCTCAGCGGACGGGGTTTTTTTTTTTCTTTTTGTTTTGAGACAGAGTTGAAGCGGGTTGAAGGAGTTTCTTCAACACAGTCGAAGGTACAACACTTTAGTTGAAGATGACCCGACTCTACTCAATATTTAAAATTACATCATGTGACCTACTGGACTTGTTAGAAATAAAATTTTACCGTGTTCTTTTAACCAGAGTTGAAGAAGGAAAAACAAGTAGAATTTTTATTTCAAAGCTTAAAGATTTATTATCTAAATTGAGTGAGCAGAAAACATGTAGGCCTACATGGAGCTTACTGGATTCTCAAAAAGCGTCCCCAGTAAGACTGAAGACAAAATGGTGGGACATAGGGTTATATGGAAACAAATACATCATTTCTGATTGGTTGACTAATGTGTTAGAGGCTGGCCGATGACGTCTTCTTCTTGCTGGTCTTCATAAGATACATTTCATGTTTTACTAAGAGAGTGCTCATAAGAGAGGTGAAGGGAGGGTGCGGGGTCGTTGCTAGGCCGGTTGTCATGTGCAGGCACATCCCACACAAATAGTTCTCCCCTGACCTTGGGCAAAGTAGCCTACCTACTGAAACGGCCTGCCTCAGTGTTGTTATGTGTCTCTGTAAATGGTGAATGAATGTGAAGTTACTAAACATACAAAAGTGTATAAATTTAAAAAGCACATGAGTATAAAATTAAGATTATTCTGACAGACTCCATAGCGGTATCGATAAGCTCAAACGTTAGGCCTATTGATTTCTGGGTTTTGAATATAGCGGAACCAGGTTCGTATAGCCTAATAGAGCCGGTTTTCGGAACGTAGACAGCGAAACTGGGCGCACACAGGCTGTTTTGTGTGTGTGAGAGAGAGATAGAGAGAGATAGAGCGTGATGCTGCTGGCTGCCGCGCGCAGCTGCTCAATTGCAAATATAGTATATCTATTTTGTGTGGGTTAGCGGGAAAAAAATTGTTTTGCAGACTCTAAAACACATGAATAAATAGCCTAGACTACTGACAACCCCTCTAATATCCACTTGCCCGTCCGGGCAACCAAAAAGCAATCTCAACTTGCCCGAACATTATTTTCACTTGCCCCGGGAAAGCGGGCAACCGTTAGTGTCAATGGCTGCTAACCTTAACTGTTGTCCTCCCAACAGCGCCTACAATACAATTCTTATAATTATAAAAAATAAATCCAGACCCCAGCCACCAAAATATGGGGCAAACGGTTTAATTTTTCTAATTTGCAGATTTTTTTATTTAAAGGAGCTGTAAACGAAATGGTTCTTTTAGCTAACTTCCTGTCAGTTACTGCAGTTAGCGGTCCCCTCGCTCGTCCCTACGTCACCACATTAATGCACTGCGGTCTTCGAGCAGCAAGTTATCTAGCATCATCTCAGATCCATAAATGTGATAAAACATGATAAAAACCATCAAAACAGACATTGGGAAGGATTTTTACCTGACCATGAGTGAGACGGGTGCGGACGGGTGTCGGTTTGTAGCGTTCTCTCTTGTGATTGGACAACATTTCGGGATACTACATAAAGTTGAATTGCTTATTACATGCAGAGCAGCTGACTAAGAGATTGGCTTTATGAAACGTGCACATCGTGTTAATGATTACTGTGTGAATAAAGAGCGATTTAACACTTATATTAATATAAATAAACCGCTTACTTCACCTTTAACCTCTTCTCAGGCAAAGTAGGAAGTGACTCTTCTTAAACTATATTTGTTTCGCCTATGTGTTTGGATCCCACTCTTTTACATGAAACTTAAATACAAGCTGTGATCACTGCCTTATTTCCTGTCTGCTGAGAATGGAGGGAGAGGCTTAACAACGAATCCAATCTGAACATAATTTCAGATTTTCTTGGTCATGCATCTTTTAGCCACATGCTTCCAGCTCCGTATGATACCAACAAGTATGAGTCATACGTTCATCAATAAATAATGCCAACAAAAACAACTGTATCTGCGTTGAACGAGAAATGCAGTAGAACAAGATACATCAAGTCTGGGCAAACTCCCCTGAATATTTGTTAGTGTTTTGCCAGATTGTGCAAGCTTCAAGAGAGATGAAATACAAAATGTTTTTCCATGTCATCTATTCAGGTAAACATAACTATAATCTATAATGTTGTCAAGCATAGTATGAATTTAAAGTGATCCTGTATAGCCGAACAGGTTGAAGCAACTGGATCCATTTTAAGCTGCAGGCCAGAAACAGAGCCACAACCTGTCTTTTTGTAATTATGAGGTTGGAAGGTTGCCTCTTGCTGGTGGGTCATCCCCTTGTCACTCTTCCAAGCAAAATGCAGTGTAATGGTGCATTTTGGCACACTATGTTCTCATGCCTGAGCTTGGGGTTCAGTGTTTTGGTTCTTATGGCTTTAAGTATGGGGACCCATTTGTACGAAAAAAATAAACATTAACAATCAACTTTACATAAACTGAGATATAGTACATATTAAGATGAATAAGCAGACATTTGCTCATTGATAGCAAACCAGCAAACATACAGTACATGGTGGATGCATAAAAGTTAGTTGAGCTCACAACAGTAACCATTAATGTTTTGTTCCAAGTTTAGAGGTAACATAATTGTCATACGAGCGAGCCTATACATTCAAGATTTCAAACACAATTATTGATAATATAGGAAAATTACACTAAACTGTGTTTGTCTTTGCCATGACAGACTTTTATCATTACCAATTCTGAAATTATTTTTTATTTGAGACAAAGATCAACCACAGCAAACAATAAAGTTGTATTGTGTTGCGTTGTATTACACTGCATCCAGACAGACTGGGATTTGCAAGTATGCATGACATAGTTGTTTATCCCAGCAGCACCCTGTTACATAGCTTTCCCCTGTGGGAACATGTTTTCATTAAGTAGGTGGCTGAAAGATGAGAAATCTATTCTTTTAAAGTTCCAGGAAATATTAGCTTGTGATTTAGGTGGTTGCATAACTTATCTAGTGGAATCTAGGACAATGTTTTGCAAAGGAGTGGAACAAGTTATTTAATCAAAAATCCTTTTAGGTGCTGGACTTCAGTGAATAAGGCAGTGTTTGGGTGTTTTCACCTATGGTTCTCTTTGTCCAAACTGTGTCATCCAAGTGGACCGAAAAGAGGACCAAAAGAAAATAATTTTTTTTTTCACATTGTCAGTTAAATTAAAGAGGACTCAGTTCTCTCTCTCTCTCTCTCGCTCCACTTAAGCTGAGATGGGGCCTTGGTCATTTGTCTGTTCACATTACACAGTTTCCATTAGAGGACTGAGTTCCATTATAGGGCTGAAAGAGGCTAATTGTGAAAACACCCTAAGTCACATGGAAAGCACATTCAAGGTAGTATGTATGACAACTGCTGCTGTTTCAGATTAGACAGAGAGAGATAGTCAAATGTGGCAGCTATTTCAAAGTAAATATTTTACTTCAGTCTGTTTTGAGTATAATCTGTTGTTGCAGTATTCTTATTTTGGAGCACCATATGAATTGATTTATTCATCCCAAAAGGCAATTTGTATGGTATATAGGGGAGAACCTAGAGGCATCGGGTAATGTGAGCCACCCCCTGTATCTAGGCAACAGAAAACATTTGTGGTCATGTTTTCAAGCCCCTCTCATTTCCCCATGGCCCTGAAAGAGAGGACCTCATGGTGCTGTGGTAAGCATGTTTTTTTTTACCAAAATAGGTATTTTGCATGTAAAAGTAAATTTTCTTGCTGTCAACTTAATCAACTGTTGTGCCAAAGCAAATGTATTCACGTAGAAAAACTTCTATCATACGTGTTGATGAACTACCAACATAAGAAACCATGTGATGCTGATAACTGAAGATTAGCCTGAAATGCTAAGAGAGGTAGTTTTTTTCTCAAATTGTGGTGGTGGGGGAAAGTGAGCCAAATGCTGTGATGAGAAATGAATGAGGCACAAGTTAAGTTTAGTCTTAAACATATTTTAATAATATGTTTTAGTAATATTACATGACATACAGTTGTGCTCATAAGTTTACATACCCTGAGAGAATTTAAGATTTCTTGGCCATTCTTCAGAGAATATGAATGATAACACAAATGCCTTTCTGCCATTCATGGTTAATGGTTGGGTGAAGCTATGTATTGGCAAACAATTGTGTTTACTCTTTTTTTAAATCAAAATTACTAGAAAAGTACCCAAATGACCCTGATCAAAAGTTTACATACCCCAGTGACTTTGATCTGATAACATGCACAAAAGTTGACACACAGGTTTGATTGGCTACTCAAGGTTCCCATCATCACCTGTGACCTGTTTGTCTATAATTTTGTGTGTGTGTGTATAAAAAGTCAGTGAGTTTCAGGGCTTCTGACAGACCATTGCATCTTTCATCCAGTGCTGCACAGACGTTTCTGGATTCTGAGTCATGGGGAAAGCAAAATAATTGTCAAAAGATCTGCGAGAAAAGGTAATTGAACTGCATAAAACAGGAAAGGGGTATAAAAAGATATCCAAGGAATTGAGAATGCCAATCAGCAGTGTTCAAACGCTCATTAAGAAGTGGAAAATGAGAGATTCTGTTGAAACCAAACCACGGTCAGGTAGACCAGCAAAGATTTCAGCCACATCTGCCAGGAAAATTGTTCGAGATGCAAAGAAAAATCCACAAATAACTTCAGCTGAAATACAGGACTCTCTGAAAAATTGTGGTGTGGCTGTTTCAAGATGCACAACAAGGAGGCACTTGAAGAAAAATGAGCTGCATGGTCGAGTCGCCAGAAGAAAGCCATTTCTGCGCAAATGTCACAAAGTATCTTGCTTACATTACGCCAAACAGCACAGAGACAAGCCTCAAAACTTCTGGAACAAAGTAATATGGAGTGATGAGACCAAAATTGAACTGTTTGGCCACAACCATAAACGTCACGTTTGGAGAGGAGTAGGGATGGGAATTGATAAGAATTTAGCGATTCCGATTCCGATTCTGCTTATCGATCCGATTCCTTATCGATTCTCTTATCGATTCTCATTGGGTGAGAGAATATGTACAAATTAGTTTGTTTGTATTAACTCTCTTTAATATCTGATCAGAAGTGTCTAGTGTGTGCATTGAAAGATTATCAAGCTACTTTAGGATTAGGAAATTGTCAATTTTCACATTAATTGGTCTAGACAATTTTTTTTTTTTGGTTTTTAAGCCCAAATGCCCTTATGTGCCCTACAAACACATACTTAAAACAGTCAAGGAAGAGCTTGTGCCTTTTGGAATATTAACAGTGCTCATTGGCACTTAAAACAAAATTCAACTGACAGAAAAAACACAAATAAGTCTTTTGAAAAGATAATACCAACTCTTTTTATGCAGAACAATTATCATGTTTGCCCTCTCAGGAAGGATACGAGATCTTTAATATATGTTAAGTGTTATTATATGATTGCGCCCTTACTCTGAAAGGCCAACGTGATGATGTTACTACGTTAACGCCTCAGGTCAAACTGTCACGACTGCACAGTAGACAGTCATGTAGGCTATTCAAGAAGAGAATAAATACGCCATAAAGGCTTTAAGAGAATGTATCACTTTGCTTATTCTTCACCACGCCAACGACAAGGAGTCACCGCTCCGTCTCAGCTTTAAAATGTACGCTGTTATGTTCACCGCGCTGTTTATTAGGCTAATATAATGTCCCTGCATCAGACACGTAGCGGATGGTTTTATACACATCGATCGCTCAAGTAATCCAAGGCAGAGCTTTTTGTATCGGGCAGAGAGCGTTATTTTAAGTGTCTTACTGTCTTTATAAAGCGTATTGTTAAAGTTTCCTTACCACCGGACCGCCGAGTCCCGCTGTGTGTTGTTTTGCGTTCGTCCCCACTGCCGTGCTTCAAGGCAGCATTTAACAGCTGATGAACGAGAGTAAACAGCGGGCCTTTGGAAGCGAATAAGAAATCCTTTTTTCCTGTTTGTATGCTGCTCTCGCCTTTTTATGTATCTCCCTCTTTCACTTGCCCACACCTAGGCTTACACACACATTAATTCATATAGCCTACATTGTATGTTCAAATCCAAGTGATGGGCAATTCTGGTGCCGAGTAAGGCAGCGGACGTTTAAACATTCAACCGTCAGGATCGCAGTCTGCGCGCTTGCTTGTGCACGAGTCATTTGATGAAATGGAAACTTTACCGTATTGTTGCCTTTTCATGTGTAATACAACCACACTTTAGAGCGCTTCTGCCTCGACGTCATGTTTGCTGCGTTCTGAACCAAAACAAAGCAGCACGTGTCTGAAGTCATGACGCATTTGCTACGAGCGGAACCGATAAGCGGCATCGTTAAGCAGGCATGTTAACGATTCCAAGGAATTGGTTGACTCGGAACCGGGTCTGAACAAGAACCGGTTCTCGATTCCCATCCCTAGAGAGGAGTCAACAAGGCCTATGATGAAAGGAACACCATTCCTACTGTGAAACACGGAGGTGGGTCACTGATGTTTTGGGGATGTGTGAGCTACAAAGGCACAGGAAACTTGGCCAAAATTGATGGCAAGATGAATGCAGCATGTTATCAGAAAATACTGGAGGAAAATTTGCACTCATCAGCCCAGAAGCTGCGCATGGGACGTTTTTGGACATTCCAACATGACAATGACCCAAAACACAAGGCCAAGACGACCTGTCATTGGCTACAGCAGAACAAAGTGAAGGTTCTGGAGTGGCCATCTCAATCTCCTGACCTCAATATCATTGAGCCACTCTGGGGAGATCTCAAACGTGCAGTTCATGCAAGACAGCCCAAGAACTTACAGGAACTGGAGGCTTTTTGCCAAGAAGAATGGGCAGCTTTGCCATCTGAGAAAATAAAGAACCTCATCCACAACTACCACAAAAGACTTCAAGCTGTCATTGATGTTAAAGGGGGCAATACACGGTATTAACAACTGGGGTATGTAAACTTTTGATCAGGGTCATTTGGGTAATTTCTTTTGTAATTTTGATTTAAAAAGAGCAAACACAGTTGTTTGCCAATAAATAGCTTCACCCAACCATTAACCATGAGTGGCAGAAAGTTTTTTTGTTATCATTCATATTCTCTGAAGAATGGCCAAGAAATCATAAATTCTCCCAGGGTATGTAAACTTATGAGCACAACTGTATGTTTTATTTTAATGTCATACACATTGTAGAAAAGCCATCATGCCAAGGAAATACACCAGGAAGACGACCTGGGGCAACCACACGGAAAGAGCACCTTCACATCTTTCCCTGTAACCTTCAGGGCTGGCATGTAGAGTAGGCCTAGTTGAAGAGTCAAACAGGCTGATGTTATAATCCAGTTGGGTCTTCGCCTGTGTTCTGAGTCCCAGGCTGTTCTCGCTGGTTCTGATTTTCCTATGCTTTGACCCCCAGACACAAGCTGGCTCTAAGGGTCCTGTGTTCTGACCCCCAGACTGTGTTCTAATCTAACTGGTTCTATCTTTCATTTAAATCTTACTAAAACCTTTTAAATTATAATATGTTGTATTTGATTTTGTTCAGAGTTACTTTCAAGTGTTTAGAACATTTGCTTTGCTTTATTGACCAAACCCCATCATTCTTTTACTAGTCTGACATTAGTTCTGGAATGTGTGGCTAGCTTTCAGGATTATTACTGTTACAATATGTGTTGTTATGGTAGTTTCAGAGTGGAAAAAGTAAGTGGATCAGTTTACCCCACAGCTGGGGTAAAGTGAGCCACATGACAACTTTTTTTAAAACAATCATATTTTCACTGCCCTTTGTCTTGAAAAAATGCTGCTAATGCCCATTTCTAGGAAACATCCTGAATTAACGGGAAATGTGTAAATTTGAGTGATAAATAATTTTAGCTCCCTTAGAGGGGAGCAAATGTAAAAAGTGGCTCAGATTACCCCGTTCTCCCCTACTAATTAATTACATGACAAGGCAAGCAATATTCCATATTTTCTAACTGTAAATAAATCCATATTTATACACACACACACACACACACACACACACACACACACACACACACACACACACTCACATACATACATACATACATACGTATAAGCTACAATGCTAGGTTGACCTGTTCCTTCATTATAATTATAATTAATTAATATTTACATCAATTCAACTCCTGTTATTAGTACATTTGCTCTTCAATTCAACTAACTTTAGTTTCCATCATCTTTCTTCAACAGGTCTCTCATACGTAACACAAGCAGCATTAAGGATTGTGAGGTTTATTCCCACACTGCACCTGATGATCATGGGACTGGGTGTAGGAAACAGCAGTGGATAAGCTCTTTATCAGTAGTTGCCTATTTAACTACTGTCATAAGGAATGTCGGCCTCTCACCCCATTCCTCATGATTTAATTCTGTTATCAGCAGACACAAGGATACCAGACGGCGTTTCCATTTGGCTACACAGTGACAAAGCAACCTATCACATCAGTGTTGGTAAAATAATCTTATCTAATATTGTCTTTCTCCCAAGTATTTTGATGCCAAATCTGACCATGGCTGAAACTTTGAGAAACACATCAACAAGTGTCTATAGCCACACCTGCAGCTCTGTGCGTCTGAAATGGCAAAGCAGTGTTTTATGGGAATTTCGACTGAAAGACAACTTAGCCCATAACGGCCACATGTATACAAGATTTTATGTCAGTGTGCCTGGATCCCTCTGAAGCCTTAAATCAGCTTGCAGTTGTTCAAAATTCTGTATGCAGGCTATCACCGACCAAGACAAATATTTCCAGCCAACCCTCTCAGGAGATCTCGCTCCCACCAGTTTAGTAGATTGGCTTCCCCAGAGATTTAGTAACAACACAAAAATGTTTTTCAATGTAGTTTATTTCTGCCCATAAGTCCCCATTTTAGATCTTGCCTCAAAACGAAATTTCGACCGAGGCCTTAAAGAAGTATTCTTCTGTCACATTATTTAATTGTTTTAATGTTATGAAGCTGCTCTGTCATTTAATAACCTTTGCCAAATAACAGGTTTTCTACTTAAAAGAATACTTCACCTATACGGAACCAGCGTTCTATCAATATAAAATCACTATTATAATATAATGAATGAGGTTTTTCTTTCCTCAGTCTTCCCTCAGCCCAGCTGTCCTGTTAATCCTGACCCTTACTGTGATGTCACAAGAAGGAAAATGTAGGGTTAGACAGTGAGACCATAAAACACTCTTTCTGCCTTTTCTCAGGCTAGCATGATCCGATTTCAATTTTTTTTGCACATATATACTACATAGGATCTCCGAGTTCAATACACCTTCATATTCCAACCGGTGAAGTAGGTCTTTAAGCAATAAAAAAATTAATTGTACCACTTCATCTGAAATTGTTAAACTTTACTTTCCAGCAGATGGTGCTAAAACACAGGTCTCCAGAGGGGGATTATAAACCCAGGATGATTAAAAAATATTTGATGGAGAAACATGAAGCATGCAAACCACCATGTTTCAACACTGACGATATACTGTATGTAAAGACATGTAATGCTTTTATCTGTATCTTAGTACTGGCTAACGGGTCAGAAGAGAGATGACTGGTTGGCCCTGAATCCATGCCCATTAATCGGGTCTTGTACTTGTCTACTGTTCTTCTCTACATATAGTTCATTATTTAACATTTTACCCAATCCTGTCTCATAACTATGTCCAGCCTCCTGGTTGCTCTGATACCTCAAAAGTTAACACAGTTAATCCTTTTCCTTCACTGCCATAAAGACCCTGTTAAAGAAGCATGGTGGGTAAAGAATGCCCTCCAGTGGCCAGATGGATCATAACATCTCTCCATATTTGATAACAGTTTATCTCCATTAACTACTTCTGAAGTGAAGTGTTTGGACTGTAAAATTATGTACACAGTATAACTGAAATATAAGGAGTATTCTTAGGAGGTGTTAAAATTCCACAATCTGTTTTAATGCTTTGGGAACTTTATCAGTGACTACACAGTTGTACATGTCCTCCAACAACACAACCACTCACCCAGACTTCCTGGTCTGCAGCTCCCCTCCGATACAATGCATGTTGCTTTGCTGACACCTGGTGAAAGGTCAAAGTTAGTAAATCAGTCCAATGGCTTTTGAATCACGACCCACAACCATTACTTTAACCCTTACCCACAACCAGAATAACATGACATTCTCAGAAGTGTATACTAAGCAGTAAAAATAGGGTTGTGCAATGATAGGAGTCAGTGGTAGATATGCCTCATGCACAGCTTTACTGAAGCATTGAGCCAACTGAAGCTCTGCCAGATTGCTGTTATCAGATTTATTATGTTTTTTGTTTAACTGAGGTGTTTAAAAAATCCTGCTTTTTTATTTGTCCCGAAGATATCCCAAGTAAATAAAACTTAGGTCAAAAGTTAGTAATCTTGTTTGACGGATTTAAAAAGTGCAAAATCAGACATGTTTGAGGTAGAAAATAAATTGTTGAATCACTCCCAAATGAATTTTGTAGAACAGATGAAGCACTGTGTCTGTAATGGTGGAAACATTGCAGTGATACACTTATTGGTCACCTTTAATGACTATAACATACCATGTAACACGTACTTTCCCCATTGACATGACTCTCACCTTTAAATGTTGCTTCCTACTCAGCAGCTGTACTTCCACAGTCTGGTTCTCTGTCTGAGTTGAGCAGATGGAAATATCAGAGTCATGATACTGTAGAGCTGAGACTAATCGGACCAGAAACACCTGCTGTGTAACACAGCTAAAGCATTTGATCGTGTAGTCACCCCTTAGTAGGGTTTCAAAGGGGTGGAAAGTTTCAACGGGAACTTTCGCTCAGGAATTTTGGGAATATTCAAAATTGAGAATTAACTAAATTGCGGTAATTTAAATGATCCGTTTCATATCCAAACATAAATCTAAACATATTAACATTATGTTTTGTTATAGGCAGACATCCATGCACAATCATACAATTAAAAAACATAACATTTGAACAGATGTATTTCTAAGTAGAACTTTATCAAGTTTTGATTTTATGAACAATCAATAATTTCACTGAACAACAAAAGGATGAAGGTTGAGTAAAATATTACGCATCTGTTTGGCCCCACCCATTCAATAAATTAAGTTTTTAGTTAAAAAAACTCCTTTTTACTGTCTAGAACGTTTGCCAGGACTGAAATAACATAGTTAGAAGGATTTAGTGCATTTGGGTTGCATTTAATTGAGTAAATTCCCGTTTATTCCCATGGAAAGTTTCCAACGTTGAAAATACCTGGAATTTTGCAACCCTTCCCCTTAGCTTGTTAGTTTGTTGCTATTGTTACTACATTTTATTTAAATACATATTTTTCCAAATGTTTTAATTTATGGGGTATACGGACAATGTTCTACAGGCAAGGCAAGGCAAGTCTATTTATATAGCACAATTCAGAAACAAGGCAACTCAAATATACTATACTGTATATACTGTGCTAAAAAATTATTCAATAAATTAAGGTATTTTAGCCAGAGTAAGTGTACTTAAATTGTGCAATGGCAATGCCCCATCACTGCCAAGTGCTTGACTCACTCATACAAACCATAGCAGGGGAGGTGCACCAGAATGATTTATAGATAAATTCCCTTGAGACAAGTTACTATCCTTCTCTGCTCCCGGTGTATGGAAAAGAATACTAGACACATTCAGGCCCTAACACACTTTCCATCCTCTCCTAATCTCTGTTATTTAGTCATCAGCTAATAACCAATCACATCCAGACAAAATATGACGAATAAGAAAGTTTAATTCAGGTCATCTATAGAGCTTCACTTCAAAAGCATACACATAGATACTGTATGTAAAGCACATGAAGAATTAACTATTGCTTTGGATCCAATAAGACTTGCAGGCCTGTAGACTTCCCTCAAAAAGGTTAAATTTTTCAAATCCCAGTCCGCAACAGTAAAAGTTTGATCTTTTGAGTAAGTCATCCAAAACTACTCATCCATATAGACTGTGTTTTTGCAATCCTTGATCTCCGGAGCAGTAAGTTCCATGCAGTTTTAGGCCCTGAAGTTAAGGATCTACAATAGTTCAAGCCAAAACATTATGCAACCTCTATGCAGCTTTTCTTTTTTACCACTGAAACTGTTTTGACAAGACTTCTGGTAGCTGCTCTCTAACCCACAGGTTGTTTTGATTTACTTTTGTTTCTTTCTACTATGCAAGGCTTGTAGAAGGTCAAGTGAAGTATAATAATGTCAGTTTTCATACTCTGAAATGGCTCCCAGTGTAATAAGTAAACAATGTGGTGTTGTCCTTTTCATACGAGGGTGGTAATGTGGAAGCATTCCTTTGATGTTCATCAAAGTCTAATGCATCACCTCATGAGTCAAAAGTAACAATGAAGCACTGTTGCTTGTCGAACCCTCTACTGAAAGTCTAGTTTTAATCTCCAGTCACAAATAAGGTCAGTGAGTATAACAGACTCTCTCATCTCTAACTGCTTTAGTGTTCTGTGCCTTTTATAGTAGTTTCTGGGCGTGTGATATTAAGACTGGTGAAGAGATTTGTTCCTGCAACAGAAGACTTGGCCAGCACTGAGGACACAGAAATATAGGAATGAGATCATTGAGCCCGACCTTTGGAATCATATGAGACACTCTGATATCATAACATTGACTGTGAAAGGATTGCGTTTAATGTATAGGTCCATGCAGACAAAATTTTAGCTGTTATGTTGGGAATTATTCTTATTGGAGCTTATTTTCATTAACATAAGCTAACACCAAATTAAATTCAGACTGGACATCAAATCCTTCAAAAAATCTAAATACAATCTTGCTATCCTTCTTTGTCAATTTCACCTGCTGCATAATTTTCCACACATCGTGTTCGCATAAGCACTGCGAAAAGGAATTGGATTTCCCTCCTGGAATCCATTGTATGTCTAGTGCTACCAGAGATCGGTCACATAACTTCTGTATAAAGCCAACAATTTATGCTTGTCAGGAAGTGCACATCTTTCTTGTTATTCCATTGGCTGTTCCCACACATTTTTTCCAACTTAGTATGGTCTTATTTGCACTATATTTTACTTTCACTCAAATAAAGTTCCTTAAATTTGTAAAGTTTAGTCATTGTCTCAACTTGATTCAACTGAGATAGTGAAAGATGTTTTTCTTGATTGACATTCGCTTCCAACTTATTTACTGACATGTACGTGAGTTCAATATGTTTATTGTATGTATGTGCAGATGAAAGAAAATGATGTTAACTAGAGCAGGGAGTACTGGACTACCAGCAGTACCTTGATATCCCCTACTGGCACTGATGGAATGCACTGTTATTGAATAGGGCCATTAGGGCCATAAGGACCACTAGGCTTTGAAATAAACAGGTCTAAAAAAAAGGCAGCATGGGACACTTTTGTTGAGTCCACATGGGTCACCACCCAGCCCATGTTGCATTAAATCAGTTGACATTTGCAGTAAAGATTGTTTTGTAAGATTTGTAACAAAGATTGTTGTACTGAATAGTAAACCTTTAAAGGTGTGACTAAAAATAGCATTAAAGTGTGTTAGTGTTAAAATTCTGTTTTGGGTTTATTTTTTTGATATTGATCTACCGTAATTTTCGTACTATAAACCGTGACTTTTTCCCCATTTTTCGACCCTGTTATTACACAGCACAGTATATGTTCTGTAGCTACTAGGGATGGGCCATAGTAATGGAGTACTCGACTACTCCTCGTTGCATATGAACTCGATTGGTGGATGAGGAAAATCTTTTTATTAATTTTTTTGAGTGTCAGTAGCCTTTAGGCCGGCGGCCCGCCCCTATTTTAAAATGTTATAGCCTACGTGTACAAAACGGATAAAATAAAGTTTAACAAAATTAAATATTTTGATGCAAGTGCAATAAACTGAGCGTTGTGTCAAACAGCAACTGCAAATAACTGCCACCTCCGTGCCACCGCAGCGCGGCCTGTGTTCTCCACAGCACCGCGGAGCTGAACACGGTCTCTCCTTTCTTCTCCAGAACATTTTCAGGAATATAACTGTCCAATTATTTCAAAGCAGATGATAAAGTTACGTTTATAACAAGGGGAGATGACACCTGTTACTCTCAGTTAGTAATGAGTAGACTCCAGGTGAGCATGCAAGGTGCTCTCCGCTTGGAAAGAAAAGAAGAAGCAAGGCTTACTTCAGGCACATTCGCTCCGAGCCAACAACAGTTAAGAAGCCTTCAATAGGGAATATGGGGATAAGATTCAAAAACCGACCGGTGTAACGTTCCGTTAATGAGGAATTAGTTGCGGTAATTATTCACGGACACGGAGTGAGCATTACGCGGTTGGATATAGGCCTACAACTATCGGCTTTGGTGAGTTATTTATATGTATTTAAATTGTAGTACAATCATTTTATATTATCTGCTGCCCTTCTTATTTTAAATGGTGACTTAGGCTATTTTTTTTGTTACAACTACAGCCCATGCTTTTTTTCTCCCCATCGCAGACCTACTGACCTCGGTTTAAATTGTGGCCCGTCTATTTAATTACTTTCAGTGAGGAAAATGTGTTTTAAACTTGTGGAAAAAAATCCTTAATATCATATGGCAACTGTGACTGTTTGACATAAGCATTGAGCGCTTTATTGCGGTCAACCGTTGTTCTGTAGACAGATGCGTTGCGTTCTAAAAATAGAAAACGAGGAATCGATTGATCCTCGAGGAATGCAAGCGATCACACGAGTAGCGAAAACACTCGTGCCCATCCCTAGTAGCTACTATTGCTCTAAATGGTAACACTTACGTACGTTATGCAAATATGCAACTTGTTTGTTGAAATGTTAATAAATGGGCGCTTCCTCAAGCAGCCATCTCTTTCCCGACAATTCCCCCTGTGCACGAACTCTTACTATGGTAATTAAACATTATAACACCTGCGGTTTATAGTCCAGTGCGGTTTATAGTGCGGAAAATACGGTAGATTATTTATCGATTTTGCTGTCTTGATTTAAGATAATTTTGGTAAAAAAAAAATTTACACAATACATTTTCTCTCTTGTTATAACAATGTGATTTTCAAGCCAAACCTGAGATTTGGACATCCACCATTATATTTGCATCAGTAGGTTTCCATTTATTTTTAGAATGAGAGTGTTGGTTATCCTTGCACAAATAACACTCAAGCTACTAACCAGCAAACAATTTATACACTCTGTGACCAAGAATCAGGCAATCTGGAGTAGCAGACTGCTTGAGGCCATGGAATCCTCTGCGGAGGGCAGCATGGCCAAATGTTCATGGCATCACTGAATAGTGTCACCATGGTGACCAGATCACTGCAATCAGATGGATAAACAAAGCAGTAAACACGAGTTTACAGCTCTCTAGAATGACATGATGTATTCCTGGCATGTTAACAACAATGATGAAGTCACACACATTAACATGCACTCACAAGGTTGTGCATACAACTGCACATCTACCACTGGTCACATACACACACAAAAGTCATAAATATAATTGGCCTATTTCACAAGTCTCAACATTACAAAATGATTAAAGGTTATGGTGTGACAGACTTGGACATTTTGACCAAGGGCAAAAACAATTGTCAGAAACAAAGATGAAGTGAAGTAGGTGAATGGAAAATACAGAAGAGTCGCTGATCTGTTTTCTTCCCACTGAAGTAAAAATCTAAAACTGACTCACAAGTTCCAGGCAGCATTGCAGACACAAAGCATGAAAAAAGATGAGGTGAAAAGAGGGGGTAAGATAACAAATGGTTTGCTACATAACCGTCTCCAGAAGTTGTATTCCTTTCACACGCTGTACTGTGTCCTTCTCTGTTTAAAGAGAGTAGGTTGACCATGTTAATCTGGGGTAATATTTATGAGCTGAATCTAAAGAAAACGTGTAGGGATCAGCATGCATGCACCAAAGAAACATATAGAGCAGAGGGTGCATTACAGCTGAAGGCCTAAGTGGCTACACATGTTCAACCTTACTGCATGCATAGGTTATAAACAGCCCTATGTTTATCAAGAATAAGATGTATTGTTGTTCTCATTATCACACTACACATCACCAACATCACCAACAATGTTTGACAGATCTAAAACTATTTGCTCTCTGTAGGTCTCCGTTTTCATACTTAAATATAATATTGTCCATTTTAGACAATCTAAACAGATCAGAGACCTGCTCCAACTCTAAGGAGAGTTACAGTATATTACTTTTCCATCACACTCAATAACCATGAAAGGGAGGTCACAGTTCAATTGTAGGATACAGTGCCTCTTCAGAGGGCTGTTATGGATTAGCTCTGGTTATTTAGTGTGCTGACTAAATGTATCCATTCTGCTCAGGGTTTCCCGAAGTGCCTTAAGGCTTAGGTGTCCGCCTAGAAAACGCCAGGCCCTCGCCTTGATTACCGCCCCCATCAGCTGTAGTGCTGCTGCTGCATATTTTTTAATTTCATAAGATTTTTTAGTGTTTCACAATGTATCTACTCGCAATCGTTATATGAGCATGGGAATAACCGCGCAAAGGCTGCAATTTGTGATAAATAAATGCATGTGTCTCCAAGCCCTCTGCCCTGTGTGTGTCTGCATCTGCGGCTTTGTGCAGGTGAACGCGACGCGCTTGTGATCGTGACGAGCATGTGCATATACGGAATGCAGACGGAACAGTAAAGAAACATATGCTGAACTGGTGGAAAAAATCAATGCAATGTTTTATATTGAGAAATACGTATCCAAAACTAAAACCCTGTATTTAAGAAAAAAAATTATAATAACCATTTATTTATTGTAGGCTATATACACACATAGCCTGGTGCTACCAGACCATCGTACTTCATTTCATTTGTACAGAAGGTCTGGCAGTGCTGTAATTGGCAAACGTTCACTCATGGAGGCGGGTGTCTGTTAAAGTTTAAAACTATTGGATCTGCCCAGTGCCACTCTGGATTAGCCAACCAATCGCACAACCTTTGGTCGTCACGTGTGTCATGAGCCGGCTTCTGGCAACTGAAACTGGAGCGCGACTTCGACTTCATCGCTCTCAGCCACTCGCTCTGTTCGCTGATTGGACCGGCTGTCGAATCTCCGGCAAAACTGGGAAATGGGCTGTACACCCAGACTGACTACTGAAGGGAAAATAAAATTTGGCCGGAAGTAGGCGGGCGGGCGGAGCCAGGCTAATACACACAGTACCTAGCCTGGAAATCCAGACCTGCCGCTAAGCGCCTGTTGGTCTGGACACTCTCCATTGAAACTCATTAAATATGTCAACAAATCCTGAGCTAACAATCAAATTGTTCTTTCTGATATGGGCGGGCAAGAGCCCTATGTATGGTGCGCTGGGGTGGACGTAACCGGATGACGACAGTGTGCCGCGGTCTGGATTTCCAGACTTCACAGTACCTATATGATATAGGCAATTTAAGTGTGAAGGCCATAGATAGTAAATAATATGGATGTAGCATCCGAGCTGACCTCAGTTATTCACACGGCATCCAATAATACTGGTTTGTGTGCGTCGTCATTTTGTGAGATTTATACTCCGCCTCGTGAAAAAATTCACCCCACCCAGTGTTGTCATGAAGATACGACCTAAACATACGGACTAAAATGGTTTTGTGGACCAGGCTGTAAATAGGTTTAATAAGACTTTGAAAACGGCCTGTCTAACAAGTGAGTCAAAGAAAAATAGCTGAGTCTTGGTACCACCCCCAAGTGGCGCTTCCGGGTTACTACAGTTGTGGTCACTTCCTTATTAGATGATGGTAAAAATCGCGGAGGTTGGGGCTTGGTGAAGGCAGAGTTTGTAGGACAGAATTACTAAATCTGAAACATGAAATCCATAATTCACGCTCTCAAATCGAAAGACCACGCACTTGAATAAAGATAGGGGGAAAAACTCCATAAGATGAAAGGTTGGCCAGATGATCTAAGAACATATTTAATGGTGACATCTTCCTTTATAGGGGAGAGTGGCCTAAGTTGTGCCACTTTTTACTCAAAGTGACTTTAAAGTGAGGCCTTGACAGTTGTGTCTCCAACTCAAATGTGTACATACATTTCAGGATGTTGTGCATCCCTGGCAATACAAACTTTGGATCTGAAATAAACTGTTTAAGAAATATAGCTTTCGGAAAACAAGTTGTGCCACAAGAGAGAATACCTTGGGGTAAATTGTGCCAAAGATATATATCTCATAAACTGTAATGCAAGACAAATTCACAAGACAATTACTTATTTAAGGTTTATTTAAAGTAAATAAATTAAATATTTTACAAAGATTGAAGGTCAATTTTTTTAAACAAGGCCTATCAGATCTAGGTGGTTTTGCCTGCAAAGCTCACAATGACAAAGTCACCATCATCATCTTTCTGGCCATCGGAACTCTCATCAGTGGTGTCGTTAAGTGGAATGGAGATGTCAGTCTCTTCTCAGCTACTGTAGACGATCACTTTCTTTTAGTGACCAGCGTATACAGCCATGCCAATGGCACAACTCTCAGAAATGTACTTTGCACTAGTTGCTCCATGCTTGTGGAACCAACTGCCACCTGAGAAATGTGATTCCCCCTCCATTTCTGCCTTTAAATCAAGGCTCAAAACCCATATGTACACCCTGGCTTTTCATCCCCATTAAATCTTACCTCTGCACTACTATCTATGTTTATATGTGGATGTATGGGCTTTATGTGTTTTATTTTTGTTATTGTTATTTTACCTTCATTGTTTACCTACTGAATGCACTATGTACAGCACTTTGGACAGTGCAAACTGTCATAAATGAGCTTTTATAAATACATTTTACTTACTTACTAACTTATAACTCACCTAGGCCCTTTGGCACAAATCACCCCAACCCCAGAATTGTGGATAATAAGCATGATGCAGCAGTTTAGGGCTGACATTGTGCTAACTGTATAGACTCAAAGTGTAGCATACTAAAGCACTAAAACATGTGTCAAATGTTTTCAAACTTGGCTATAATTGTTCAGACACAATAATCAAAAAACCTTGATCATGGAAATGTTACTTTGAAAGGCAAAGAAAAATTAGTTTGAGCTTAAATGTGCATATATCTTATTCCTTGTGTCTCCCTTCTTTACAGGATGAGTCAAATGGATGGCTCTTCTTAAATATGTGGTCACATTTCCAATTTCTTCCACGGTTTTCTAGAAACAAGGGGTGGCACAACTTCCCCACCGGCACAACTTAGGCCACTCTCCCCTACTTAGATAGCAGAGTTCAGTAGGGCACTCTCCAATGAGCACAACTAAATTAATTCTCACCCGCAGCCTAGAAAAAGCCTGTCGAAATCCTGGGGAACAAAAAGCCAAAGTGATTGACAAGTGATGCCAGAGACAAATTTAAAACGGAGCATTACAGTTTGACAAAGGCTGTACGGAACAAGAGGAGAGAGAATTGAAATGAAATAACTTGTGTCATTCTCACACTAACATAATCTCTGTTCTTATTTAAGTTCATGAGGCCAAAGCCCAACCATCTGGTTTTGTTAGATCTATGTCTTGAAGACTAGAAAGCTCAATACTCACAGGACCTTAAACACTATTCATTACAATGACAACATCCTACTGACCTCTGAGCTGGAAAATAGAGATCTATCATAAATCCATTGAGCAGCCCACTCAGAATCTCCAATATTTGCTTGCTATCATGAGAATCCTTCATGTAGCCAAAACTTGTTTCACCATCACTGTGATTTTACATGCTTACAGAAGCAGATGACAGTCAGTGACTTGTTCCTTATCAAAATTCCAAACATTTCCATATCCATTAGCTATACTGCTTATCTTCAGACTCCCAAAGTAATAGACAACAAATAACAACCTATATTTTTTCATCCACTTCCAACGTCTCAAACATAGGGCCTACAGTCACATACACGTAGACTTACAGTATGTCTAAGCATGCCACACACCAAAATCAAACATACATTGTATATCCTAACATGGGTCATGCATTTGAGTAGACAGTAAAAATTCACAGTTAAAAAAGGAATAAGAATGTGCCAACTGTTACGGACTATTAATGTCAGTAAATGATATGTTTCTTAAAGCAAGTTGATGAATGTCAAGTTAAATGGTAATTTAATTTTACTAAATCTGTAGCCCTCTTCCGTCAAATTCAAACACATAATTGCAAAAACTCCCAGATTGAGTAACAGGGAAAACAACACTATAGACTACAATAGGTCTACTGTAGGCCATAACTGTTATGTGGATAACTTTAACTGCTTATTTATACTACCTGAGTATCATTCATCCAATCAAAATTTAGTAAATTATGCATAATACAACTTGAATTTGGTTAGTTACCACTTAACATCCACCTATTTTGCAACAGGAAATGAAGCATTAACACACTTTACAAGATTATTTTATAAGATGTTAGCTGTAGGTCTATTAGGAGCAACTGGTCGTTTTTTTATATTTTTATCTAGCAGTGAAATGTATTCGAACACAAAAAAGTAAGAAGGCATTAAATAGTTCCTCTTATATAAACAGAAGGCATTTTTACACAAAAATCTTAACTTGGTTCTCATCATAGCTTCTGAATTCAACCGATATACAGTATACACAGAGCCAGATATATGCTGAGCTACTATAGCCTCCATGACTCACAATAGTTGCCATGCCATGTCATGACCCTAGAAGGCCAAGGATCACATCAGACTCACGACAGACAGCTGTAAACAATTGTGACTATTGGTGCTCTATCCATTACACCACAAGCTTTTATGCTTCCCTAGCCAAACTTGTTTGTTAACCATTGTCAAACATGCTGCTGGAGCCAGCACACCTACAAACTGATGTTTAGACGTATACACTTCAATGACATTGCAGTCACAGAAACACAACATCCAATGTCTGTAAACTTCCACCATGTGCATGTGAACGATAATGTATGAAACAGAAGAATATAAAACATGCTAAATTATTAAGAAAGAATTCCTCTCGTGAGGAAAAACATGTTGAAAGAGCACCTCATGTAAGGCGATATTTTTTCCAAACCAGACTATTCCTGTCATTCACCTCCCACAGAGGTGGGCCCCAGTCATAACCGAGCAGTGAATGTGAGGAGTGGAGTCCAGTGCTGTATGTGTCTACAGATTCCTCAGAGCCTACCAGCTAGTTGTTACTTTTAGCAGCTGACCCATTCATCCAAACTCCCTTAAGCCCACATCGGGGAGAAAAGGTAATATCATTTTAGCATTTACCGCTGTTGGCCAGTCAGTGAGGGATGAACTGTGTACATACACTTGCTTTGAGTCAATATGTATGATGCGAAATAAGGGTAATTTAAAAACCACAAGGAATCCCAATTTTACCCCTACAAACATTTTAGCTTGAAGAATAATACAACTGCCCTTGTGGTTCTCCATAATCTGGAGTAAATGAAAGCCAAAAGGTTAACAGTTTCCCTGGCAAGAAAAGGATGGACCCAACTCAACATTATCGTCAGAATCACATACAGACAAATCTTACTGTGCTATTGGACACATATGGCTATGTGGATGCACACACACACACACACACACACACACACACACACACACACACACACACACACACTACTCTTCCTATCACCTACTCTCTTAAACCCTATAAACATCTTGTCCCTGAAAGTTGCCATCTCTAAAAAGTTGTTCAACTCCTCACTCAACCCTTCCGAGAAGAAAAAGTCTGCTCTGTTTGCAGATCAAATCCTATTTTATTTGGGTTTAGATATAGTCTTGAAATATTCCAGAGGTGAAGATTAGTTTGAAGAGAGGTGAAACACCAGCTGCTCTGAAAATGGTAAGGGAATAACACATGTTGCTGTCAACAAGCCAGGGACCATATAGGATTAATAGTAATGTCTTATAACTAAAAGTATAACACGTCATGGTGACTGTTGAATTTTCTTAATTAATTTGATGCAGCTAGAGTAAACAATTGTTCTTCTTGGTTTGGGGTGAGAAGTAAGAAATCGTATTAAGTCATCAGTGAGGAAGAAAAGAGAAGAATAGAGTGGTTGTCCACATGTGTTAGTTTGTTGTCCAGATGTTTGAGTAAACAAATCATTGATGACACAAGCAGTGAAATATGCCAACTTTGCCTGTGACCTGAAGGAAATGATGATGATAGCGATGTCCCATATATCCTCATTCCATTCAAATTACTAGTCCACTACCACATCTGAAATAAAGTTATTTGATCTGTTTGTTCATTCCTCCTTGTTCTTGTATTACAGAAAGTTTATATACTGTAGTCTTTAACAGTCTCTTGTGTTAATAAAGAGTGTGCAGGCAAGTGTGTGCGTGAGTGTGTGTGTGTGTGTGTGTGTGTGTGTGTGTGTGTGTGTGTGTGTGTGTGTGTGTGTGTGTGTGTGTGTGTGTGTGTGTGTGTGGGTTTTCATGACCTGTGTGCATGCATTATTGTTTGCTGATGTTTAGCGGTGTGAACCAGTAGCTTTGTGAGAGGGAACATGTATCATTTCAGGGGCCAAAACACACATATGATTTAAAGACAGCACCTGTGGTTTAATGGGCTGGTTCATGAATACTGTTTACAAGTGAAGGACTCAGGAAATGATGATGGCTACAGTCACAGTGAGTCACCGAAAATATGACAACTCAAGTCAGTTGTTCAAACGCTGCCATCAAGTCACATTTATAACTGTATCTATAAAAAGGAGTGTTAAAATAAATGTAAGGTTTGGGTACTACATGATACTATACCAAGAGTTCACCTTTAACTTTTAACTTTTAGATTTAACTTCAGCAAGAAAGTAAGAAAAAGACAAACGTAAACCAACACATCAGTTACAGTTCATCTACATACCAAAGAGCAGGAAATGAAGAGAAAAAGTCAACGCCTCTAAATATGCTGATTCGTGGGCACTAAGGGATGAAGATTTGGATTCTGTAAAAAGACTAAAAAGGAAACTAAACCCTACAAGCTTGGAAAAACAGTTGATTTGTTTTGTCTAGCAAAAACACAAAAATAAATAAATCAACCGACACAAACCGTTTACTGACATGGCGTAGACAAGCTCAGCATTTATGTCATACCATTTCCAAAATGTAATCATGTTCTATATGTATTATTGTAATGGATAACCAAGATCAAGTAAAACTTGGAAAATCGTTGGCAGGCTAAATCTAAAAACATCAAATCAGGAAAGCATTTAAATTCTTCTTTCTAAACTTCTAGAACTCCATTTGAAGTCAAATATTGTTGTGCTGGCAGCTATACTGATAAATTCAGCCAGGGGGGCGGGGGGGGGGGGGCGGAGGAGACCAAAGTGTATGCTACGCTCAGTTGCAGGGGCTCACACAACAATATGACTCCAGTCCCACTGCGCGTCAGACACACTGCATAGCCATCCAAGGAATCAAACTGGAGAACTCCTGAAACTGAATGCGGACTTTTTACTTTTCCATCGGGATTTTTGAATTCTTTCAAGTGCGTGTTTCGTTTTGTAGCCTACTACAGCAATTGAAGTGAGGTGAGGTTAACTGTAGATAACTGTATTCAAATGTATTAGTATAGCTTTGCATACGAGTTTGCCTGTAACATTATATGATTGTCTTTATAACCATGCTGGCTCCATGTGTGCACTCTTATCAAAACTAGTATCCTCAGTCATTTCATAATGTCCACAAATAGTTATGAATAAATAATGCATGATGAATGTTAGCTCAGTGGGAGTGACGTGATGCAAGTTTGTCTTTTTAAGGATAAGTAGGCTGGAAGAAAAACTGCTGCTTTTCTTTGCTTTATCCGATAATACAACTCTCTGTCTGTCTGTTATTATTAATATTTGGAGTAACGGTTTGACACGCTGTGCCTCCAGATGGGTTTCATTTATGGTTAAGGACTGAGTCTAGCCCCCCTTGTCCGTGCAGCCGAAGCCCCATCCCCGTGCACAATGAGTGTGTGTGTCTGCAAAGCTTCATACCTGCGGAGGTGGATGCTGACGGCTCTGTTGTTCTTGGCTTCTGCGCTGCCGACGAGCGCCGACTGCCCCCGATCCTGCGCCTGTCATGTTCCCACCGAAGTGCACTGCACCTTCAGATACCTGACCGCAGTACCTGACCACATCCAGCCAGCTGTGGAAAGAATTAACCTCGGGTGAGCTTTCGCTTTCTTTCCAGCTTCTAGCTGAGTGAAGAACTGTAAATAAGCCTATGGGGAAGGAATATGCTATAGGCCTATTTGATGGATTTAAAACACAGATTGCATAAGCAGAAAAAACATTATACTCACTCCAAGCACCTGTCTTTTCAAAGTTTAAACGAACTGAGTAAAATAAATAACTAGTCAAACTCGAAATAAAAATTCAAAATTCATTTTTTTGTTCCTGTTCATTGACCGTCCCAGATTAGCTAGCATAGCCTACTTTATGTATTTAGGAGGTCACTCACATATTGGTTCGGCCTACAATTCTTAATTTTTAATTTGTTAAAGTAAGCCAAGGTAAGATAAGTTATAGCACTTAACTTAACTAGGACACGTTTGGGGTCTAATACAAATGTACATAGCAACTGCTAGCTAGCTACTCAGTTCAAGACTGACGTCTTTGTAAGTGAATATGTGTGGGCTAAATGGCTACATTCCTAAATTGGCTTCTAGTCCACTTCCCGTCCTCAAGGAATAGCCACGCCCCGCCCTGCCCTGTTGCTACTTTAGCTTCTGTTTTAATCTATTATTTACTATCTATGGTTTTAATAGGTCCATGGTTTTAATGGTTTCTCTCACAAACCTGAAACATGGTGGTGTGTCCAGTTTGGGACGGATTCTAAAACCTCTTTCTCAGCACCTAAATAAAAAAAAACACAGCAAAGGAATCACTTAGCCTACACAAGTGTTTTAATTAAGAGACAGTCAGTTTTAAGTCCCTGCTGATGTACATGCTGGCTCAATGATAGGCCTAAACCCTGGGTCACTCATGGACTAGGCTCCAATGATACCCCGCCATATAGCCCTGTACAGTCCCAAATTGTGTTCCTATCTTGTGTGCACAAGATTTATCCTACTATAAATTCATATGAATCTCTAACAACTTTAGGTGCACAAATCCTTAAAATGGAGAGAACTCAAATCAAGTTTTATTCTAACCTATGTAATATAGGCTAATTAAATCCCTGCTGCTCTTGCAAGTTGGCTACACACTGGATATAATAATAATAATAATAATAATAATAATAATAATAATAATAATAATAATAATAATAATAATAATAATAATAATAATAATAATAGCCCTAAGGTCCTGGTCCTGATAGGTGATTTTTTTTTTAATATTAATTTATTTTGCCTTGTGTATTAAAAAAATTTTCACTCATTTGTCTGATTATACCCTTTCCTAATTGTATAAGACTGTTTGACATCTTTCAAACTCTTCACCTGTCAGGCCAAAACAATTCAAGTATGTTCATGTTGCTTATAGCCTAACATGCATTGTAGTAGCACTATCAATCATTTACCAGAATAGCCCACTCATCTTCAAACTGAGCAGAGGTCTCATCTGAAAGAGTAATTTAAAACACTTGTGTTGCATGCATGGCCTAAAATGAGACTTGTTTCATTGTGCATTCACTTCCATAAATTAGTATGGGAAACATTTCAGCTGATAAGCTAAAGTAATGTTTTATTCTTCTGCTTTTAGGTACAACAGCATATCTGTCTTGAGAGAAAATGATCTCTCAGGCCTTGAGAACTTAGAGCTATTGATGCTGCATAGCAACACAATCTACAGTATTGAAGACAGGGCCTTCCAAGACCTCAAGTCCTTACAGGTAAGATCATGTTTTTGTCAGTCTCTTGTGAACAGATGATATTTCCTATGATATTGGAATACAAGGTCACTGTACTGGACTATTAAACACACATAGTACATTAACACTATAAGCTTCACAAACATAACCCTATTGTGGGGATTGTATAGTGGATTGCATAACAGTCCACCTGTATTTATTTTTTATAAATAATGACTGATTGTTTACTTTTTCCAGACTAAAAATATAATTTCAAATTATAGCCTACTGCTTTTTTTGACATAAATTGATGGAATCCAGGCTGTTGTGTGTTAATATTCACAAGTCAACGTCTTTTTACAAACATTCCCAACTTCTTAACCATGTGCCCACAGGTTCTTAAGATGTCCTTTAATAAAGTAAAGGAAATTAACAAAGAGACATTCAAAGGTCTGGATAGTCTGGTGAGACTCCACATGGACCACAACCACATTGAGTTCATCAGCCCAGAGGCTTTCTATGGTCTAACCAACCTACAGTTGGTCCACCTTGAGGGGAACCACCTTCAGCAGCTCCACCCAGACACATTCATCACACTGAGACACAGCCAGGTGTTCAGGCTTTCCTCAGTAAGAAACATCCACCTGTCGGACAACCTCCTCACCAATTTGCCTTCAGATATTTTCTCAGGCTGCAGCCAGTTAGAAAACCTCTTCCTGCATGGCAACCCATGGACTTGTGATTGCCGTATGAAGTGGTTCTCTGTTTGGTCACAGAGAAACACAGGTGAGGAATGTGTGTTGGCTTTTTTTACAGTGTGAAAGCATTTAAAAGTTGTAAGGTTGTAACATATTTACAAGGGAAGATAACAGCTTCATTCTTAATGAAGGCATCTCTCTTCATCTAAAAAAATGTCTCTTATATGAATGCAACAAAGAAAAAAAATAATTGTTCTAAATCTTGATAAGTCCACATTTGCTTGCAGCTTTCATTAGACACTTTTGGTAAAGTTGCTAACTCCATTTGTATTTTAAGACATTATTCAACTCAAACTCTTGAAGTGGTTTGTTTTTTTCCTGTCAACTAATAATGAATAATGGATGAGATTGTATCCAACACAATAATTACCTACACAAGGTAAACATACTTTTGGGAAGAGACATCACTAGCGGCAGAGAACATATCTTTTTCTCATCATGAGGGAAACAGAAAAAACTAAATACACAGGAGAATTCACTCATGAATTACAATTATGTAGGGTGTTGATCTTTTCTACTTCACAAGTTTTACTGATTTGTTTTAATTTATCTGGCCCATAATGTGGAAACTGTAGATTTTCTTTTTTGACATGCAACCAACTACATGCTACTCAACTTGATTTAAATGTTTTCAGGTGTACTGAAATGCAAGCGGGACAGGAGATATCAGAATGGCCAGCTGTGTCCTATTTGTGAAAATCCTGACCCTTACCACAACGGACCGCTATCCCTTCTCTCCACTGATGCCTTCACTTGTACCAAACCTTGGATCCAACCCCATTTGAAGCAGAAAAACATCAGCCTGGATGAGGGAAGTTTTACTCCAGTTTCCCCCAAGGACTTCATCGCCCCTTTAGGCTCCATACAAATAAAACTGACTGACCAGTTTCACAATGATGCCAGTCTATCCTGCACTGTCCAGAGGCCCTCTGCTTTCGAGGACCAGACATTAACATACGAGGAGGAAGAGGGAAACAATGTCACGATGCTAAGGGCTGGAATTACTACATATTTGGTGTGTAACATTGACCATGAACACATACAGCAGCTTTGGCAGATCCTGGCAGCCTATAGTGACTCTGCTTTGAGACTAGAGAGAGGCTTAATGCTGTCCAGAAGCCCTGAAATGGTGTACAGGTATAGTCAGATGAAAACAAATGAGGGTGAAGAAGAAAATCACGCAAACATAGAGGCTGAAATTAAAGCCTCACCTGCATGGTTGATGCAGGGAGAGGTGAGCTTCCAGCTCGACCGCACTACTACCACTTTCTCTACTCTGCACATTAAGTACCAGTCCATGGTCAACCTACGTGTGGAAAACTCATCACCCAAGAGGGGCCGCTATTCTTGGACTATGATCAAGCAAGATAATCAAACCAAGACTGAGCACACTGTACTAACAGGTGGGAGTAAGAGATTATAATACCTAATAAACTACCTAATAGCTGATATTATCTTCCTTTCCTTCTACATCTTCCTATAATTAAACTCTGAACTGGTGTATTCAAATCTACTGAGCATTAAAATGTCAGAGCTAGATTAGAAATGTCTTATGCTGTATATGTAAGTCTGAAAGCAATCATTTTTACTGTAACAAATATTCTATCTTTAACACAGGTGGTGTGGCACAACTGAACTGTGAAATCCAGGGTGAGCCAAAGCCTATGCTGGAGTGGATTTTACCAGATGGAAGTAAAGTCAGAGCTCCTTACTCCAGCGAGGACAGCAGGATCATAATCAATGCGGAAGGGAAGCTCACTCTGCGAGGCGCAGATGCCTCAGACACAGGCCTCTACCGGTGCATTGCCACAAACTACCTGGATGCAGATATCCTCATCTTTCGAGTGACCGTCTTGTCCCCTGATGTGGAAGAGGCTGAGGTCAATGGTGTCCAACTCTCGAGGCGACAGGGTGAAAATCTGCTTTTTGACTGTAGCTCCTCAGGGAGTCCTAAGGCTTCGGTACAGTGGATTCTGCCTGATCAATCAGTACTAGACAAGTCTCACGGTAACAGGAAAGTGTTTGAAAATGGAACATTGCTCATTCAGGGCCTCACAGCAAGGGACAGAGGATTTTATAGATGTTTGGTTTCTAATGACATGGGAGTTGACCTGCTCGTGTCTCAGGTGACAGTGACTGAAGAAAGATCTGAGACTGTGACAGTAGTGGACAGTGAAGGATCAGGGATCGGAATAGAAGACAATGTGGACCCTAGCCTGAATGAAAACACAGTCAGCCTCAATGAGATTCCCTCTTCCAGTCCCTCTGACAGAACTAGTCAGGAATCCAGGACCATCACCTCAGATCGACCCTACCCCAGACTCAGGACACAGGGAAGAGGAGGTGCTGGAGGTAAACTGGGACAGAGGAGAAGGGGACCAGTCAGCAACAGGCGCATCTGGAGTAGTAGAGTCTTTGATAAGGCTTCCAGGAAAGTGGACTCACAGAAATTTGCTGAATTTATGAAAAAGGCTCAAGAGGGATCGAGAAAACAGACAGGCACAGTGAATGGGAAGATAAAGTATGCAGACTCAAACACTGATCTTTTTGGTGATGGTGAAATTGGATCTGGTGAGGATCATAATGAAGATCATCTCATCACTATGCCGAGAATGGTCACACAAGAGAACTGGCTGCCTGAAACTGTAAAAGCCACACAGATAGTTCAGGGTAGTAATGTAGCAGGGGCGCATCAAACTGATGACATGGAAACTACAGTCAGCCACTATATTGATTTCAGTCAAGTGTCAGAGGATACAAACACACCAACAACAAAGTCATATATGCAGTCAGGTGTTACACCAATCAAGTTCACATTCCCACACAATCCAACAGAAAACATTGAAAGTCAGAGTGATGCAGTTACACCATATGACACATTTTCACACAACACAGGCCTTTCCAGTTTTGATGAGACCACTAAATATTATGGGCTAGAAAAAAATAACAAGCCTGACTCAAAAGGGTTCCCAGCCACTCTCCAACTCACTGTGACAGACCTGTCACAAGAAACTCAGCTCCAGTTCTCAGGAGAACAACCTGCAGAAACATCCACGGGGGCAGAGCTCTCGTTTACCATAGACCCTCATGTCACTCCAATGGGGGATGGCCCAGGCCCAGTGGAGATGGTTGTTCATACATCCACAGACCCAGAAAGCCAGACGACATTCACTGCCATCACCACCACAGAAAGGCAGCAAGATGAGATAACCTTCCACACTACTCAAACAATCAAATCCCCACGCCTGCCTGCAGGATCCACCATCATCTCACGACAGCAAATCCAAATCATCCCACACAAGAACGGCAGAGGAGGGGGTCGCAGGCGGACCCTCCAAGGACGCAGAAGGATCATTAAACCCAACAGGATTACTGACATACAGTCCATCATCAATAAACTTAAACAGCCCTCAGTGAAGAAGGAAGGGAATGCCACTGTGCCATATAGAATTGAACTAACAACAGGTAAGCAACCTTGTTTTTTAGGTAAATATACCGTAACCTTTTTTTGTGAAGTACTTGTTCTTTAACTGATATTTTGTGTGTCTGTATAATTTTCCTTTTTGTCTTTCACCACAGACTGTAACGGTGATGAAGACGAAAGAAAAACAGCAACAACGGATCTACAGGTTGTCACACCAACAGAACAACCTTTCCCAACACAAAAAACTACAGCTTCTCCCACAAACAATTACATTTCCTCAAATGCCCCCCTTACCCATACAGAGTCTAAGCCAGAGGTTTCCAGCGACTACATAACCTCTGCTGATGCTCCTGAGTTTGACCCTACAATGAATCCATTTTTTACAGCAAATAAAGAAATTTCAGTCTCCACCACAGCCATTACCTCTACAGCTGCATCTAAGATTATCCGTGGAAAAATTCCGTGGAACAGGCTCTTTGGAGGCAAAGAGAGGGAAAGGATACTGGGTAGGCTAAGGAGGCCATTCATCACCCCAAAGACCACAACTACAGCTGAAACTACAACAGTGACCCCAACCACGACCCCTGCTGCCATGCCCACTACCTACACAAACTCGATGGTTGAACCTGTGACTCTGACCCCACCAAGACACACTGGGAGCAAAGAGGGTTCAACAGATGAAGACTATGGAGATTTGTCCTCTGCAGATTTTGAATTTACAACACTGGGACCCAGCCTTCCCCATACAACTACCAGTTCATCATATTACTCCAAATCTTCCACCACTGCTGAAACACCACCAGAATCTGAGAATCTACCTTCCCCACCTACTGTCAACCCACCTTTAAGGGAAATTCCTGACGAAACCATATCATCTGGGTCTGGGGGACTACCTGATGATTGGTTTGAAATCAGACACAGGCCTGGTGGGACTGGAGGACGGCAAGGGCAGAGGAGAAGACCGGTAAAGGGCAGGAGACCCTTTAAGAAACCTGTTATCACTAAATTACACCCTACTACCACAACTGACGATTTAACTACCGAGGTAACAACTATTGCAACTACAATAGAGACAACCACATTGCCACAACAGACTGTTTCACTCTACAAGCCCCTGTACACACCATCCAGGAAAGACGACAGGACTATAGTAGCTGTTTTCACTGACGAAACGTTAGAGGAAGATACTGACCTGTATGAAGACATTGACTGGAGCACATCTAGCAGTTTACCAGCCTATCCCTCATCAAAAATACCTATGATCCCGTCAACCACATTTATCCCCACCACAACATTTATGCCAACTACCAAAAAAGGGCCATACACAACAGCTCGAACCAGAGTCCACAGCAACATCACACCAGCAACACAGAGGAATGATGTACACACCACTCGTAGACCACCAATGCAGAGAGTCAGGCCAACTTTGCAAAGCAGTGGTTCCAGACACAGTCCTGGTAAAGGCTTTACCTTTGATACAATGACCATCCTTCGAGCAGAGAAAGGCTATACCAACATCCCTGACCCATACAACGATATAGACAGACACAACGCCATCTCTAGTGTGTATAACCATGTTACTGGCAATGAAGCTACAAGTGCCAAGATTGGTGGTTTTGAATCCACTACAAATGTCATGACAAGCAAACCTAGGATTGTTGGGGGCAATGCAGCTAGCTTCACTGTGTTATCCAACTCAGACGCTTTCCTGCCATGTGAGGCTGTTGGAAACCCTCAGCCAGTTGTAACCTGGAAACGCTTCTCCTCAAGCACAGGTAAAAAAAACTAAAAACAATTAGATTTAATGTTATAATTTAGAAGATCAACACATAGAAAAAGGTAAAGGTGTTTGTTAAAGTATGTAATAGGCCATATCAAAAAGTGTTTTAAAATATTTTCAGTTGCTGTTATTACTTATATTATTATTATTATTATTATTATTATTATTATTATTATTATTATTACTATTATTATTATTATCATTATTATTATCATTATTATTATTATATTATTTGTAGCTACTTATATTTTTTAAATATTTATTTTAAAGAGCGGGAACATTGTGCTGAATGTTACTTAGAAGATATTCTTTGTCTTTTTCTTGCAGGTAGCACTATTACCATCAAGGGGAGGATGAGCAAGTTTGAGGTGATGAGCAATGGCACACTGTTGATCCAGAATGCCAGCATCAAGGACCGTGGCCAGTACGTCTGTCTAGTTGAGAATGACCATGGATCAGATAAACTTATTGTTACCCTCTCTGTGGTAGCCTACCCATCACGCATCTTGGAGCCAAAAATGCGTGACATAAAGACTCACGCTGGAAACACTGTGGAGATTAAATGTAAATCAGAGGGACGCCCCACACCCATGATATCCTGGATCTTGTCCAACCGAACCCAGGTCAGGGGTCAAAACGCAGAGAAGGGAAGGGTGTCAGTATCTGTTGAGGGGACTCTGGTCATTGAGCAGGTGTCTGTGTATGACAGAGGTCATTACAAGTGCATCGCCAGTAATCCAGCTGGAGCTGATACTGCAACAGTCCGTTTGCAGGTGGTGGCAGCTCCACCAGGCATTGTGGAGGAGAAACGGCAGCAGGTGAAAGCTGGTGTAGGACTAAACTTGTGGCTACCCTGCACTGGCAAAGGCAGCCCTCAGCCTTCCATTCACTGGGTCCTCCACGATGGGTCAATCGCTCCATCTGCAAAACCTGCAAGCAACACAAGGATATCAGTGTATGTGAATGGAACCCTTCACATTAAGGATGTGACTCCAGCAGACACCGGGAAGTATGAATGTATTGCTACTAGTTCTACTGGCTCAGAGAGAAGGGTGGTGACTCTGACAGTGGAGAGGCAAGAGTCTACACCTAAAATATTGGAGACATCCCAGCGCACAACAGAGTTGTTCTACGGGAACCAGCTGAGACTAAACTGTTCAGCTATAGGTGAACCTACACCCAGGATCATCTGGAGGCTGCCCTCTAAAGCTTTGGTGGACCAATGGCACAGGTAAAAATTCAGTGGCAGTATGGCTATCATTTTAAATAAAATAGATAAAACATGTTATAAGGCTCTGCTGAACCCGCATAGAAACTTTATTGTTTTGAGAAGTGTGTACTTCAGAATTATCAAAGTCAGCGATTGATGTAATGGATAGTGATTCAAATTATTTTGTAATCAGGTAATTACATAGTGTAACCATACTGTAAAGGTGGACTCGGTGACTCTGGAGAATGATTGTTGTCAAAATCACTTTTTGTCAAAATCAGTGAATATCTCCTCATGATCCGCTACTTGTCCTTACTATGTGTGTGATGATGTCAGTACACAGCCTAGGCTCTGTAAAGTGGTATGTAAACAAAGGGGCGCACAGGTAGTTTATCGTGAGAAGATATTTACTGATTTTGACAAAAAGCAATTTTGACCACAATAATTCTACGGAATTGCTGACTCCACCTTTAAGTCTAATCAAAGTGAAATCATACAATACATACTGTATATGAGTAATGCATTAATGAGGGGGGGAACAAAGGTTAGGCACTTAGCGGGCACAGCTCACTGATATCTGAGGGCATTTCATCTTTTTAGTCTTACTTACATCATATAGTATATTGTGTCTGTAAACAATCTGTATGACCTACACATGCAACTTCAAAGAAAAAAACATTCAGGAAGAAAACTGAAAGTTTGTTATTTTTGAGAAACACATGACAATGCAGTCCTTTTGTGATTCAATTCATGCCCAACCCCTTGGCTTCTCGGCATTTCCATTGGCAGTGGTGGTTAGTGCTTGGTTCTTTTTATTTGCAACTAAAAAGTTCTCATGAGTGGGTTCTTTTATGTGTTTTTTGTTCCTCTATTTAAATGCGTGTGACTAAATGTTTTCATTGTTAATAGGGTCATGACTGTGGTGAGCGAAAGCACAAGACAGTTTTTTATGGAATGGTTATAAATCTGACTAAATGTTTTTAAAAACAATAATTGTGTGTTTGTGTGAATGTGTGTTTGTGTGAGAAACTTATGCTCTAGTAAATGGTGCTTCCTTGTTTTTTTCAGGCATTATTGCCTTTCCCAAATAGTAAGTATTTTTTTCTGTCATGTATTCCTACAGGATGGGCAGCAGAATTCAGGTCCTGGATAATGGTACTCTTATTGTTAACATGATAAGTGATAAAGATGCTGGAGACTATCTCTGTGTGGCACGAAGCAAAATGGGTGATGATCTCCAACTCATGACGGTTAGTGTGTCAATGAAGCCTGCCAAGATAGAGCCTAAGCTCTTTGTAAAGAAGCAGGTACACTACGGTAATGAGTTGAAGGTTGACTGTAAAGCTTCAGGAGCACCAAAGCCAGAGATCTACTGGGGTCTACCAGATGGTACAGTAGTCAACAGCGCTCTTCAATCTGATGCCAGCAGCGGAAGAGGACGAGCACGACGCTACACACTTTTTGACAATGGAACGCTCTACCTAAATCAGGTACGCAATGGCATATTATCTTTCTTCATGAAAGATAACCTTTTCAAAATACTAACATTACTGTCATGCTTCCCCAGGTTGGTATGTCAGAGGAAGGGGACTACACCTGCTATGCTGAGAACCAGGTTGGCAAAGATGAGATGCATGTACATATAAGCGTGGTGACCGCTGCCCCCATGATAAGTCCAGCCAGCCAGACCTACGCCAGGGTGAAGCCAGGAGGGAACATCCGTTTTGACTGTGAAGCACTTGGGGAACCCAAACCCAAGATCCTATGGTTGCTGCCCTCAAATGATGTAATTGGAGCATCTAATGAACGCTACCTGATGCATGTCAATGGCTCTTTGGATATAAGGGATGTGAAGATCAGCGATGCTGGGGAGTATGTTTGTATGGCTCGCAACCCTGCTGGAGAAAATAGACAAGTCTACAAGCTTGATATGGATGGGAATCCACCAGTGATCAATGGTTACCGGCAAAACAGGACTGTAATCAAAGATGTAGCTGCCAAATTCACAAGAAAATTAATAGACTGTAAGGCTGAGGGCGATCCCACTCCTAGTATCACTTGGATTATGCCCGATAACATCTTTCTGACAGCACCATACTTTGGCAGCAGGATTAATGTTCACCATAATGGGACATTAGAGATTCGTAATGTGCGCCCAACTGACACAGCCGAATTCATTTGCATGGCAAGGAATGATGGAGGAGAGGCAGTAATGGTGGTTCAGCTGGAGGTGAGCAGTATGCTCCGAAGGCCTATTTTCAAGAACCCCTTCAACGAACGTATTGTGTCTAGGATTGGCAAGACCACTGTTCTGAACTGCTCTGCTGATGGACTCCCAATGCCAGAGATTATTTGGACTTTGCCTAATGGAACACGGTTTTCTGGTGCACCCGACCATGACTCTAATAATCACCTAGGAAATGATGGGACTTTTACTATCTACAACCCTCGCAAAGAGGATGCCGGGAAATACCGCTGTGGTGCCAAGAATTTCATGGGCTATATAGAGAAGCTTATCATTTTGGATGTTGGGGAGAAGCCTTACATCTTGACAAGGCCTAGGGGCATTATACGTAGTGTGGCCGGAGAACCTCTCTTCCTTCATTGTCTCTCTGACGGGAGTCCCAGACCCAGAATCTACTGGACCATTCCTGCTGGCCACACACTAACTCGGCCTCAAGTCCTTGGGCGCTACCAGTTACTAGAGAATGGTACTTTGGTCATTAAGGATACTACTCTTCACGACAGAGGGAACTATATCTGCAGGGCTCGAAACGATGCTGGGGAGGCTGTGCTTACAGTCCCTGTTATAATCATTGCCTACCCTCCTCGGATCACAACAGGGCCTCCTCCCAGTGTAAAGGCATTGACTGGGACACCTGTCCAGCTCAACTGTGCCGCTACTGGGATCCCCAAACCAGAGATCATGTGGGAGCTGCCTGATCATTCAGTTCTGTCAGCAGCACAACAGGGCCGGCCTTTGGGTAGTGAACTGCTCCACCCTCAGGGCACACTTATAATTCAGAGGCCCACACCCTCAGACTCTGGCACATACAAGTGCCTGGCCAAGAACCATCTGGGTACAGACTCAAAGGTCACATTTGTACATGTGCTGTGAGAGAAGGGCAAAAGCGAGGAAGAACAGTGGACTATCCAAATGTAAATATTAACTGACACACAGTCGCTCTTTTGTCTGCAATACAGTACATATTTTTCTCACATGTGGATTTGTGGGGATCACAGCTTGTGGAATATTATTAAAAAAGTGGTACATTTTGATTAAAAAAAACAGGGCTCAAGAGACGAAAGGAATTGGAAAGGTCAGCCTGCTAGAAAGTTGTTATTGTAACTTTGGAACTAGGGGTCTGGAAATTCATAGGTGGTTCTCATTAGGAGTGGTTCTCATGGGGGCAAACAGCCCAGTGCATTAAGTCAAACTAAAAGGGCTTTCTCTGACCTCCTCCACATAGTGATACTACTATTAGCACATACAGACTGTACAGAGAACAAAATCTGTAGAGTAAAGGAAAGAAAAAAGAGGGCTCCCTGGAGGGTTTTAATTCCCTCATGACATTGGCCAAAAGTTGGTGCTGTCATGTCCCGTTGCTTTGTCCTTTAAAATCAAATTTAAAAAGTCAGCAGACAGACTAAATAGTCAAATATTTTACAAGGACATTTATCGAATTTCAAAATGGAAGAATCTTTTTTTTTTTTTTTTTTTTTTATACATGTGGCTTGTTTTACACTGGATATATCTCTGCATGGACACGAAAGCGCTATCATACCCGAATTGATTCAGTTTCCTTGATTGTACTTTTTATGTTTTGATGACAGGTTAAAGCTAATTCCGTATGGCTATCCACAGTGAAGTTCATTGGTCAAAAAAACACTATCCATTTATTGTGGTTTACACAAGAAATTACAGTAATGTTATACATTATGATAATCTGTACAAATACAATATATGTATATCTTTTTGTAGTATCTACTTTATCAAAGTATGGGAGAGAAAAAATAAACTAAAAAGTAAAGATGGTTCATGTTTTTTTACAGTTAATATAAATATATAACGTGCAATTAAACAATTCAATGAATGATGGTGAATGAATGTCATTGAGCAATGGTTAGACTAAGTAATGTTTGCTCTCTAACCTCACTCGTTTATAAGAAGAATTAATTTAAAAAATACCGTATGTCTTAAGGGCAATGGCTGGAAACATTTTTTCAGTAATTCACACCAATTGTGAACTGCCTGTAATGATGCCAATTTAAAGTACACATAAAACCTTTTTGCAAGGCCTCATAAATAATGCTGTGACTCTTCCAAATGTAGAAACACTACTTTAAATAAAAGGTATATGTTTTTTGACTGGGGTAGAGACTCTTTGAACGTAGCTTTTGGTTGTATCATAAAGCATTTCTACATTTCTACTACTAGTATTTCCTGTCTGTTCTTGGTGCTAAAGCACTGAGGACAGCTTTAAACACAACCATTCATTTGGACATCATTCATTTACAGTGTCCTCCAACACCTTACAGCTGGGCTTCAATGGAGACTTGAGAAAAGGTCATTGTGTCTGTTCTAATAAATCAATCTTTAAGATCTCAGATCTCAGTTTTTCCAAAGTTTAGACAGTTACAGCCATGTGATATAACCCAGAAAGATGTGTGGAGAGAGGGAATTGTCTTCCATAAACCTTGGAATGCGGGCTACTTGCTCCATGAATGGATAGAAAACTGCTTGCATATGTGAGCAAGGCGACAATTTAACACAAATTAAACTAGTCAAGTTATGTCCTTAAAAGCAAAACATTTTTTATGTGTTTCTTCAGTGTGGAAGACTGTTCATCTTTTGGACAATGGGTCCCTCTGTGGATGGCAAAACGTTTATTTGTTCAGTTATGGTTTTACAGTTGATGTTTGAAGAAACAATATTTATGAGGATTTTAAACATGTGATTTTCCCATTTAGTTCTTTCCTCTGGGTGTTTAAGGGAAAGGAGTTGAAGTCTATCACACCATTTAAAATATGTTATTCTTATAAGGAGCTACTGAAAGAAGCCGCGTGTGTTTGTTTTTTCTGTCTGTGATTTTTTTACTTTTACCACATCAAATATACTGTACCCCCGAAACCCAATTTCTGGTTGTTAAAGTAAAACCTGTCAAGGTGAAGAGTTGCACTAGCACTACTATTTCAAGACATGTATAAACAAACCCTGTTTTTACACTAGATGGGGTAGGTAATAGTATGGCCCTTCCTTGGCCACCTCAGAGAATGTGGAAAAACAGAGCAAATCTTCACAGAATCACATGATAATTAGCCTGGATGATTGTCGTAATTATCCTAAAATCCACTTTCTCCAACGGACTTTCAGTCCACACAAGTTACGATATTTTTCCTGGAAGGAATTCTTTGTTTTTCCACACTTTTTACCTCTACTTATACAGTATATCTGGATTGAGCTACCAACCTGCTACTGCATACTACCTAATATTATACCACCAAGACTGTTGATCTCGCCAAGACAGTGTTGATCTTAGTCTGTAAACTATTTCCAAACTTCAGGAGACACTTAACAGTAGATATTTTGTCCCAAAAATATTTTCTATCTTCGGGTTCTAGGTCAGATCTGTTTAGTCACACAGTAACTCAGTGTTTCTACTTAAACATATCGAACTTTAGCACAAGCATTTATCCACTACAGGGCATGTGGCTGGGGTAGAGGCTCCGTGTTATTTTTTTAAGTTATTTGGTATAGCATAAAACATCTCTGATGAAGACATGTCAGAGTTGAGAGAAACCAGGGGAACGTTTAGACATTTTTCTGGTCTGTGGTATGAATTCCATTGTTAAACTAGAATGCTCGCAGCCTGAACATGGAAACTGAAATCTTGGGAGAGTGCTGCTGGGAGCTGACCAACAGCAGTCTCAGATAATATTTCTCTGTTAGCTCACAGAGTCTGTCTTATTTCTTTGATGCTGCACCATTGGCAACAAGTCAAATTCCCCAGCAAAATTAAGCGGATCACTTGCGATCCAAGCTTATAGGTGTCAAATTTGTTTTAAAATATTAAACAAGGTTTTTCCATTACACACATGGCCTTGTTGACGCACACATATGCTTGCTCATACAGTAGATTGCGGAACCTCTTGGTACCTGGAATTTCGCACCAGCATCGTAGAATCCACACATCCACCTTCCAGCCACAAGTAAGAAAGATTCATCTTTGCACTTCTCTGCCAGGTAAAATCTGTCACTCTGTGATGGTGGTTCCAGGTTTCTCGGATCACTGCTTCTCAGGAAATGACTCAGAGACATTTTTGGATAATGTCTCAGTTTTACCTGGAGCTAATATGTTGGCCTTTAGTGGGAAAAGAAAGTACACGGGTATAAATGTACATCTTTATATCAATAGCTCATTTGCTAGGGGATTGTACACTGCCCGGGCCAAAAAAAAGTCACACACTCAAATATTGTGTTGGACCATCATTATCTTTGATTACAGCACCCATTCGCCTTAGCACATTTTGATAAGCTTTGTTTGGCACATAAGGTTGCTGAACCTAGACCTGACCAACTGATGCAACCCCAGGAGGGCTCTTACCTATCCAGGTGTTTTTTTTGGCCGGGCAGTGTATATAACAGCTTTGATAAGTAAGGTATTTCTCTTCCTCAGATATCACCTAGTGTATTCCTAGAAAGTGTGTATGAGTGAGCCTTGAAGTTGTAGCAAGAGCCCGGTACATGGGCAAGGGTGCAATCATAAATAAACTTGACTTAAATTGGCAAAAGCTTTCAGTAAGAGGAAACCGCAACCATTAAATATAAAATGTCCCTAATAAATAAAATAAGAAAGGCAACATGTTTTAAACATGGGACACATATTTACAGTATATTATAAGACATGGGATACCCCTGGTAATGGGACCATTTCCCTCAGTCTCTATCCTGAGGGCAGTGGAAGTATTTCAGTGGGGGTTCTCCAATGTGATTGGGAGCAGATGTGGTCCTTTGGTCCCCAGAGCGTAACCAGGTGGACTGGTGGGGCCCACTGCTGTACACCCAACTAACCTTCATCACTTCAGACACACAAACACCAAACTAAAAACATCAAAGTACTTCTAAATTATTGAGTCCCTAAGGGTGGGGGGCTTTTAAAACAGGCCACCTCACCCAATTTGCCTGCATCAACAATATGGCATTGCTACTTTACAGAAGAGGTTGATGTTTCTGTCTGACAGGCTTAGTCTTTTCCAGGAAACGTTTCAAGTTCAGTGATGTATTAAAAAGAGGTATAGTGGGGTGGCATGTCACTTCGAACTTAACGTGAGAAACGTTGAGTGGCCAGAAATGCACCAGGGCATCATTCTTTTTTCTTACTCTGTAGTAGTTGTGATATAATTCTGTTGCTCTTTAGTTTTTTAGCTCTTGAACAGAGTAGCTTTTGCCAGGCTTTTAATTTAACAGAGGCCTTCACATCTCAGCAAAGAATAGGGAACTTTTTAATACTCCATTCGGTGTAGGAATGATTTTGTGTTCTCCTGTTTAACTGGCTTCCTATCTTATTGCTTCCAGTAGGAAAAGACACGGCTCAAGTTGGAGGGCTGCTGCAAAAGAGAGTCTTGTGTTCAACAAATGACATTCCTTTACCCAGACACATCCACAGTCAGCATTTCCTCTGTGCTTCTGGAAATAAAGCTTAATTTACCACTCTGTGTGTAATTTAGATGCAGTCTGGAGAAGCAATAATGCAGCTGAGCAAACACTCCACACCTATAAACAAGGAGGGAGATGGTAACAGGAGTCTTAACTTCGGACAGCTCCGAATAAAACGCCTCTTCTGGTTTACATAAGATAGTTATAGTGTATGACTGTCCTCTAGACGGATATTCTTGTTGAAATTAATTTTTTCTTGATAAATAAAAAGGATAAACATGTTACCTGCAACTCTCGATCAGCCATGCTGTACATTTTAATATCAACCATAAACATATTCACAGAAAGTTTGATTTTTTTAAGGAAACACGGCATCTCTGGTAACTGTATATGAAAAACGTAGTCCAAGAAAAAGCTTTTTATTCATCCAAACACATAAAGAATCAAAGACTAGATGTTTTGTGATCTTCACTCTGAGATTTGAGGCCATGCCAAATCCTACACTTCTGTAACCAAATTGTGTTATCCTGACTAGCAACCAATAGATGGCATCAACAGCCCAGATCGACCTACTGTATCTGTTGTGTAATTGTAATAACTTCAATTATTCAATCTTAATTTGGATTTGAATATGAAAATCCTAAATGAAATAAAATTCCAGCATTGGAAAAACTGTGAAACCTGCGTACACACCCACAGGTTTAGTTGTCTAAGTGTTGCAGTGAAATCATTTAACATGACATCATGTGGACCACCTGCTGCTGCCTCTCTGCTCTGTGTAAATGTCTTTACGGCACCTAGCAACCTCAGATACCACGATGACATCACGGGGGAAACAGACTCTCATTATAGCTCTGAGTTCACTGCTTGCTACTGAAGTCATGTTGGCTACATGGATCATAAAAGCTGCTCTATAATTTCCCTAAAGCCCCTTTCTCTCATATCGTTTTATAACATTTATACTCAGGGCCCACAGCAGACAAGGAAACAGTTTGGATGGCTTTGTTTCAAGTAAAACATAAATGTGTTATATTTCACCAGGCCTTGAAATGTTGTTATTATTCCAGGCTTTTGAGATCCAATTAGGGGTTATCAAAAGAAAGTGAGTGTGAAACCATTTGCATCTACAGTAGCACTTTCTACCCTATTTCTTTCATGACATTGACCTATTTGCATGTACTCCACATAACCATTGTGGTTAACAGCTGAAGCTGCCCATTTCAACCCTGCCCCTGCAGCCTATCTGCTGCCCTCTGTGTGCACACGGGTCTGTGCTGAGCACACATAAACGCCCTGTCAAATATTCCTGGTATCCTAGACTGGCAAGTCCCTCAAAGGGATCTGTTGTCTAAATTTTTTTCAAATTCCATCCTACGTTCACAGGCAGTGGTTTGAGGGATTTTCAGACAGACATCAACACTGCATGAGAGTTTAAAAGAGGAATGCCCCTGTTGACAGGTGCCAGAGGCCCTCATAGGAGGGTTGCCACTTTGGTTGAATTGTTTTGCAGTCTTGCAAATGATCATCATCTCTGTGTGGTGGTGCTTTATGATGATGTTGATGCACATGATGCCAGAATAAATGTCCACGTAACAGCTAATATGATATAGCCCTGTATGAGCCTCTCCACTCAACTTCAAAACAGACCAAATTGGAAAGAACAATCAAAATAGATACTATTAATGAAATGTAGCTTGTTTTTTTCTTTCTGAATGCTGGATATAGTAATCCACTAGGCCTATTGCGTCAATCTGTAGTGGAATCAATATTCACTTCAAGTATATTAGCTTGTACAGAGTTGAAATGGGGTTAAAAAACATTATTACACAAGGATCACCATTATTTTTAAGATTGTCCTGGCCATTTGGAAGGCTTTTTGGCTGCAAAATGCTTCTCTGTGTTCAACAGCAAATTGCTAGCTTGGTCTGTTGGAAAGGGAGCATCATTATTAGAGTTGAAAACAGCTGCCTGCTGTGGTCAAACATGGTGCTGATGAGAGCAGGGGGGCTGAAACAGTTAAGTTAAGGTTAGAAGTAATATTGATTAGAGCAAAGTGACAAACATTTTTGTCAAGCTCGCTTCACACTTGAATGGACACAAGTTGAACAGAATACACATAGACCTTGTGTTCGTAAATTTATGCATTTGTGAAACCATCCAGCCAGGTAAGGTTTATTAGGTCAGTCCCTGATTTATATGCCAGACCCTTGAGATGAGCAATGATTTGCGGCAATACCCAAACAAAACCAGTTGCTAGGAAAACATCTTTGCAACGAACTGGAGTTCAGGATGGAATCCACTACATCATTCACCGGTTAAAAAAAAAAAAAGCCCATGAGCCAGTTGGATCCATTAATGTTGTGTTTGTGTTTGTGTGTGTGTGTGTGTGTGTGTGTGTGTGTGTGTGTGTGTGTGTGTGTGTGTGTGTGTGTGTGTGAGTGCGTGCTTGAGTGTGTGCGTGTGTGAGCAGTTTAGAGGCAGACAGTCAACGTACCCATACTGGACATATGGGGCTCATGAGAAATGAAAGAATGTGCTTATGTCAGCAGTTATCGAAGTATAAAGTCTCCATGAAGCTCCTAAAGAAATAAAACTAGCAGCTATTCTAGGACAATTAGACCATTCCTAACATGTTTATTATCAACATGGAATGATGCTCTACACGCTAATGGTGCCGGACAACAAATGTGGTTACATCTTCAAAAAAAGCTAGAAAAAAGTGTGGCTTATGGTATTTTTTAGTTGTATTCACTCCCCCCACCACTACCACCCTTTATCCTCCATATGAGCTGCTGTAGACTTGTCAGTGTGGATAACCATATGGGAGGCAGACCTACGCTGAACAGCACAAAAGCAGCAGCAGAAGTAGCTGAAGTAACCTTACACTGTCAAAACAAAGTGTGGTCCACACATTTCAACTATGCGAGTAGAAGCTATATTTGAAAGCCTGTCAAAGGAAATATTTGCACATAAACATGCAGACAAAGACAGTCACAAACAAACAAACCACAAGCTAGGACCACCCCGGATGCTTTTTTCTCTTCTTTCTCTCTATGTGGTAAGAAGTTGTTTCTTTCGTACTTCTCTCTACCTGTCACGATGATCAACCGTTGACCGTTCGTAAAGGTCAGCGGTCACAGCTCAACCTCATCCTGACCTCTCATCAAGCGGCCTTTTCAGACCACAGCTGTTAAAGCTCTGCGTCTTTTTTTAGCGTGATGTTTGCCGTCAAACACCATGGGTTTCTTTTCAAGCCTTCTCCCTTACCTCACATTCAATCATGCTTTGATCAAAGACTCACCAAAGCCTAAGATAAGTCTAGCTATTTTTGCTCAAAATGGAGTTGATAAAGGAAATACCCCAGTGTAGAGGGAAATTACTCTTTTTTCATACTGCAAGATGGTAGCTGCGTTAAAAGTAAAGAAGCCTGTGGTCTGGGCTTCCTAGAAAGTGTGAAAGTGATGAGTGGTGACTTAAAGGTCAAAGGGTGATGTGGGAGTTGAGGTTGGAGAGGCTCAGGGGGCTTTAAATGGAGCGTTAAAGTCTTGCGTTACGTTCTTTTTATTTCCTTATTTATTTGTGTGTGTGTGCGTGTGTGTGTGGCTTTGCTTGTGTCAACTGTGCATTCACACACTATTTGATTTTGCCTTTGTGCAAATGGTTCTCGTACATTTAAAGCATCAACACAAGAGGTTGGATTACACACTGTCAGTGAACCTTGTCATGGAGAATTTGGCAATTTTGGAACGCAATTGTTTTACCAAAATAATCAAAATACAAATAGTTTAAATCAAAGATTGATCATTTGACCAAATCATGTCAAAGCTGCAGCAAGAGTTTTTTTTTAAATGAGGAAAGAAAGCAAAAGAACGAAAGAGACACGTAAATACATTGATAGAGTTTAAGTGAATGGGTTCTCTCCAGGAGAATGCATGCTTCATGCAGGCCTGATCAGACGCATGTGCAGAGATCACAGCTGTCTTAACCATGAATGTATCTAAATATGGAAAGTTGGGAAATTTAACTTGTGCACTGTTTATCGACTAAATGTAGGCAAAGCTATACATGTAACAACAACCACAAAAGCAACACAACGAGCCATGTGGGTTAGCATTTGCTTAGGAAGTGAATGCTGCTGACTATAACATTATTGCCCCAGACAACGGAAGTTGCAGCATTGCCATGCTCACTGCTCGCACTCAACAGAGTGAAAGGCTGAATGCCATCAGGACCATGTGATGAAGACAGAAGTAGATGGGCACACATTTGTAACAAATTAAAACATCAACAAAACAAATTAAAGGAGTGTTAATTAATAACAGAGCATCAACCCAATTATCACAAGTGAAGTTGTGTATCATTATGTGTGTAGCCTACAAATGAATATATTGGGAGGATAACTAAACATACAGAGTATCTTGTGCAACTCCCAATACACAAAAAAACTTGATAAAGAGAAGTACTTTCTTGCACTACAAGTTTCGAATACTTTTTTGTAAGAGTTTTCTGCTATGTGTTACAACAGAAAACAATTTAGGGAAGTTTCTTCATGCCCCTGTCTGCAAGAGAAAGAGGTTTGAGGGTGAAACCTCTTAAATGAAAACAAATGCCTATTTCACAACACGGCCCATGTGCTAGAGACCTCACCACAGAAAACTGACAGTACCACGGAAGGCTCTGAGTTCGGACTGGGATTGTGAGCAATTTATCAGTGAAGCATCTGCCAAAAACTGCTCTCCCCTGGCACAGAAAGTCTTACTGCGATATGAATCCAATAAGGTTGTTTTTTCAAAGAAATTGCATTGGGTTTTATCAAGAGTCTTGCTGTTTGGCGATAATTTATAAATAGCTCACAATGTCCTGAGGCAGAAATGTGTGGGGAAATGATTAATGCTTTACCTGTGTTTATCATGTACGACTGTCCAGAGTACTTTTTGCCCAATGCATGCTGGGATACGCAGCAGTTCACTCACCCTACTGAAGAACAAGCTGGAAAATAAAATATAGAGAAGGGTGTGGCGGGGGCACCCTTAGCTCAGTTGGTAGGGCGTCCCCCCCATGGGCCTCGGCCAGCAGTGGACCCGGGTTCGATTCCAGCCCGCGGTCGTTCTCTGCATGTCACTCCCCTCTCTGCCCCATTTCAACTCTGTCTCTACACTATCAATAAAGCATGAAAATGCCAAAAAATATCTTTAAGGGAAGGGTGTGGTAAATGACTTATGTCAAGCTGATGGTGTTGGATCCTGTTTGCTTTTTTAAAAAACCTCACTGATGGTAGGTTTCCCTTTTGTTGTTGTTGAATATTTAGAATCATCCTGTCTCATTACAACTAAGCTCATTGAAATTGACCAAATTGCAGGTTTGTATGACTTGACGTGTCATATGTCAAATGTAATGATTGCAATGCATTTATCCAATAATAAAAACATAACATCCAATTAGATTTAACCGCTTTATTAGCTCATATCACGATTTGAGTCATACAGTATATTTATACATGCTCAGTACTTAACACACAAATCCAAACAACTTGTATCTCAGAAGATGATGATGACCTTTAAATGTTGCCATATACTGTGGTAATGTGTCTTTAACCATGTATTTCTGCAGTTGTTAAGAAGCTCTTTCGCTTTAATATAACTAGTTGTGCCACTTAATACAGTGAAGTAAACTCCTTCATCTGTTAAAAATAGATTTAGGAAATGTAGTCTGCAGCCCTTCCTCATGACCGGAAAGAAAGTATTTCTGTGGTGTATGTATCACCAAAACTACACACACACATACTTGTTTCTCACACTGAAAAATGTGTGAAAACAGAAGGATGTGGTCAGTGTCAGAGCGCGTTTGGACAGAATAGAGTTAAAGTATAGGGACCAAGAAACGGAATAAGAACTGGACTGGGACCTGGATGACACTCCGCTGACACATATCAAAACACACAACAGGTAAGTTTAAGAAAAAAAAACTTTGGGGTAGATGTGCAGAATATACTTACAGACTTTGCTAAAGACACTTTACATAAAGACATGAAAAACAAAAATACAATAAATGTAAGAACTATAAATACTGTCATTAGGAATGTTTTTGTAGTGCCACAAGGCAAACCGAACAAAATGTCTGAAAATTTGCAAGGCTGTTCTATTGTTCTATATTTACGGGTTTCCATGTTATTTTGTCCACTTTCTGTAAACTGCATGTGCCATACGATGGACTCCCTTCTTTGGTGAAAAAAAGTAATACTAGTATGTAAGCATCCAAATGAATTGAATGCTTATATTTTTAGACAACACTCATGGAGAGAAATACAACTTTCTCACTGGTCCCCGGCAATCTAAACCACACCAACAGCACTTGTTCCCGTGACAACGCTTTGAAGACGGTGGTGTTTCCCGTTCTCTACTCCTTTCTCTTCCTGATGGGGTTGTCCCTTAACAGCATGGCAGTGTGGGTGTTTTTTCGCATCCCCTCAAAGTCCCACTTCATTATATACCTGAAGAATATCGTGGTTGCCGATGTTATCATGACCTTCACGTTCCCTTTCAAGGTTTGGTTGAACAAGTATTTACTTATTAGGCACACTTCAAAAAAGAGTTAATGAGTTGTGTGTGCTAATGGCTTTTTAATTTTTTTATAGATGCATTTCCAATAAATTTGTCTACAATCATTTATACGAACAATGTTTTGGTTGCTAGGTTGTGAAAATCTCTTATGCCAGCAAGTCATCTCTATATTCAAGCCATCAGTAAAGGGTCACGTTTCTTGCTTTGTAATAAAGAGTCGAGTGTGCAGTTATACATGTTAATTACTCATTAATATCAGTTTTAAGTTACTCATGTTAATTGGCATTATGTAAAAGACAGGGCTTTCTCAGTATCAGCAATACTCAGTAAGTCATCCTCAGTAAGAAATTAGTCATCCTCAGTAAGAAATTATTCGCGGTCAAAATAGCCAGCAGCCAAGAAAACAAATACTTTACGGTCTATGTAGGTCGAAAAAAAAAATTGGTTCACCTAAAAGTGAACGTGTACTGTTTTGAGTAAAAGACTAAAAGCACTATCTTTCTTGCAGGTGTTGTCAGACTCCAACATGGCTTCCACTGGGCTGCGGATATTCGTGTGTCGAGTGTCCTCGGTGCTCTTCTACCTCACCATGTACATCAGCATCCTCTTCTTCGGCCTCATCAGCATCGATCGCTGCCGAAAGACCCTCAGGCCCTTCAGGAGGACTAATGCAGCCCGCTTGTTCCGTCGCAAACTCCTTTCGGGAGCCATCTGGACCTTTTTGCTGGCGATCTGTCTGCCCAATGTTATCCTGACGCGAAAAACCCCGACCACTCCATACTTCAAGTGCAGTGACCTGAAGACGCGGGCCGGGCTGCACTGGCACGAGGTGGTAAATCACGTGTGTCAAGTTATCTTCTGGAGCAACCTGGTGACCGTGATTGTATGCTACACGCTGATCACCAAAGAGCTGTACAGATCCTACTCCCGTACCAAGTCCAAGGGCACTGGTGGCGGTACCGTATGTCAGGAACCGAGCGGGGCGACGACAACAACTCGGAAATCAGGTCAAAAGGCCAAAAGGAAAATGAATGCAAATGTCTTTCTGGTTCTGGCAGTGTTCTTTGTGTGCTTCGTGCCGTTTCACTTTGCCCGTGTGCCGTACACCATGAGCCAGACCCGGGGGGTTCTCTTTGACTGTCAACTCAAACTCTTCTTCTTTCAGCTGAAGGAAAGCACACTCTTCCTCACATCGTTAAACTCTCTGCTGGACCCTCTCATCTACTTCTTTCTCTGTAAGGCCTTCAGGACAACTCTATTCAAGACCCTGAAGCTGCCTCCCGGTACCTGTAGCTGGCTAATAGGTAGAGGGTCAGACGCTGACACGGGCAGCACCCGTCTGGGAGACTCCTCTGTCTGTACATAAGACCACTGCTGGACACATATTCAAGAGTTTTCTAAAAAAGATATCTGTATGTGTACACTCTGTAGCCAGATCACGTTGTGTAGCAGCAATTGATGATGCAGTTGTTATTCTATTTCCTATCATTTTTTAAGTAATCAACATTTTGACTGGGACTGTGGTCTGTCACAGAGAAGGAGATACATTGTTTCTATTCATTATTATTAAGAAATTATTATAATAGCCTGCCTTTAAAAATCAACTTAAAGAAATCAACTTATTTTTTAATGGCTGTGGACAACAGTCAACAACAGAATTGTCTGTAAAATAAGTTTAAAAAGCTATACACATGAATACATTGCTGATTTTTACTTACTTGTGTGGAACCAGAGGATCTGACATTGACATGTAATCCTCTTCTATGTCGCCATACCCACTAATCCTGAAAATAAAAAATGTGAAGCATTCATTAACACTGAAAATAAATCTCATGTTAAGGTCATACAAATCATTCCTCTATAGTCTTCTTTAATAAAAAAGAAAATAACTATAATAAAAATAATAATAATAATCTCCCGTCAATAAAACACAAAAACGTATCTTTTCCTGTTAAATGTGCATGGAGGTGTCAATTTTTAGGTGTGTAATCTTGACTGATTATTTAGGACAATCAAACCATGTAGCAGGTAAGTGTTTCAAAATGTTGTGACTGCATACATTTGGGATTAATTCTTGTTCAGTTTTACTGTGAACAATGATCCTCATCTATCTAAATATGTAATAACATATGTAAGGAGAAGGAGAGTACTCAAGGGCAGAATATGTGGGGTTTTCCAAATGACAAGGCTTTTTGTTCTGTTATTGGTTTCTGTTATAACCACCCAATCAAAAGATTTGGGCGCACCAGGAACCCAGACATATAATGAAACAATAATGAAGGAAGTAAAAAAAAAAATTGTATTGCTTGTTGTTTCTATGGTTTGTGCCATATTTGTGCTTTTTCACATTGTCAATCAAGGCTCTCTTAGCCACAATACACAAAGACACACTTACAGCAATATCGTCTTGCATGGGAGAAAAAAACTACACTTCCCAACTATTAAAATGTTATCATTGAAGATATATCTCTTGGAGATGAATAATGTAATAATAATGTCCTGTAATCTAACATAATATTAATGAAAAGAAATGAGCTTGCGATTGTCAAATTCCTCAATCTACAGTACTGTGGTAGTAGCAATGCAACCCAAAAGTAAAAAAAGAGATAACGATTACAAGCTATGTGCCACTGAACAACCACAGGCCAACTATAACACAGAAAATGAAATTGTATTTGTAAATTATAAATTTCAAATGTTTGGACAAGTGTTGCCTGGAAACACATGGTTTAGCACCACAACGTAAACTATTTGAATACTCCCACCCCACACAGCAGCTTTCTCCTTAGGAATTTGCATCTTGAATAGCCGCAAACACTTTGGTCATTCATCTTGTGAAGGTGTTCATCTATCGGGCGACACAGTGTGGAGTGAATGACATAACCATCTGGTGAGTGAAAAAAAACAATGTTTTGTTTTGCAACTTTATTTTTCTTCTGATAGGTGATTGAATAAGCCAACCCTACCTAAAAGGTGGTATCAGACATTCTGGCTACAAAGTTCTAGCTACAACTGCTTTAAAAGCTGAAAAAAATGCCCATGTTAATACACAGCCCAGTGTTAATACACAGCCTGTAAACTGGCATGTTGCTAGCTATGGTGGGCCCCCTTTGTTTACATACCAGTTTACCTAACCTTGGCTGTGTATTAATACTGGATTTCTTTGTTTTCAGCACACACAGTATGAATAAGTAGCAGATCATGAGGAAACATTCCCAGATTTTGCCAAAAAGGTTATTTTGGCAACAAGCATTCTCCAGAATCGCAGAATCCACCACCATCCACCTGATCCAGGTCCATGGCTGAGAAACTATAATTGGGTCTTGTTAGTGAACCTACTCAAAGCCCAAGTAAATTGCAATCTTTCTGTAGCAGGTGAGGAATAGCTTAAATTTACCCAAATTTGAGGGTAAAAATATAATGCAGGCAAAATTGTATCATGCTAAGACTAAATGTAATTTTTATTAAGTTTTCATTTAGGTTTCAAACTCAGATTTAATAACATCAAACAAGAAATGCTTCTTGTTTTGCCACTGTTACACCAGGTAGTTATTACTGTTGAAACCTATTCTCTAAACAGTACACGCTTAATATCAATCTAAATTTAACTGCACAAATGAACCCAGAATGTGCACAAAGTTTATATTAAATACACTGGTGAGGTAAATACTCTAACTGATAACACTTAGTTATCAGAACTCCAAAGAAGACACATATTTAAATAGTTGAAGCAACTATTTTGCTGCAGAAGGGACTTTGACTCATTACCAGTACCTTAATATTGGTGGATTATTTGTGTTATACTACAGCGTATGTCTCTTTGTCATGAGAAACTGATCCAACAAGTGCAAAACTTCCGTCTTCTAGTTTCAAAAGTAAAAGTATCAGGTTTCGCATCCAGAATGCATTCAAATGCTCCGGGTGAGCATTCAAAACAGAAACAAAAGCCTTTTTAGAATAATGACAAATGCAAACCAGGTCAAATTGGCCAAACAGGACACATTTAAAGCAGTTGTAGCTCCATGGTTTTAGTTCCAGTAAAACTCAGCTAAGCTTAATCACTTACTCTAATGTTGTTCTTATGTCAATAAAGTTAGCAAATGATCAAATTTCCTTGTTTCAATTCTAAACCTGCGCATGCGGGTCCAGTGTTCAAAGCCTACATAACTACTCAATTGTTTGCAGATGTAAACAAGTTAAGACTTAGAAAGCGAACTGACACTTCTTGAGTTTATATTTGATGTCTGTATTATTTTTATTCCAGATTTTGCGATGGCCAACACCACTGCACATTTCTCCTCTAATTGTGATCGAGTCGGCCATGTGACCTTAAACGTGGCTGTCTCGTGCTTTTACTTCATCTTGTTCCCCATCGCGCTACTGCTAAATGGGGTGGCAGCGTGGGTGTCTTTGAACCTCCGCTCCACCTCTACCTTCATAGTGTATCTGAAAAACCTGGTGGTTTCCGACCTGCTCATGACACTGACCCTACCGCCAGTGGCTGCTGCCATGTTACCTGGAATGGCAGTAGAGTTAAGGGCGTTCGACTGCCGCTTCTCTTCTGTGATTTTCTACTGCTGTTTGTACACAAGTATTTCTTTAATGGGTCTCATCAGCCTCGACCGCTTCTTCAAAATTGTTAGACCATTTGGAAAGTTGTTGGGACAAAACGTGGTCTTCAGTCTTGTAATGTCAGCCTTGGTTTGGTTGGTGTTGTTCGGCGGTACTGCTATCCCCACGATCATTCTCACTGATCGGAATCCTGTGAATGTTACACATGATTTCTGCATGTCCCTGAAAAGTCCAGCTGGTGTGACCCTTAACAAGTATGTGGTTCTGTCCATGGAGGTTCTCTTCTGGCTTGTCAGCATACTGATTTCGTTCTGCTACATCTGCATCACCCTGAAAGTCCTGCAGTCCTTCAGAACTTCCGGGAGCAACAACAGCCAGGGAAAGAAGAAGACCAAACTACGAGTCTTCTTGATCCTCTTTGTGTTTTTTGTGTGTTTTGTGCCTCTTCACATTATCCGCATTCCATACACACTTCACGAAATCCACGCCATTGACGGCTGCAATCAAACGTGGGTGGCAATAGCCCATAAATTAGCCCTGTGGGTCTCTACCACAAACACATGCCTGGACCCTCTTCTCTACATCTACCTGTGCAGGGAATACAGGGACAAACTTGTTGACATGTTGAAAGCTAGAGGAATCCATCTCGGTTTTAATTCAGAGGGAGAGGAGACTTCACAGTAGAAAGAAGCTTTGAGATGTAGTTGTAAAGAAATTAAATATATTTAAATTAGAGAAATGATGTTATTATGTCATAAGTCATGAATTAGACTGTTGATGTGAATAACTTGGGCAGCAAGAGAACATTAGTAGACTTACAGTCATTTATTATCTTTAAATGTTTATGATGTACTGCCCTCTAGTGACCTTGTGAGGATTATCATCTACTTAGACTAATGGTACAATAAGAGAAACAGTAGTGTGAAAGTAAATTCAATGGCAAAAATTCGCAAATCAATTGTTCACTGGGTTCAAGCTTTTGAAGGCATAGTCTGTGTTAAACTTCAGTGATCATGTGTGTCTTTCATGCATGTATAGTGTACTATAATCATGTGTGTAGTAGATAGACTGTATATGTACGTGGATTCTTTCAAATGTTGTTTGTATAACTCAACACTATGTTATTTTTGGCAGTTTGTTTGAATTATAATGTAACCCAGCCTTTCTTGTCTTCATTGTTATTCTCTCAATCATTATTACTATGTTTGTATTTCCTGCAACATTATAAAATAATGAAAACAGGGCATATTACTTCAAGGGTATTGCTTGAACAAATGGCAACATAGATCTTCCTTAAGCAATTTTCATAAATCCTGTATGCAACTTTAATTGCTTCACTATTACATTAATTTATTTAACTCAAATGTATTTCTTTAGTCTTTCACGCCACATTAAATTATTAAATTTTTCTTTAATTACCCTCTTAGTAATACAATATGTGCAAAACTGTATTCTAGTGCTAAGCAGCGGAAAAAAATATAAATTAAAACAAAGTACCAATGTATTGTTACTGAAAGCCCTATACAGTACAGTTCTTGCTATTGCACTTTCATTTAGTAGGTAGATTGCCAGTGCACGGTAAGAAAAACGGGCATCTGGCCCAAAAACGTAATTAAATAAACCAATACAATTTGGAGTGTTGTCCTTATCTTCATCTACAATAATTTCTTTAAGTAGACAATAAGCTCCAGAGTAGCCTGTTTTGGTTGGCTTTACTGTAACAGCTGAGGTCAACCTTTGCTGAGCCAGTTGCTACAGAATTAGCTTTGCAATTCTCGCAGGAACTGGTGAAATCAATCAATCAATAAGCCACTCAAGTAATAAAAATAAACAAACTAACAAATTAAGAAAACAAAAAGAGAACGTTTTAAGAAAAAAAACTTTTCAACTCAACTATTCATCAAATAATCACCAGTTGTTGTTGCAATATATCGCAAGGGAACGTTTATTTTCCTCTGCCAGCAATGAACAACCCAATTATGGTAAATGGGGAAGAAACAAAGTGTATTGAGCCATCATAATGATGCTCAGAGCTAATAGCACATTTAATATAGGAACATTTGTAATGCTAATGGCCCAGAGGATGTTGATGGCTAGCATCAGGTATTCAGGAGAGCTCAGGTAAAGGTTTCTTGTCTGTAAAAACATACTTTGTTCAACTCCATCTTTAGGCGGAGACAGGAATATTAATGTTTAGGGTTCACGTGCAGGCCAAAGGAAGCATTGAGCCAACCCTTCACCCCGTCCAATCATCCAATCTATGCTCCAAGTGGTGTTGAGACTTTGGGCTGGGTGTATGGCATCCATTTAGCTTCTGACTAAAGTAACCTTTGCATATTTTCTATCTTTGCATATGTACTTACAACTCGCCAGTGTCATTACAGTTGAAATGTTGAGTGGTTTTCTAGGAAAATCAACTGACACCTACCATATCAGTACATTGCCACTCCGGTTCAGCTTGCAGCTTTGTGTCAGAGAAGAGTGAGTCCAGTCATCAACTGTAAGTTATTATCCATATGTGTCTTATTCTTATCATTAGTTCATATTGTAGGATCAGTCAATCAGCTAATTACTTTAAAATATCTCCTAATGAAATAGAATGTACACTGTGCCAAAAACAAAGCATTGCATGTTTAATAGTTTTCACCAAATGTACAATTGCTCTAGTTAAAATGCTCATCAATAAGGCTGTAAAAAAACTTTTTTTTTAATTACATTAATGTGAAAAGTCTAAAGAAATAAATATGGATTTAAATATAGATTTGTTTTTATCTATAAAGTCAACTATTGTTTACTGATAGTTATATAGTACTTAAACACAGAAGGAAAATATTTGATTTGAGTTAATAAATATTTAATTTGAGCATTGTGTTAGAGTAGAGGTGTTTAATTGGTTTAAATAATTATTTTAGTCTACTAGTCATGCTGAAAGGAAACCTACGTGCTCCACTTAACTTTAAATGTGTCTTCAAATGTATTTACATTTATGATTAAGGTTGACAAAAATAGGGACAAAGGAGTACAAATACCACTGAATAAAAACGCGGGAAGATTATCATATAAAGATTTTAGACCAGTGCATGTTGTGAACAAACATCATAAACTACCCTCTGCTCCCTCTGCTTTGCATAGCCTGTAACCCTGACTTGGATAAGAGACGGGTGATGGATGAATGGATGGATCCTCTCTTTGACATAAACCGGCAGAGTGAGTTGAGAAGTAAATTAAGCCACACTACTGATCCTAGAAAAGAAAAAAAAACACAACAGACACAAATGATTTCCTGTTGAACGATTTCTCTGGCTTCAGGACACTGTTAGGATCACCAACTGTCCAAATAAAATGTCAGATTTTCAGAGGGACAATCTGCTTACACAACGCATTCTATTCTTTCTAATCTACATGAAGTTGATGTCTCCAATCAATTCGAATCGTGGGTACTAAAATGTATTTGTATATGTTCCTTTCTTCAGGTGCAGCGATGCCGTCCAACCAAACATCTGAAAATAGTTTGGAGTGTGGAGGTTTCATTAACGACCCCTATTTCATCCCAGCCCTCTACTTATTATTGTCCCCCGCAGCGCTGCTGCTGAACGGTGTGGCAGCCTGGGTGTCCCTGCACCTCAAGTCCACCTCCACCTTCATGGTGTACCTGAGAAACCTAGTAGCTGCAGACATTGTTCTGGCCTTGATCATCCCTTTCAAAGTTGCGAGTGACTTGCCGGGCGCGTCCAACAGGTTGTTCATACTTTCATGCCGTATCTTCAGCACCGTTTTCTACAGTACAATGTACACATGCATCGCTTTGTTGGGCTTAATAAGTCTCGATCGTTTCTTCAAGATCATGACACCCAACAGCAAGTTGTTTGGGAATCTGACCTTTAGCAAGCTGATATCAGGGATGGTCTGGGTAATACTGTTTGTGGTCACAGCTCTACCAAATATGATTTTAACTAACAAATCAGTGGCCAATATGACAGTGATAGGCACTTGCATGAATCTGAAAGGACCGGCCGGACTTGAATTCCATGAAAGTAATGTGATTTTCCTGAACGCTTTTTTCTGGCTCGTGAGTGTGGTCATTGCAGTTTGTTATATTTGCATTACACACAAGGTCATCCAGTCTTTTAGAAACTCCGGCAGCAATAACAACCAGGGAAATCAGAAGGTCAAACTCCGTGTTTTTCTGGTTGTCATTGTGTTTTTTGTGTCATTCGGACCGTACCACATTGTCAGGATTCCATACACGTTTCAACAAGTCAACCATCATTCCCACACTAGCTGCTCTTACTTAAAGAGCAGGTTTGCCAAGAGACTGAGCCTCTGGTTTGCCGCCACAAACATCTGCATGAACCCACTTCTATATGTCTTTCTTTGTAGGGAGTTTATGGAAAAACTGATGTCCATGGTGAAAAATGTTTTTCAATCTCATTCCAAGTAGACTTAGCGGGGAATAGGAGACACCTCATCACCAAGTAGATATTGATTGGATTACTAAAGATGTTGTACATTTTGTTTTAAATGCTTCCTCTTTTTAAAACGCTCTAACTTCCATGTTGATCTGTCACTTTAAATACTGTCACTCTCAACAGCTTGAAGACCATCAACAGGAAATACAGAAAGGGATGGTTGAGATAAACAGTATGAGACAAGAGGATTATGTAATGCTGTTTTTTTTTAATGGCAACAAGCAAATTTTGTATAGTTGCTCTGCAAATGCAAAATCAGAAAGCAAATAGAGTTTTAGTAGAAAGACTGTACATAAAGCTGCAATGTAAAGCAAGTTGAGTTAAAGGCATACTTCACCTATAAGGAACCAGCGTTCTATCATTATAAAATAACTATTATAATATAATGAATGAGGTTTTTCTTCCCTCAGTCTTCCCTTAGTCTTCCCTTGGCCCAGCTGTCCTGTTAATCCTAACCCTTACTGTGATGTCACAAGAAGGAAACTGTAGGGTAAGACAGTGAGACCATAAAACACACTTTCTGCCTTTTCTCAGGCTAAGATGATCCAATTTGAATTTTTTTTTGCACATTTATACTAAATAGGATCTCCGAGTTCAATACACCTTCATATTCCAACCGGTGAAGTAGGCCTTTAAAGCTAGTTAACATTTACATTTCTCACTGTAATCGTCTATTTGTGGTAATGGTTAAAATGCCTCATGTCATTAATAGGGTTTAGCGGATGTGTCTTTCCACCGATGTTATCATTTTGCTGCCTGCTAGTAGTCAGCATTTAACGTGTGAAGTTACTGACTGCCTGGAATTAAGGATGTCAATGCATAAAAAGGACTGAGTCAGCTTTGTTGATATGTCCTCTATTAAAAATGTTTTCATCTGTAAAACAAATAAAGTGTGCTCTAAATCTGTAAATTGTAGTAATCGATAAAAAAATAATAAAGTAAAATACAACATAGAGGCAATTCTGCTCAGAATTGAAATGAGGTTGTGGTTTCATAATACTAACTGGTGGGCTGCAAATATCCCTGTGTTACGTGCATAGAGTAAAAAAGATTCTGATAAAACAACAACATATCATCACAGAAGTGAAAGTTCACTTGCGGGTCCATGGAGAAAACACATGCATGTAATTTCTCAGCTACTCCCCCCCCCCCTTCTGTCACAATTCCAGGCCCAGATCCAAGCAAAACCACACAGGAAATCGTGTTGTGTTGTTCTCAACAAGCACTATTTTTATCAAGAGACAGCACAAACCTCTACGAATGCAAAACTTGATCGGATATGAGCGGTGGGCAATTTTTCAGTCACTTATATACTGTACTTAGTCTGCAGCATTTATAGTTATAGACAACATATTCTATCTAAAACAGGGAGTATGTGGCCTTAGTAGTGTATAAAAATAAGGGAAAATACACTTTGTAGGAAAAAAAAACTACTGTGCTAAATAACTTTGTAAAGGAGTTAAAGGAAACCACAACTTTTTTTTTATGGCCTCTAGTTCGTGCTACTTAGTCTCGTGCTGGTAAAAGACAGACAGATAAGTTGCAGGACGGGGGGTGGTGCAGTGTGGTGCAGGAGATCTTTATAGTTGTGGGTCATGAAATGAGTCTATGGTTTCAATGTCAGCCTGTCAGAGGCTACACAAGACTGACGCAAGCTAGCGGAGGCAGGGGGACTGGCACGGAGCAGAACAAGCTTCTCAGCAGACAATTGGAACAGGAAGCAAGGACGGAAAGGGTCTTTCACCCGCAGGAAGACTGGCAAACTCCTTGGGATTGTGACAAGACAGCCACACAGTAGCTCCAGGGACCACCCATTGTAAGAGCATCAAACACACACACACACACACACTCACACTTAACGATAGAGCGACGGAGAAACACTGAGAAAGAGAGAGATGCTAAAACCTCTTTAGGTTTAGCCTCTGTTTAAAGAACTTAAGTAACACTAAGAGGTTAGGGCTTTCCTTTGATTTCATTTGAATATGCTGGTAAGAAGCAGAAAGGGGAAATAGGTATTTCACTTCCTACATGTTTTTGAAATACTGTGTATTTTTTCATTGATTTATTCATTATTCTTCTAATGCCCCGCAGTCAGGAGAGGATAAGGATACAACACGAAGGTAAGACTTAATTATTATACATCTTCTAGATAAAATACCAGTCTCATCTGGGCACACAGATAGAATTGGTGAAACAATACTTGTAACGGACCTAATTACCATTACTATACACACAGTACAACAGAACCAACGTTAAAGAGTATTGTATAACTTGGTTGCCATAGCACCTACTCCGGCCTCAATGTTATTCTGAGCTGTTAAGGATTCCAATGTAAAGACAGCACATAACAAGAGAGACATACTGTCAGGGACGAGGGTAATTCAAAATGATCAAAGACAAAAGGTAGTTGCCGCATTGAGCTCTACAATATGTCTCATGCATTGTATTGAGTGACCGCTTATCTAAACGTGGTGAAACAGAGTGCTTACACTGTATTCAGTCTATTCAATGTTCATACAAAATAAAGTATTTAATGCTCCGGAAAGTTGCCTTCATTTGATGAACTCAAACCGTAATCTTTATGAAAGAAGGAGTTAAAAAATAAACGAGAATCATGTGGATTAAGTCAGCGACAGTTCTTCTGAGGAATTTCTGTGTGACCCGGCAAACTGGTTGAATTGCATACGTTTACATGCGGGGGAAAAAAAACATCATAGTGTTACCACTTTAAATAATTGATTTGCTTTTAGAATTCTCAACTGTCCCTTAATTTGCTTCCTCTATGTATAAATCTTCCTCCCCTTTTATCATCGCTACTCTCTTTCACTCCTCCGAAGGTCCACTGAAGATCAGAAGATGAACAACAACACCCTGTCCAACGCTTCCATCAAGTGCGTTCGGGATACCAGTGTGACCGCTGTGGTTTTCCCCTGTCTGTACAGCATCCTATTTATAGTAGCACTGATACTGAATTCCCTGGCTGCATGGATCTTCTTCACCATCCCCAGCACCTCTACATTTGTTGTCTTTCTTAAAAATGTGGTAAGACATGACGACCTTTGCTTAAAATATTTGTTTTGCCAGACAGTGTGGGAAAAAAATAAAAAAAATCCTACATTAACAGGTGGTGGCTGACTTGCTGATGACCCTGACCATCCCTCTGAGAGTCTTGAGTGATGCAGGTGTGGGTTCCTGGCAACTTCGCGCCTTCCACTGCCGATACTCTGCGGTTCTCTTCTACATCACCATGTATATCAGTATCCTCTTGCTGGGCCTAATTAGCCTGGACCGCTACCTGAAGATAGTCAGGCCCATTGGGATGAGTGGCCTACAGCGGGTTCGTGTTGGTCAGGTGCTGAGTGCAGCCGTCTGGGTGGTGATGCTGTCTCTAGCGCTACCCAACGTTATTCTAAGTGACCAGCCACCAAAGGTCATTAGAGGCAAACTGAAGTGCAGCTCCATGAAGAGCAATGCCGGCCTGATCTGGCATGAAGGCTTCAACTACTTCTGTCAGGTAACTAAAGGAGTAGTTCGAAGTTTTTTTGGGAAATGTGCTTTTTCGCTTTTTTTCTGAGAGTTAGAAGAAAAGATCAATACCACTTTTCTGTACAAATATGTATGGTAAATATAATGGAAATAGGGTGAAATAGCTCACCTTGCATTGTCAAAATGTAACATAATCAGCCCATCAGCACCTGAATTTGTTATGAGCTGCTGTCCCCACTATTTTCAGTCTTGACGTTAATTTTAACGAGCAAAACCTAAATATTTGCTGTACCACATGGGTGGTATACATCTTCGCCTCTAACTCTCAGCAGTTAAAAAAATTAAAAATGTAGTTTGCCAAAATGTTGAATTATTTTTTTTGATTTTATATATGCACAGTAATATCAGAACATTGAAATAAACTACAGAGTTATTAAAATGCTGATACTACAACGAACCTTTGAAATACAGCACTTGTTGCGAGAAGAGCTCGTGAGAAGAGCTCACTGCTGTGCTTAATGTTTTTTTGTGTTTACTTTCAGGTGGTTTTCTGGGGCACACTGGCCCTGATGGTGGTTTGCTACACGTTCATTAGCAAGAAAGTGTATGAGTCATACAAAGCCTCGAAGAGCAAATCACAAGCAGCCAGTCGCAGAACCAAGGCAAAGGTCTTTGTGGTGGTCGGGGTATTTTTCATCTGCTTCGCTCCCTTCCACTTTACACGAGTTCCCTACACGCTGACCCAAACCCGCAACATGGCGAGTCCCTGCTGGGTAGAGAACGCAATCTACGTTGTCAAGGAAACCACCCTGTGGCTGTCGGCCACTAATGTATGTCTGGACCCGCTCATCTACGTGTTCCTGTGTAGGGTGTTTAGGAAAAGACTGACAGCCGCACTCTGTCGTAAGCCACTCCACCAAGGGGCCATGGACTCTCCCACAGCAACATCTACTCAACTGGAGATGTCAAAGATGGCCCAAAGTAACATATAATGGGATGTCACAGTGGCAGGCTGGACAATGGGACCTCAAATATAACAGACTCTACATTTGTTTTGTTTTATATACGTGTAAATAGAATTTTATATTAATGACAAGGGTTGTAGAAATAGTAAAACAATTGCAAGGTGGTTCAAATTTGTTGGATGTACAGTGTTAACAGTCAAACTTACAGAACAGTACAGTATAGATACAGTTCTAACCGATCACTTCTGCCCCAGTTTGCTTAGTCATCCAGCATGTTTCCTTAACTGTGGATACTGTCATTTTCCACTTCCTTCTCTCTAATCTCGCTCTGACTGCACTTTCCCTTCACAAAACTTTGGCCAAATGGTGAACATCCTGGGAACATTTATTCTCAAATGATTACGACACATGCACAATGTGACCATGGGACTGAATGGTAACAAAATGAGGATGACAATAAGGAGTGCAATAGTCACCACTTTTAGCTATACCTTATGTAAAGTATATTTAACCAATCATAAAATGTATATTTTGCATACTACAGCTGCATGGCGCTTAACATTTATCATCTTTTTAAATCTTAATACCAGAGCTAATACTAGCATTAATATAAGGGCAATTTGGTTGGGGGGGGGGGGGAGTACAACATGAATCTAACAGTAGACAAGACGATTTCCACTCATCTTTTTATCTACCACTAGCAGTGCTCAGTATTTGAGGAACTTCTTAGGCCGGCAAGAACTGCAGACACATATTGCTCTCTGCTGGAGATAAGGTGCTTGATACCACTGAAAGCTAAACAAATCAATGTCCAGCAAAGGTGTAAGCTAGGCATTTGCAAGTATAGCAAGACACCTTTCACAATGTTGCAGTGGTGTCACTGCATTAATATTGTTTTAATTGAACAAGAGGAGGGAAATAAAATCGAACTGGAAAAATATCGATTTTTTTCCAACACCGCAAGACTCGAAGACTGGTTTCAGGACACATTCACAAACTGGTTCTGCAGGATTTAATGTCGCATCCAATCTGATTTACAATCGTGTGTCCATGTGGGTCTGATTAATGCAATAATGAAATATGATGTTCCTTCATCCCACCCCCCTGTCGGCTACGGAAGAAGCTGATATTTGGGCAGGAAATTAACGAGCTACTGAGAGGGCTGGAGCAGGCGACCGCAGCCAGGGGAAGAACCGTTCGTCGCCCTGCAGATTAAACCCTCTGACAGATGACCCCGCAGTATATGAGTTATGAGAAATTCTAAATGACATTCATGGAAATTAAATAAACCCTGGAGATAGTGTTGCCAGGCAGTATGCAAAGACACAGGTTGGGGGACAGAAAAGTGCCATATAGTTGGCAGAGAGCAGAGGTGGGGGGGCTGACGGCTTCATATAACTGGATGCGTGCAGAGGGCTAAATGAAAGAAGCTTGCATGTCAGAGAAACCTGTCAAGTCTACATGTCAATGATGTCAAGCAGTGGAAGTTTATAAATGGTTTCATGTGGAGAGACGCCCCAGAGAAATGGCTTACAGGCAGCTTTGTGGAGCTTATAGACTTAAGCTTTAGGTCAAAAGAATCTCTTTATGACACATTGTTGAAACCACTGGGTGAATTTTTTCAGGTTTACCTTACCCTTCTCATGCCCTTCAGTTCAAATGGGGGATGTACATATTATCACATATACATAAATTTATATTAAACTGTACTCACAAACAGAGCTGGAACTCGAAAATGTGCAAAGGTACAAAAGGTAACCTCAACTGTTACATATATGCAATAATTTATTTGGCCACTAGGGGGTTAAATAACTCCCCCAAAAGCAAAGGGATACCCAGAGCCCAATTTTTTTTGCATGAGAGTGGAAACTAAACCCTTTCCTTCACAGTACTCTGTTTATGGGCACGTAACATACAGTGTGGCGTCAGAGATTGCTGAAAATGTCTCCTGTTTGATGCTGAAAACAAAGAAATGGCAGCATTGAGACGGATCAATAAAAATGTCACGGTGAAAAAATATTTATACAAATCTCAGTATAACCTTCAATTTGGGTTATAATTCCATATCGTTTCAATCTTCATAATACACATAACACTGGTAAGAAGAAGAAAGTGGATGGATTAAATAGATGACGGAAAAATAAATATTTTCTATTGGACAGACTGTTAGCAGTGCAGTGTAGGCTACATCACCTATATAGCTTTGCTCTCCTGTAATATTGTGGAATACTAAAGGATAGCAAAAAAATAAATAAAATAAACGAAAGTTACAGCAAGCAGTACCAGTAATAGGCTACTATCTCTTTTTAATAACATGCATTCATAATACAGCCAAACAATGTGCCTACATTACCCATAATGCAACCTGACAGAACGGTCAGAATGTGTAAGATCCCTTTAAGTGGTAACATTTTTTAAATGTATGTAGATGTATCATTTGTATAGCCCTCCCCCTCTCTAATATAAAAGTAGCCATATGTAAAATGCATTTTCATCAAGCCCAAAATATTAATTTTATACTACAATTAGCCTAGAATGTAGTTGTAATCGTTTAGCCTAGTGCAATAGGCTACTTATGATATAATCTGTTACTTACGAGATAGGCCTACCATTGTTTTTTTGTTTGTTTTTTTACTCTTAAAAATTTCCCTGGGAAATGCAGTAGTAGCCTACTATGTGTTTCTGTCCAACCAATATCTGTGTAGCAAAGACCTTTCCGTCCGCGGCGTGGGCTGGCTGCAACCATCTGTCACTTCCTCCCAGGTGAAGATATGCCTTTATCCACCTGTCTACTCACAAATCAATAAAGTGTCTGACGCTTTCGCGCGCTCTCCTCCGCCAGCACCGCGCTAGGATAAATACCGGCGTGTCACGTGACATGCCTGCCGGATCATGTGATCGATTTACGTCCTCTTCGCTGCCTTCAACTATTCCCCGTAGCAAATCCCAAACGGACGAACATGGCGGACTATGAGGAGCGGCAGAGCCTGTTGGGAGACGAGGACGACGGGTCGCCTACCGGCCGACAGGCAGCGACTGGAACCGGCAGACCCATGCCGGCCATTTGCGACCCCAGCCACCTACTGCACCGAGTGGTTGTCCTGGGGTTCATGTGCTTCCTGGGATTTGGTGAGCAGGAGAAAGCCTTTGCAACTTCCTCAAGCCCCTTCAATGGTTATAGCAGACATATGTGTAGTCTAAGTGCAATACGTTAGCCTACACTCGATTTGAAAATATATTGTATTGTTGGTGCTCAGCGTGGCTCATTAGCGTCAAAAGAACTGAAGTATCATTAATGTAGTTAATGTATCCTGTTGATGTAGCCTAGTTCATCTCTTCCAGGAAGCTACTTCTGTTATGACAACCCGGCTGCACTTCAAACTCAAGTCATCCAGGTAAATAACTCTGTGTGAATGCAAAGTTGTTCTCCAGGGTATTACACCTGTCGTGGGAGTAAAGCAGAATGATACGTTGTTGAAGCAAAAGGGTTTATTTCAATAATAGCAAGGATCTCCGCTAGTTTTCCCCCACACACCATAAATGCAATCATTCACATTTCTGTCAGGCTGGGACTGAGTCCCCCATTAGTTAAAATATAAATATATATTGTTTGTGCATAGTTTAAGCTTATGTTCTTATAGTGAAATATGCATAATAATCCAACAAACACAGAAATGAACCTGCTCCTAAATGCTCCAATTAGAGGATAGAGGCCTATTATTTAATCTCAGAACACAGTAGCCTTCAGCCTAGATCTATATGGGGAAAACGAAATCCCAAAGCAGTCAAAGTTACCAACTGTGATTTGCTTCCTCCCTGACTGCACCAGAACCTGGACCTGAACACTGCAAAGTTCATGCAGCTGTACGCCTGGTACTCTTGGCCCAATGTGGTTCTCTGCTTCTTTGGGGGATTCCTGCTTGACAGGGTTTTTGGCATCAGGTACGAACACCAACAAGTGGCTTTTGTTTTGGCTATAAACTGTAAGTGAAAGTGAAAGAGCTGTGTTGTCTTTGTGCTTGTATTCTTTACCATTCTCATCTTTATTTATTTTATTTTTTTTTAACTTAGGCTGGGAACCATCATCTTTTCCCTTTTTGTCTGTGTTGGGCAGGTAGGTTCACTTTGAAATCTAGATGATGTGAAAAAGGTATTTTATTCTATGAAGGAGAAAATATAAGAAGAAAAATGCATGGCAATTAGATTGTTTGTTCTTTGTTGCATTGTAACTTTCCCACAGGTAATATTTGCCACTGGAGCTTTGTTGGATCACTTCTGGCTGATGGAAGTTGGACGTTTCGTATTTGGGTGAGAAATGAATGTGCCATTTGTTTTCCCAATACAACGTAACAGCTTTGTCTCCTTATGTACGATACACACGGTCACACATCCAACACGAAGCCTAGTGTGTCCCAAACTTGCTCAACGTCCTTCTCCCGTGAAAAGAGCATTTTTGTCTCAAGTTGGTCTTGTTGTATCACATAGCTTAAATGCTATATGCAACTGTTTTTCTTGTCCTGGGTAGGATTGGAGGAGAGTCCTTGGCTGTGGCCCAGAACACCTATGCGGTCAACTGGTTCAAAGGAAAGGAGCTCAATCTAGTGTTTGGCCTTCAGCTGAGCATGGCTCGACTGGTAAGTACGCTTCCAACGGACCTGTTTTTAAAATAATATGTTGACGTTTTTATTTATTTTTTTGTACTTAAAGTTGCACGATGCAGTTTCAGGGGAGGGAGGTTTACTCTAGAGTCTACATGTAATTCTCAGTATTGAATAATTCTATCATCATGAATCAAAACCAAATTATTTTGAGGCACCAGGAACCAAACATCAAACTGGAATATGTTTTTAAACAAAACTGTGGGCCCACTGCTGTGAACAACAACAACAGTGAAACACTTTTCAGGTAGCTTTCTAACTTCAAACATTGTGTTAGAGATCCAATTTGCCTGTGAGGAAAGTTTGTTTATTCAGGAATATACCTTACAAAACTTTAGTTTCTCTGACACACCCAAAGTTACATAGTGGACCTTTTTTTAAACATTGGGATTTTAAAGATAAATAAATAAATACATGTCATGGTGATTTGCCCTCTTCTCCACTCGTCTCAAGGGCAGCACAGTGAACATGAACATCATGGGCTGGGTGTACAGCAAAGTAGCAGACCTGGTTGGCTCTACTGGACACACCACACTGGGCATATCACTCATGATAGGTAAATAGTACTATACACTTTTGGTTTTAGCTGTGGTTACACAAAATTGGCATTGGCAAGTTTAAAACATTGGGACTCGGGTTACGTGCGCTTTAAACTCTGTCTCTGCTAGAAATACTAGATCCTTTCCTCTGTGACTTATGATCTCAGATAACACAGCCAGCAGATACAGAGAGAGAAGTGGTATAGAGAACTTAAAGTGCTTCTGCCTGCAACTACACATGAGTCACATGAGTTACAAGAAGTGTCAATTCTTATATCCCCCCCCCTCGTATAATGTGCTGAAATTGCCTCCATTTTTGCGCACCTTGCAGTAGTGTGTTTCCTACTTTAGTCTGTCTCCACTGCCACTGTTGGTTAAACTTAAATATCACCATTTGAGCAATAGAAGCAGTCTGCAGTCGCCGGGCATCTTAATTTGTACTCCCTGATAATCTTATTGCAAAATTGTATTTCATTGCTACTTTTTTTTGTCTCCTTTAGCTGTATTTATTACTTTTGGTTTCTTTTTCTCCTTTCTCCCTAGCTTCAATAACCTGCCTGTTTTCACTGTTCTGTGCCTTGGTGTTGGGATTCCTTGACAGAAGAGCAGAGAAGATACTCCACAAGGAAGAAGGCAAAACCGGTACAGATTACAAGATAAAGTCTTTTCTTATCTTTTGTTTTTTCCTCTTTGGCCTCACCTGTCAATATCTCGTAGAGAGAGCTTTGTTATTGTCTGTGGAGGCTTCAATGGGTTTAGTGTTTTGTTTTTCTTCCTAACATCGACCTTGTGCCTACACAGTTCATTGGCTTTAGGCGCTTTTTGTCCGATAAGCCGTTGTCCTCCTTTTGCAGATGGCGAAAGCAAGTAGTGCTCTCAAGCTAATCTGAATGTGTGTGTTCATGTCACATATTAGGTGAAGTGGTCAAGCTGACAGACGTGAAAGACTTCTCCTTCCCTCTTTGGCTCATCTTTATCATCTGTGTGGGCTACTATGTCGCCATTTTCCCCTTCATCGGCCTGGGACAGTGAGTATTGCATCAGTCCCGATACACACACATTTACTTTGTCTCTACATTTGCAGCGTTTGTCCCTAGGTCATCCTAATCAGTTAGGATGACTTAGGGCAGGGGTGGCCAACCTGCGGCTCGCGAGCCGCATGCGCCTCTTTGCCTTGCTTCGTGCGGCTCTTCAGTTCATATCAAATTTTGTGATTAAAATTTTTTATTTTTTTTTTCCTATACTTTTTTTTGTGTGGGCCTATGTGTGTGCATGTTCGCAAACATGTCATGCGGCTCTTACGTTCGTTTTACATGTTGTTTATTATTTAATTTTTTATTTTGTTAATGTGTATGCCTGTTCGCAAATGTTTAATTGAGGACGCAACATAACGTTCGCAAACGTTTGGTGTGGACGCAACCTAAAACTGCCCGCTCAGCTTGGAGGGAGGTTTTCCGTGAGTAAACAATTTGTGTCAAGTTCGCTCCGAAACAGAGTGGGAGAGTTTATATTTTTTGTTGAACGTTATACCAAGCCATTCTGCCTTATATGCCAGGCGTCATTAGTGCATTTCAAGGCTTCAAATCTTCAGCGCCACTTCAGCTCACTCATGCTAAAAGTAAGTCCCACTAAGCAACATACATAGTAAGAGAAAAACGCTATTGTAAATTGTTATATTTTTGTTTGTGGACTTGGTTGAACAGTGCGTTTTTTTTTTTTTTTATAAATAATGCGAAAATTAAAAAGATTGTGGAATCCAGTTGGTTCTTCGACGGATTATGAGATAATAGGTCCCTGGACCAAGACTCTCAATGGGCCCCCCCCCCCCCCACTCCTACCTATCCAGTCGGTTACACTGACTTTTCTGCACAGATACATACAATTATTGGCAAAAAACATATTATGAAAGTCTGTGTTTCCCAGATGATTTTGGGACACTGTGGGAGGGACCCTGGTCCTTGTTGGGGGGTCAGGGGGCATTGCACACTGGAAGAAAATGTGTACCGTTTTAAAGTAAAATGCATCAATCTGATGCACTTAGAGAGGAAAATTTAGAGGCTAAATCAAATATTGAGCTGCAGAAGGAACATTATTTTTCTGATTTTTCTTAAGCAGGCAGCATCCTTTACTCTGCAACTGCAAAAACAGTAGATTGGTCTGCAGACCCATGATATATGATGGAGAGACCCATTTCAACAGATAAAGGGTGGATAGCTACTTTTTATGAACAGTATAGAATTTACACATAGAAAGTTTATTCCTGTATGTGTGGGGGCCTTAGAGGCCCCTCATGAAGCCCCTAAGACAGAGCTAATAATGCTGTTGCTTTACAATTGCTTTTGTATTTCTCCCCTACTAGTTGAGGGGCCCATGATGATTTATTTCCTTATATTTAGGCTATTCCTTTTTGGAACCTTTTATTGACATGAGTGACTGAGCTCTTTGACTATAAGACATGTAAAGTTATCAGTACCTTAGCTTAGGGCCCCCTTGAGCCCTTGTGCCCTTGGGCCTGGTAGCATGCACAAGCATTATTTATTTAAAAAATAATAATAATACAAAATTCAACTGAAACGGGTGAAACATAGTTAAGGTCGTTACTGCATTATCATTTTGGTTGTGACATTTACAGTAAATCTGACTGAGCAGAGGTGTGTGTGTGTGTGTGTGTGTGTGCGCGTGTATGAGGAAGGGATGGGAGGATGTTTGTGTGTACGATGTGGCTCTTTGCAGTAACACAGTAAAAAATGTGGCTCTTAGTCTCTGACTGGTTGGCCACCCCTGACCTAGGGTGTGGATCGTTAGCTAGGCCAAGGTTATTATGTGTTGGTACATTTTTGTTGTTAAAAGACAAAACCGATGTTAATTATAATTTTTTTTCTATATATATATTATACACTTTATTAGGGACACGTGTACAATTGAATGAAGTGACATAAAGTCAACTTTTATGATGCCTGTATTGTTTAGTTTGTGTCGACACTGTAATAAAGAAGTTGATTCAATTATGTGCTTTAGCACTGAGGTTATAGGTGATGATGTACTAGACATCTTTATATACTGTATGTAAACAGGGAGCACACAATATGAGAAACACCCTAATACAATGTAGTCCAGTACAAATATGACCTTAGTAATAAGCAGCATATCATTTAAATGACATGTTTAAAAAATGGAACATTACGAGCTGACTAAAGACAGATGTTGTGGCAGAACTGTTTTATTGGATTGAATTATATTGCACCGGGTGTTTCTAATAAAGTTGCCATAGTTAATTTTTCTAATGGCAACAAATCCCACAACTTTTTGACCTCTATACCCTGTTTGTATAAGCAATTTTCTTACACGGCTGGTCCTGTAGTTTATTTCAAACAATAGAGTAAATAGTTCACTGCAGACTATTTTCAGCTTTGGCTCACTACCATAGATGGTATATAAAATGGATGTAGCATCTGAGCTGACCACAGTTATTCCAACTGCATCTAATCGTCCTGGCTTATGCGCGTCGCCATCTTGTCAGATTTTTACTCTGCCTCATTTTCTCTTACCGAAAAAGGGCATTGATATACCTCCGAGGCGAAGTGAGGGCCAACTAGCTGTCACTCAAGAAGCTGCACCCCTAATTATTAATACATTTTAACCCCCAATAGAATAAAAACTAGCCTGCTAGAAAAATATCACCCTCCTCAGTGTTATCATGGAGATATGACTTAAACATACAGACTAGAATGTTTTAAATAGGTTTAATAATGCTGTAAAAAAGGCATATTTAACATGGGAGTCAATTAGAAATTGCTGTGTTTTGAAACCTGCCCTTAGTGGTCACTCGGTGAACTGCAATTGTTGTTACTTCCGCATTGGATGCTGGTAGAACTCGCTGTGGTTGGGGCTTGCTCGCTACACATGTTTTGCTCTAGTCCGTGTAGGCTACAGTATATGGCAGAAGGAAAGTTGACTCAAAAAAGGAGTGACTCAAAAATACTTGTTCATTTTAATATAGGAACATGCAACCCAGTTCAACAGTGGAGCTCACTGAGGTGTTTTGTATAGTTTCTGGACAATACTAGAACTCTGGCCGAGTGTCATAAGATACTGTAACTGTATATAGGGCTTTGAAAGCTCAACGTTTTCCTATTAAGGGTCTCTCTGTATAAGATTTAAACATCTCTGAAAATTGGCAACCTCTGGCAAGTGCTTCCAGTTCTCACCAAGGTTTCTGACTCCAAAAGAGAAAAATTGAGAGATGCTAAAATCACATTCTAATTTATTTTCTATCCAGCATTTCAGGTGTTGTGCTTGATAAAAATAGCTTCATCATTACTCGACATCCTGTGTATAAAACAAAAATTTAGATTAAACGATTCGCTCAATAAAAAGAAAGGATGGCATAATGATTCAATTGTTTTGTGTGAATTAAACGGATAACCTCCATTAAATCGATTGCAATGTCTGAGGACAACGTTGCAACCTGACAATGCTGTGTCGTCATCCAACCCACAAAGGGAGTCGGAGCAGGCCAGGAATGGAAAGAGCTTTGACAAATGGGTTTACAGTGAAAGAAACCAATTGAAGCTATCACAACCTGCATTTCCTTCGCTGAAAGGCACTCTCAAATCACTTAGCAACTGACATGTTTTTCACAAAGAGGGCAGGTGCTTACAGAGCAAATAGTTGTTATGCAAATGGGGCAAATACAACGTGCGGAGTGGCTGAGAGCTAACCTAAGGCTGAGCAGCAGTCTGCACTGTGAACTATTCATCTTAAGTTTTATTTTTCATTTACAGGGTGTTCTTCATTGAAAAATTCAACTTCTCCCCCGCTGAAGCAAGAGCTGTGAACAGGTAAATCAGATCAGGTGTAGTAGGCCATTGAGACCAATCTACCTTCAGGCACTAAAACCGTTATAGCCTGCCGTTGCTGATGTATCTTGCATTTCCTTTTGTGTGGGGGTGCATTTTTATTATCCCAACGGCGGCAGACTAGCCAAATGACTTTCCTCGTGTAGCAACAGCAGAGTTTGAGCTGAGAGATGTGCAGCTCCCGGAAACTTGGAACATGATACTAGACTTTTAAAACCCCCGCATACACAATGAAAACCAAAACAAGGTGGCATCGCATGCATTTGGCAAATTGATTTCCTGTACTCAGATTTATATCAGTAACCAGGTTGCCATTTAGTTGTGCCTGAAATGTGTATTAAATAAGTTGGATGTAGTTGTCGGAGGCCTATTTTCAGTCTACCTAACAACAGCCTCACTTTAACAGCATGGGTATTTAACAATAATTTTCCTTTTTAACAGATATTATCTCTTAAGCATTGCCCTCCCCCCATCATGCCATTCTCTATCTTCCCCAGTATCGTGTACATCATCTCAGCCCCTGCATCTCCACTCCTGGGCTTCATGGTTGACCAGACCGGGAGGAATGTGATCTGGGTGCTAATCGCCGTGGTCGCCACACTCGCGGCTCACATGATGCTCGCGTTCACCTTCTGGAACCCATGGATCGCCATGGTAATGCCCCTGGCAATTTCCTTTCACCATACCCCCCCCCCCCCAACATAATTCTACTTTTGTTTAGTCATAAACAGTTGAATGATGAATAGATGAATAGAAGGAGTTGCACTATCAACTTTTTTTAAATTATTCAACAGTGCTGTTTGAGTTATTGGAGTCCATGCTAGATGGAAGCACTGTGAGATTTTAGGTTGTAGATCATCCCCTGAAGTGATGACAGCAGGTGTGTCCTCTCTGTTTCTCCAGTCCTTGCTGGGCGTGTCCTACTCCTTACTGGCCTGTGCACTGTGGCCCATGGTAGCCTTTGTGGTACCTGAGCATCAGCTGGGGACGGCCTATGGCTTGTACGTACCTGTAATGGCAATGCTTTGACTCATCGTATACATGTTAAAACACTGTTATGACTGTTCATTAATGTCAATGTGATTTTACATTGACCTCCTGCTGCCCGTCCTACAGCATGCAGTCCATCCAGAACCTGGGACTTGCTCTCATTGCCATGGCTGCAGGAGCCATCTTGGACACCAGGGGCTACCTGGTCCTGGAAGTCTTTTTCTGCATGTGCATTTGCTGTATGTATTTTTTCACTTTCTCTGTTTGTGTGTGGGGTTTATAAGATAATAGCTCTTTTTTTTTTGCGAGTGATTTTCCACATTGTTTTCCCTCCCTTTTCCTGTCTTGCAGTGGCACTGATGGCAGTGGTGACGCTGTACTTTGTGGATTATCTCAGAGGTAAGAGAGAAGACCCGGAGCCCTCTTCATTTCTCTCACTCCTCTCGCATTTCTCTTCTCTCTCCAAGCCTATACCTCTCTTTTTCTATTTCTCATTTTACAAATCCTCCCTTCACTCTGTCGCTCTTCAGCAGGTCACCTCTCCTCTCTTCTACTCGCCACCAGACACACACTCCATTCTTTAATCTCTCTGTCTCCCTCTCTCTTGCTCCAGGAGGAGATTTGAACCTGTCGGCCGCAGCCAGAGCCAAACTCCAGAAAGAAGCCACTTCAGACGCCGAGTGAGTAGATTTAACCTTTTTAAACCCTGCTTTTGCACTGACTACTACACCCTCCAAACAATAAGGCAAGCATCTCCAGAAAAAATAAATAAATGAACAGGCACAGGCATATTTTTGGACAGGAGCACTTGTAAGAGTTCCTAATATAACATTTACACTGAATGTGTTCTTTGATTTTTTTTTTTTATCCAACTCCACTCTTGGGCACATTTATCTATCTCATTCTAGGCTGAGGGTTTCCGTGAGATACAGAAATAAATCATTTAACTGGTTGAGTGTGATGGCTACGATCTGTGTCGATGTGTTCCTCATGAGAGAGATGTTTTTATAGATTTGTTCTTTGATCCCTCATTCCTGACCCCCAGCCACATGACTTAGTTGCAGAATCATGCTTCGTGTTACTGTATATCTACACAGCTCCAATCTTTTCATACTTTACAAGGTTAAGGCGTGTAAAGTGTGTGTGTGTGTGTTCGATCGGCTTACAGGGCTTTCAGTTATCATTGAGTGGTTATTACAGCAAAACGAGTGTCAAATGATTAGGACGCAGTATAGTGCATGTCCGTGTGTTGAAAGTGTGAGGGCACGGACTCTTTTTCAGCTTGTGAGAGTGGTTAGTGACACTGCATCAACTAATGCCAGTCAGTGCCACACACACCTGATTGCAATGAGTTGAGTGTCACTAACCACCACTCTCACGGAGCTGAAAGATTCCGTGTCCTCACAGAAAGCGAATGAACGAGAGACAGCAGTATGGATCATGATGAGGTAATGTGTTTATGTTGTTATAAATAATGACTTTCTCCAATGAATAATGATCATCTGATGATGATGATGATGAAGCAAAGTAAACTTTGTTTTAGTACCGCTCATTCATTTAGGAGTAAACACTGCAGAACTAGTTCACTCCCGTGAAATTGTGTACACGTTGTTTGGCAACGCCCTCCTCCCGCCCGTCTATCACTCTCCCTTTTAGCTTTTCTTCATTGCATTCTCTTTTTTTTCTTTGATGGTTCAGCCCCGTTATCAGTCATTATGACGACAAATAACTGTCTAAAACAAGGCTCCCGCTCCCCTTCTCTCACCTGGAGGGATAGGCTACTCAAATCGCGTTGCTGTGCTACACTGAAATCTGCGACCAATACGAATATGTGAGTGGGTGTGCGACCAGACCAAATGCAGTAATAAAAACTATATAAAAACGTCTTTCTTTCAGAGGAAAAATTTGCCTGTGTTAAAGATATTTAAAAGTTACTCATAGCCGCTTTAATGGTTGTCTCTTATAAACAAATAAAATGTTATAAATGTGGCTCAAAAGAGAACAGTTTCTCTTACATTGACATACATTCTGAATGTCACATGTCAATAACCACCCACATGTGGTTGGTTTATTTTGTGTTTGGAACAGAAGGCCAGAACACAGCAGGTCTGTAAGTGGGCGTGATCTACTTTCTGTTCTCGTTTCTGGAATTCAAGTGGTCGCAATGAGCAGATGCTGCGGTTACATCTGTCTGTCTATCTATCTCCAAGTCACTGTCTGTCTGCCTGTCTGCCTGTTCTATCTCTAGACAAATTGTTTTCTATGTTATATGTGAAATACAGACTAATATTTTTCGGTCCTTGCTGTGACTGATATTTTCCAGATGATGATGAGGATGGTGATGGGGGAACACACATAGTCCTGGGTTTGGGAGCGAGAAAGGCTGCACTGTCCACCCCAGAGCTGTCCATCAACATGCCAGGGGGTTGGGACTGCGCTACTGACTCCACCCAGTGCTGCCATGTGTGGCTCTTCCCACCACAACTGACTGTCTGGCCCTGGCTATTACATAACCAAACTCGTATTCAGAGTGTACTGTGCCCTTATCAGGGCATTGACAAATGACACATCTCAGTCTTGGACTCCACAGATACTCTCTGACTTCTCATGCTGACTCATCTCCTCCAATTCACTGGACACTGACTGTGTGTGTGTGTGTGTGTGTGTGTGTGTGTGTGTGTGTGTGTGTGTGTGTGTGTGTGTGTGTGTGTGTGTGTGTGTGTGTGTGTGTGTGTGTGAGTGTGTGAAACTTCAGCATTAAGTCTCCGTAAATTACAGAAGAAAGTGTAGATCAGGGGTGTCCAAACTTTTTTCACTGAGGGCCACATCCAGAAAAATCTACGAAGGGCCGGGCCACCTTGCAAAATAACACATTTATCAGGACATGTAGCTGCTTTGATGTTTAGTTTCATAGTGTCTTTGTAAATTTTAATCCTTCTTCACGGCAACACTTTCCTTGCAAACTAAACAGACACATTTCCCCTTAGGGCTGACCAAATCATTGACTATTGTTAAATGCCTTAGAGACACCAAGTGTTTTCTGCTATTGCCTCTAATGTAAGGCTGGGTGAAAATCGTAGCCAGCCGAGATCCCAACCCTCCTAGGGAGGTCGGGGTATGCCCCCTCGGGAGATTTTTTTAACTTTTTAAAGTGAAATGCATGAATCTGGTAGCCTTGAACGATAGAGGGTCTGGCCACGATCAATAGTAATTTCCAACTCAAGGGGCGGCTCCTACTCGTGCATTTCAAATGCCACTGCACGCAGTTGGATAGCACTACAACCAATCAGAGCGATGCACAAGGCGACGTAAGCCCATTTTGTATAGCGAACAGCTGTTAAACTGTTAAATTAAACGGTTGCCGTTGTCGGTCGGCAAAATAGAACATTCCACTTACTTGCTAATGAAGGATTTGAGTGCCGTCTTCCAAATCGTTAAGGGTCGAGGCCAAAGCAGTCTCAAACTCACACAACATATCCGCAGACATCTTTGATGTTTACTATCACGGCTTCGTCGTCGCATGCACGTCACTGTCGTCATCCGGTTACGTCCGCCCCAGAGTACCATATAAAGGGCTCTGGTGCGCCCATATTAGATAGAACCAATTGAAACCACCAGCCAGATTTCTGGCTTTCTTGATAAAGCTTCAACGGAGCGTGTCCAGACCAACACGCGCAGCAAATTTTTGCCAGCGTCTAGTGGCAGGTCTGGGAATGCCAGGCTATGAATCTGGTGCACTTAGAGAGGAAAATTAAGAGGCTTAATCTGAAGAATTTTGTATGAAAAAAAATTATTTGGAGACACTGTGTCAGATGAATTAGAAGCTATTGAAGAAGGACACATGGATTTTCCAAGAAAATAAATAAATAAATAAAATAAATAAATAAATAAATAAAAAGGGCCATATTACATTATATTTTTTAAATCGGCCGCAGGCCAACAAAAAGCGGGCTGCGGCCCGCGGGCCGTAGTTTGGACACCCCTGGTTTAGATGCTTGGAAAGTGTTGGTAAATATCTGAATAACTTTGCTGAAGATTCTTATCAACTGTACTTGATTTTATAACATGCCGATGCAACTCACAGTTCCTATATTAACTCAATTGTTTTATATGTACATAAGGATAATTTTTCTAAGTCTTTTTTTTTATACGTTCCCTTTTACCAAGTGTTTTTAGCTGCACTATCTTACTTTGCCTTATTGCAGTCAACTTAGCACTTCATTTACGTCACCAATCATTTGTCAGCACTCGCAAATAATTGCCAACAGAATTCTTCCTTACTGGACTCTTCTTGGGAGCAGTGAGTTCATATTCAATTTTATTCCTAGTCATGCCTCATTGACCTTATATGGTGTCTAATCTTGAAAAGAGCATAGCTCTTCTTTGTTTAAATCTTTATTGCTCAATTTTTCTTTTACTTATTAATTCCTTTATTGTTCATTGGTGTCTGAAGTTCATAAAAAATATTTTTTCTGTTTCATCATCAAATGATACATACTGTAATGATAAGAAAGAGTAGAAAAAAAGAGAGGGGCACACTTTTAAAATTTACCCATGTAATGATATTCACAATTTAACGTTTTTGCAAACTGTTGTATTAAGTTGAACTTTACAAGAATCAGTTTCACCTATAAATTATGTTTTGTAGACTGTGTTTCACTCATTTATCAACTCGGGTAATTAACTTTCTGTAACCACTGCCCCAAATCCTTGCTTTCTTCATCTGAACATTGGGACCTACTTCTTTTCTTTTGCACATTTTTTTTTAAAGCATTCCAGTATCATGGCAATAGCTTTATACTGTATATACATGTTTTGTTAACAAGGTTGCAGACTGTGGATTATGAAAATGCACTACCTCAGTTGGGCAAAAAAGTCAATGAAATGCTCACAGTAACTTCATTTGGAAATCTTGTTTTCTGACCTCCCATTGTTTAACTGTGACATCACTGCCTGGTGTGGTTAAACCTGTCAGGGGTAATGTTCTTGTGGTGAGTCAGGGGGGAGACAGATTTGTTCATTTGAATCAGAAATTAACCACTGATGCTCAGTTACTCTTTGAATAATGAAAAAGCCCAACTCGTGTAAGAAGTCGGTCAGTAGAATCAAATGTTGTGTTTGCACATTAACACGCCCACAGTGTCGGACGGACAGAAACATGCTGCTCTCCTCACCTGTCACTCATTTGCACTATTGCGCTGTGGCAGCACTGCAGCCTGTTGCTTTAACTGAGAATATATTTGTGTCAAATTCAGTGCTAAATGATTTTGAGATTTGTACAAGAAATGATATGCCTTGAGAAATTACCAATCCATTGTACAATCAAAGACAAGGGGGTGGGTGGGGATAGGAAGGGAAGTCACTTGGAAAAATCAATTTTTTTGTAGAAGCAAATCACATTTGTTAACAGATTGTTCATGGAACAATGACATTTAATTAAACAAATGTATGAGAGCATTTGAGTTCTTTTTTTTATTGCACCACTTATTTTTCTGCAGTGTTGATTGACCCCCACACACAACTTTTATGGCAATTAGTAATTTTCCTCAGCCTTTAGCTGCAGACGGTGGGCAATTACTCCTTTTGGTAATATAAATGTATTTGGTCTTGTGTTAGCGCTTTGCTGTTGAGAAGATAAAGATGGCAACATTATTATTCCTGCAGGATTAAAAGACGACCCAGTAAACCCACAGAGGGTGAGTTTGCTAGATTAGCACCCATGTCTGCTTTTGGCTTACGCAACCGGTACCTCTCCAGGCTGGGCGCACAGGTACACACACACACACACACACACACACACACACACACACCACTTATGAGTAGACACAATTCAAAGAAAAAATCCATTTATTTTTCTGCTACAAATTATTGAAGAACGTCAGGAGCGTTTGGTTTTACTGCTAAGTTGTCGCTTATCCACTTTGACTGTGATCTTTCCATCCCTCCCAACCTTTAACGTTATCTTTCTTTTCCCCTTCAGCTCCCAGACCACTGTTCTACCCATCTGTCATCCCTTGCCTACAGAAGTGTTCTGAAATGATGCCCTTCATTCAGCTGTCTGCACCGCCAAACATGGGCACAGCTCTGTGGCTCCACTCGAAGTATGCACAAAAAGAAAGGAGGGTGCTAGTTTACAAAGGGCCCCCTTCTTTGAAAAAGACGTTGTACCACTATTTTACCTTGAAGGAACTTTTAACCTTCACATGACTGTTCTGCTGGGTATTCTGGGCTTTATTTATTATCACCAGAGAGAATATTTTTTGGGCCTATCTTCACTTTTTATTTTCTATTTGCCCCACACTTGAGGTGCTGTGTGCCTTTTTTTGTTTTATAGAAACCACAAAACAGAAGTATTTCTTTTTCCCAGCCACGAGATTGTATCATCAAATTGAATTGATGCTTTATGGTGCCTATTGTTGCTTTTGAGTATCAACCCCTCTGCAAACGACAGAGGGCACCAATTCCCTCCCATGTTTAATGTTCCGTCTGGTCACAGTATTATCACTGCTTTTTTTTAATGACCGCCTTTGGCAGGATCGGTGTTTGCACAAGTTAAGTTCCTTACTTTTTTGCTGTTCCTTCTGATTTTATTGCAATATGACTGAATAAGTGTTAATAAGAAAGCATGCCTCACAAGTCGGTGACTTCTATGACCTGTTGAATGTTGCCAAATACATATTTTTAATAAAACGAGTTATTAAAACAGATTGTAATCAAGTGTTTGTACAGTGCCTGGTTATTACGGCCCATATTGCTTGGTGATAAAAGTCCCTTATGGATTATTGAGACCTGTAATGCACACGCTCTAGTCTCTACCATCCGGACCTGTTTGTGCTGCCTACATCCACCACCAGAAACACGCTGGGCTGCACTCTCGTCTTCCTCCTCCACAGCCACGCGCGCAGCCTCTGGCGGTGCCGACCAGAGCCCAAGAAGTACAGGAGAGGATTGGCGCAGCAGTTCAAACTGACAGCAGGCTTCCACACCTTGAAGGAGATCATGACCACGTTCAGTGCATTGCAATCCTCGGGCATGTAGACCCTCACAAACAGGTAGACGGTGCGAGCAACGTGGTAAGGCACAAAACACACCACAAACAGGAGACACACAACTAGCAGGGTGTGCAGGGACTTTTTGCGCATACGCGATGTCCTGGCATTGGAGATGCCAACTGCGGCCCTACAATAAAGCACCTTGATCATGGAGCAGTAACAGGTGATGACGACCAGGAATGGGATCAGAAACCCAGATATGGCTAGGAATAGACCATAGGGGAAGTAGAGGTTAAATTGCCGCGGGTCTGTCATTTCAAAGCACACGGTCATGTTGTTAATTACGCCCGTGTGCGCAAAGACCAGCGTCGGTAAAATCTCTGCAGTGGCTACGATCCAAACCGAGGCCGTTGCACAGAGGGCCAGTTTTTTGGTCCTGAGGCGCACGGCGACGATGGGGAAGCACACTCCGATGAAACGGTGCACGCTGACACAGGTGAGGAACAACATGCTGCAGTAGAGGTTGACGAAAAAGAAAAACCTGACTGTCTTGCAGATGACGTTGCCAAAGGGCCACAGGCCGCCCATGGCATTGCTGATGATGAGAGGCGGTAAGGCCAGCACATATAGGAGATCCGCCACGGCGAGGTTGGTCAGGTAGATGACCATGTTGCTCCAGCGACGCTTCTGGCCGCACACACACCAAAGCAGGGCACCGTTTAAAGCCAAGCCCAGCAGGAACACGAGGCTGTAGGACACGGGTAGAAGGATCCTTTGGTAGTAGGTATTCACTGGGCAGATTGGTAAATCCTCCATTCTAACTAAGTACATAGGCTATCAGTTTAGGTGTTCCGACAATTTGGAGGCCTGATCACTTTACTAAAAGTTGGACCAGTTCTCCTCATACCTCACCTGTCTGCACCTCACTGATGTATGACCAGTGCTTCTAAAAGAAAGAAAAAGATAAAAAAAAAAAATGCAGGTGTTTGTTCAATTTATGCATGCCTCCTGTTCCCAGCCCACACCTGTGTAACGCAAACCATTATAGCGCCATATCTAGGAAGTGAGCAAACAGATTGGCACACTGTGAGGCGTTTCAAAAAGCCTGACATAATGGTGCCGAGATAGTGTAGTGTGCTATTGCCTTTTTCCCCGGAGAGGGAGAGAAAGAAGGCGTGCAGAGTAATCATTGCCGTGATTTAAACCGATTGCCAAGTTTTAAACGACACCGCTGTGACACGCGCTGTATAGAAGCGCGAGCACGCACGCTCAGCGTCCCATTGGCTGCGAGAATTTCTCCCAAGTCTGGTCTCTCTCCGGCTGCTCTCCGACTCAAAGTGTTCACTTCATCTCTGTCTGAGAGATTGAAAGCGAGAGAGAGGGAACAAGAGAGCTCATCATGCTGAGGAACGGCACACACAGGTTAGTGTCACATCCACCGACTGATCCTTCTCATAAATGCAGCAGGGCAGCACTGTTCATTTAGGATTTTAAACGAGATGCTCCAGCACGCACTGCTCCGACATGCACTGATTGGTGATAAAATCCTGCGTGACGGACGGCACACTCTGAAGCTGGACAGAAATGAGCACAGGCTGTTGGGATAGGTTACTGAGGGCTTGTAGCATATTGCATATTTCTTGAGTGTTTTATGTGTGTGTCTGTCTTAACTTGAGCGGTGTCCTTCCAGGAGCATGTACCAGGGACAGGAGGCGAGGCTGCGCGGCGGGAGTCTGGCTGTGGCTCGGGATAGGAAACACCTCGCTCTGTGCATTAATAACCAGGTAAGAGGCATCCAGGAGAGAGGGCAGGCTAGTGAACAGTCTATTACTTGATATGTCATTGCTGGGTACCTGGATGGTAGGCTATAGCCTAAATGTATCTACCTCTCTGGGAAAATATTGCTAAAGGAGGATGGTGTCGCTTTCCCGCGAGGGGACATTTCAGCAATGATGTAATTCACTTTCTGATCTTTTTTTAGGAGCAGCAGCAAGTTGGTGCTCATACTGCGCTTTCAGCAAAGACTCCCCTAACGCAAAAGAAGAGAAGAAGCCCATAGACTTTGACAGCAAATTTAAGAGAAGTATGATTCTCAGCAGTATAACAACGCGTATAGGCAACTATTCCCCAGTGGCTTAGCAGCTTGAGAGAGACCACATACTAGAAGTATCAGCACCATGGACAGTAAATCCTATACTGTATAACCCTTTGCAAAACTAAATCTCTCCCATCCATGCAGTAACCTTAACCGCCTCGAATCCTGCTCCCCTTATTCACCCTTTCCAGTTTGCACAGTCTGCTGAATGCAATATGGTTTGGGGGAAATTGCTTTTTTTCACGTTGGCTTTGGGCCACTTAAAGATTTTTTTGTCATGGCAGCTGCTGAAAAGGTCTCATTAATACTACATGTTGTACCTCGCGCTGCAAACGACTTTATAATCAGCAGGATATAGTGAAGGCATAGCTGAGCTGCCCTCCTCTTCAAGTTGAGACCAGAGCTTGTGTATGGGGATAATAGTTTTTGAAATAATCGCTTTCTTTAACGGAAGTATCTGGCGTTTTTCTTTTTTGTGCTTGGTTGAGCGTAGGTGCACAAGTTCACCTGGTTGTATTGAGCTTCTGAATATTTAACGCCACTGATGTAGTGTTGCGCATTATCGGTGGCTGGGGATATTGAGCGTGTGAGCTCTGAAAGCTCTCTGTGCCAACACAGCTTCCGACTTACTCTGCAATATATTATGATGGTGCACCCCCCCAACACACACCTTGTTCATTGCATGACCCCCCCCACCCCCCCCACACACACACACACACACACACACACACACACACACACACACACACACACACACACACACACACACACACACACACACACACACACACATCTTGTTCATTACATGTTCCCCTAAACTTTCTCATTTTGTCTCCAGTTTCCATTTCCACTGCACCACCTGACAGTTGAATTCCATTATCTCTTTCCCAAAATGACATTTTCAAATTGATCCAGCTTAACTCGGCGAGACGCCATGTCTCACACGCGGAGGAGGTTCATATCAGACTGCCGAGGAGGACACGAAAAAGCCTGCTGAATGACTAACCAGTAATTGGCGTGTGAAATATGAGTGAGGGTAGAACATGCAGGTTATTGGATATGGAGTCTGCTCCACTCGCAGTGTCTGTGTGAGTGATTCATATTCATTCTCGAGGCTTGAACCCCCCGAGAAACACATCAATCTATCCAGCTATTGCCCCATAATCAATGGGACAGCTGAATTTTACGGCCGCGGGCCCCGTGTTGTTAACCATTTTACACAGAGCTTATTTAAACAGCATGCCAACAAGGGTCACGTTTAATGGGGTTAATCAGAAAATACACGGCACCGGTGACGCTGTTGACACAACTCTTGCACCTTGAATCTTGAAATCTCTCTCATCAATATCACGCATGAAACCCGTTGTTGCTCTTAATCAGTCAAAATGCATAACAACACGAATGTCCCAGTATGTCTATTCCTATCTTGTGTCTGTGCTCAATGGGAGCAGAAATCTAGCATACACAGGTTTCATTCAGATCCTGTGTCATAAAATAGGGCAGCAGCAGTTCGCCAACGCGACACAGATAGGCTACAGCATACTGTAATGTATAAAAAAAGATGTACATAGTGGGATTGTGGTGCCAGAGAGGGGTGTCATATTTCAGAAGTGCATTATCGTCTCACCCCCAGTGGGACAGAGCTGTGCTGAGTGCTGTATGCGCCGGCTCATTTAAACGATACGCGATTGAGCTGTAATATCCTGCGCAGGAGCGAGATGGGCCTGCACACTGACAGATAGGTGTCCCTCGACTCGCCATGGTCAAATGAGGGAGGGATGCTCTGTGTGTGTGTGTGTGTGTGTGTGTGTGTGTTTAATTTCTTATTTCTTATAAAATGCCATATAAATCCTTTCAAACATAGACAAAGACGCATATGCACAGATGCACGAACACACACGCAAAAAAGTCCTGACAACATTGCAGTCGTAACCATTCTATTCCATTACCATATCTTGGAAGGTTGGTTGGGTTCCAATTTCCAATGAACTGTTATGCCTCTTCTTCCATCTGATAGCCTCCTTGCCTCCCTCATTGTACACCCGGAATACTTTTTTTCACAACACGGCTCAACACTTATAGGGAGTAATCAGTACATCAAATTTGTCAGAAAATTAATCCACAACGATTTATCAAACTGAAAATTCAAGTATGAGCGCGTTCCAACTTCTCAAATGTAATGATTTGATGATGCTTTTGACTATTTTGATATCATTGTAAAATGAATACACTTAAGTTGTGGGCTGGTGTTGGTTGCACAAAATAAGCACTTTAAGCACTTGTAGAATTTTCAAGAGTATGTGACTATAGTTTATTGACTCGTAGGGGAGCCATTCCTTTTGAAACATCCCTAGAAAACCTAAATATGCACTAAATCTTATATCCGAATGTGTGCATGATGTTCCTTATATACGCCTCGTCGGGCAGTTTACATTTACATCTTGTGTATCCAGACAAAATTTGAGCAAAAATTGCATAAAGGCATCCGTTTCCTCCAGTAATTTTACCCCAGAGCCAAAGCACTGCAACAAAACAGCATTTCCAATCGTGTAATCACATGAGCACATCAGCAACACCTACATCTCTCAGCGAGTGGGTTTTTTGGTTCTCAGGGACTCAGGCGAAAAGAGTAAATGTTGACTTCCATATTACTCCTTGCACGCACTGCGCATGTAAATTGATTTCCGATGTGGCGATTAATGAGCACTTCCACTGGTACAGCTCCTCTCCTGATTGGACATTTCCCCATGTTGATCGGCAAGCTGAGCTGCAGCTGAGCAGTCTGATGCAGATGTTCCAGCGCATCACCAGGCTGAAATCAAATTTTGTGTGTGTGTGTGTGTGTGTGTGTGTGTGTGTGTGTGTGTGTGTGTGTGTGTGTGTGTGTGTGTGTGTGTGTGTGTGTGTATGCTTACAACTGTGTGGGTATGTGTGCATACAGGCCTGTTTGGTTCTCAATAAGAGACCATATTCATCTGAGGAGCACATCTTTCACACACCTAAAGGGAATGTGTGTGTGTGTGTGTGTGTGTGTGTGTGTGTGTGTGTGTGTGTGTGTGTGTGTGTGTGTGTGTGTGCATGGGTTTGTGGATATTCAGCCAAGTCTGCCATCGATCTCTGTGACAGAACTCTAGGAAATTATGATTTTAATAACTCATAAATTAAAGGGCAGCAGACTTTCTTCTATGTGCTGTTGTTTCTCCTCCCCTCTTTTTCTTCCTTCTCTCATTTCTCAGTGACATGAGGCCTATTACTGTCCACTATCACCTTCCCTAGCCTTTCAGTCTATTGATTGTCCTGATTTCGCTGTGGAAAATAATGTGATTAAGCTGTTTACATGCCCAGCAAAACAGGGTTCTGTTAATATCCTGGTTCTTTATGAAATCAGGTATTCAGTTATTGATTGATTGTCACTTGTGCTATTAGGCTATAGGCTATAAGCAATGCGTGTCTTCAGCTGCAATTTGCTTGCTCCCTTGGACTTTCTTTGGCTATCATATAACTTTTAATAGGCTGCGTTTTATCTGGTCCAGAGGCCCAAGACATTGGTTGGTAATAACACACACAAGGTTGTTGCTGTAAAACATGTATATAAAGCAATTCTTGAAGGAATAGAAATAATTCATAATGAAATGTTAGCTGCTATAGTGCATGTTTTATTCATAGCAATAATAATGTTCTTAATGTTGGACCATTGTTCATGATAATGTCAGTATGACTGTGGCTTTCAATTGTAGATTTCTGTCATTGAAAACGAATGTGTATTTCAGCATAATAAAATGTAACTTTTTAGAATGTTATTTTAAAAACACATTCACTCATTTTCCCTCTCAAATTAAACACTACCATTGCCATTGGTCATGGATTCTTATTTTAGCTTCAGCACCTGGACAGAGTCTACAGTTGTTAAAGCGTGACACTTGTTGAAACCGTTATAATTTAAACCCTCTTTGGCCTTTTGCCTGGCATCCTGAACACTTAATCCCTGCTCACTGAGTGAAAAGCCAAACACATTCAGAACTGTTGAAGTAATGCAAAAACAGAACATGCTGTCTGGACTGCATAATCTTGGATGGACACAAACACCCCCTACTATGTGTTGTGGAACATTTTGAAACCACGGTTTAAAAATGTGATAATATGCATTGTTTAGTTCGAGCAAATACTGCATGTAACTTTTGGTCAACGGGACAACATTCTTAAAAAAAAAAAGGTATTTGCGCTTTCACACCAAAAATTAACAAACATGAACAAAAATACTCTCAGCTTACACCCTGTTGGCTAACAGGGATATTGAGTGAACACTTGAGATGGAGTGTGGAGCTGCTTTGCTGCTTCGGGAGCACATCCATCTGTCCAGGCCCATTTGAGCTTCATGGCAGTGGCCCCAGAGAGAGGTGCCTGGGCTCAGGCCTCGTCCCCCTGGCCTGCAGCTGCTGTCTGCCTGGCCGCTTGGCACCTGCAGAGCACACACATGCTGTTATGCATCAGCAACAGCCTAACTACACACCCACCCAGTTGTTTATCTTTCCCTCCGACTATTTGTGTTTTGAGACTATGTATGCGCAGAGAACCCAGAGAAGCTGTTACTCTCGAGGTTAATAAACACGTAACGGAAAGAAACCATAAAAAAGAGCAGTTTTTTTCTCTCTCCCCACCCTGCTGCCCCGGCTTAGTTATGGAGCTATATACCAGACGAACAGTATGCGTGGGTGGATGATGTGATGCAATTACACATACAGGAAATGCTGCAAATAGCTCACTGTATTATATCGAGGCAAAGCTCCTCCCGTGTCATATCCTTGGCATGAAAAAAAAAATCAAATTAAAAAAACTTGTTGACTTATCGGAGTGTTTTCGCCTTGCAGGATGAAGTGAAGAGGTATCATCGCTATTGCAACCACAGTGGAGGGCAAGCTGTTCCCAAAGTGGAGAGGTAAGACGCAAGACAGTATCCCCGAACAGAATCCTCTTTATTTTATTAAAAGCCCTTAATCTACAATGTGGATGGTAGACTGAACTGGTTTTCTCATTATTATAGCAGAAGCCGTCCTCGTAGGACTGAGGAAGAGGATGACAATAGCCCCCATCGCCGTGAGCAACGACAGCACCTGGAGATCAAGGCTATTGTGTGAGTAGTATCACCTGTGGCCCACTTATGTGTCTGTGTGATTTGTCTTGGAAAATATATGTTTCCTTCCTCCATTTTTAATACAATTTCCCATGAAGTGTCAGCGAACGTGCGTTACCTATGACCCCTTAAAGTGCATTATGTTTGTTGTGTTGGAGAGAGGGGGAGCAATTTGCGCGCGGCTATAACTCAATCTTCCGTCTGATAAGGTTTCAGCAGTCAGGGTCAGAGTGGACTCTTGAGTTCATGAACCCCGCGCAGACGGCCGTCAAGCACCATTTTACTTAAACATTGGCCCCACGCTTTTATAGGTGTAACAGAGAGAAGGACAACTCTCGCCTCAAGGCTTTCGTTTTCCCTGAAAGTCGAGGACAGAGAGAAAGAGATGGACAATGTTTCTGTGTGTGTGGAGTTAACATGATTGGGGTGTAGAAAGGTTAGACACGGATAGGGGAGAGAATGAAGTGGAGCAGAGAACGGGGGAATGGAGAGATAGAAGGAGAAAATAAAAGTGGAGAAAATCGGGATGGAGGAAGAAGAAGACGGTGGTGGTGGGGGGTGTATTGTTTTTTTTTGGATCTAGGAGTTATGGCTTCATTCAGTCTGTTCCATTTGGCTCAGCTGTCTCTCTGCTCCACTGGAGGTGAATGTGTTTCACCATCGGGTAATTGATCCAGCACTCCATTGTGGGCTGACTACAGGGATGAAAGAGAGTGGGAAGTGAGCGAGGGAGAGAGAGATCTGTAGAGTTTTGAGAACGGAGGGCAAGGTAGGTGGTGAGGGGTCAGGAGAGTATGTGGGCGAGAATTAAAGGGAGAATAAATAGGGGGAAAACAATGGTCAGGCTAAGAAATGAATGTATAAGATAGGAAAGCCCCAGCAGAAGAAATTATGAAGATGAGAGCATAATGAGATATGGACATTGGGGTGACATCATGTTTTTATAATAGCAATGAGAAAGAATGATGACTAATTCTACAATAAACAACGTTATATTTCCTGTTATGCCTACCACAAGTATGTCCCACTAATTTGTGTGGGAAAAGCTAATTCTCTTCTTACAACTGTACATTTCCATTTCAAAGTTTTTTTAATTGATATTCTCACTGTTTATCAACAAATAAATACTGGAGTTTATGTGACAATTAGACAATACCATAGTTTTATGTTTTGACCATCGGTTCGAATTATTTCAACTATCTAATATCTAAAAAGGTTTTTCTTTACTAATTTTGTTTGGCTCTAAATACTACAGTACCCATGAGTCTTAGCTGCAATTGCAGTGGAATAGGAGCCAAGCAAAACCGCCTGAATTAATCCAAAATGTACCCACAATCTGAAGGATAACGGTTTTAAATAGCTGGATTTGTGATCAGATTTAACAAAGCATATGTATTTGTTTCAAGCATTAATGCATGAGCATTTTATAATCACTAAAATGCTTCCTTGAAGTTGACTTAAATTGCTCATTTTATTTTTATATTAACAGACTTGCACCGTTTCTTAACCTTTAAAAACAATCCAATAGCATGTTCCTCCTCTTTTTGTATTGATAATTTAACTACTTAATTTCAGGCCCATCCAAACCTTGGAAAATCTCCCAACATTCAGTCCTTACAATGTTGTTGCAGTAAATAAATATGACTGACTCGCATTACTCCCTTCCACATGACAAATCCATATCTTCATTCTAATGGACCGATCTGTGTATTTTGCCCCTTATGTTCCCAGCATCCAGCGGGCCTGGCGTGCAAGCACAACCCGCAGGGGCAGCTGGCAGGAACAAGACAAGACCTGTAGCAGCCTTCCTTTGGGTGAGACGGAGCCTTCTGAGAGCCTCCCTGTGATGACCACCAATGGTTCTCCGGTAAGATGGCATGAAGAGAATGAAACAGATAGCCATGTGGTGCAACATGAGAATGAAACAGACAGAGACAAACAACTTTAAGTCATCGGCTGTGTAGTGGTCGCTGGTGGGGATGCTTTTTTCTGCAGTGGATGAAAGAAGAATGGGTGAGTGGAAAGACCAATAAAGAAAAAGCAAAGGATGGAACGAGGGAGGGGTGTTTACCTCCAGTGTCATCTGGGGGGGCAGCGGGGGGTCGTATTGGTGGAGGTGGATGGGATGCCAGCTGGCACCGTGCCCAGGTCTGTAATTAGGCGTTAATTAGGTACATTTTCAAAGCTGGTTGATTGATTAATGAAGTGCCTCTGCCCTTGTCCTCCCCCCGTCTCCCACCTCCTCACCCCTCTCTGTTCCCAAGGGAGCACGGCTGAGAATTAAACTGTGCTTACAGGGCATGGCAGCCAAACAAAAGCAAGGGGGAAAAAACGACTGTATGAGCAGCAGATAAACAGTGAGAAGAAAAGAAGGGAGAAATAAATTATGTGTGTGTGTGTGTGTGTGTGTGTGTGTGTATGTGTGTGTGTGTGTGTGTGTGTTGGGGGGCAAAGATAAGGCAATGAATGCCGAGATGCGGTAAGATGCCTTTAGATCGCCTGAGGTTCTAAGTGACAGACAAGGACATAGAGACACAAACAAACACATACGCACAGTCTGCTCTACAGTCTGTGTTGCCTTTCGCAGTGTAGTAATCCCACGGAGACACACTAGCTACCCGCGCACTCCTGCCCATGCTCTTTGCAGAGACTCACAGAAAAATATGATGTCATGTATCCGTACTCGCTAGTGTGTGTGTGGGATGCATTCTCCCACTCTCCTCTAAAGCAAGATTCCCTGTGCAAACAGATGGGCTGGTATCCTGGTGAGACTGTGTGTGTGTGTGTGTGTGTGTGTGTGTGTGTTCTTTGTTTCTAGGTTGTTTGTTCTGCTTGAGAGAGTTTGTTGTTCATTAGCACAGCAGCAACTGTCTTCCTAATTAGAAAGTTACTATAACTTAAGAACCAAGATGATAAAGACTCCCCCCCCCCCACACACACACACACACAAACTTCTTTTCTCTCCTCCATCTCTCCCCCTTTACATTATTTTTTTGGAAATATAAAACAATGTATTATATCTACAGTCCAGCCAATCCCAAACAACACATTTGAAGTGCTATACAAAGTCTGCCAAATATGGCTTAACAGTCACTCAAAATCTTCAAAAACGAGCCATGTTTGTTTTGAGATTAAACATTTCGGTCTTCCAAACCCCCTTGGATTTTTTTCAGTTGGATTATGATTATTTATTTATTTATTGGACTCCTTTACCCTTTCCACTCCCTTGCATCACTCCTCTCGCCTTCGTCTGTCCTCATTCACATTGTATCACTCTCCTGTGGCTCTTGTGTTCTCCGAAGGACAGGCATTCATCAGCGTAAGGCCAGGGTGACACATTATTAGTGTGTGTGTGTGTGTGGGTGCACGAGGTTGGGGGTTCATGTGAGCTCAGGTGGGCTTGAAAGACCTTGCAACTGGCCTTTAGTGAGGGAGGAAGAAGGTCCAAACATATTTCATGCATATTTCATGAAACTGATATTGAGCTCTACACACACACACACACACACACACACATACATGGATTCCCACATGCTGTCATATATTAGACACTTCAACACACAGTAGTTGTCTGCTATATAGAAAAACTCCTGAATCCAAACTCTCACTTTCTTAACACCTGCCAGAAATCACCTCTGTTCATATCAAAGCCAAGTTGTCTGCTTTCTTTGTTTGTGTCATGTGTACTGCATATGTTGTAGTTGCCCAGCAATGGTGGGCTCAAGCCAGTAGTCTTAACCCAAGACCGAAATTAATTATTTATACACCGAGGGGTCAGGCCCTACATGTCTTGCTTTTGTCCTGCCTGGTCCGTTGATAGTAAATCAATAGGTCTGACTGTTCTGAACACGCTCCAGCTGTATTCTGGCTAACATGTGGAGACTGCTGTGTAACTGATTATGTAAGCTGTTGGGTTGCACCCAAAATGTAAAAGTAATAGCATGGAAAGTATGTGGGCATTTGAAAACCACAACTTCTCAGCAGCTGGCAAACTATCAAAAAATAACGCTAAAAGAACCCATCAGATAGGGTCTTTGTGTTTATTGTTTTATTATTGGCTTGGAGTGAGAAGACTGATTCCACTTTCATTCCTGTTAATATGAAGCTACGGCACAGAGACAGTTAGCTTGGCTTGGCATACAAACAGGAAACAAATAATAAAATGGTATGGTAAAATGGTTGCAAAATCCCTTTGCTTCCAGTCTTTATGCTAAGCTAACCATCTGTAGTTTCATACTTAGCGTACAGACATAAGAACGTTATGAACCTAAAATACTGTTATTTAGCAACACAACATGTTTAAAGCATACACTGAATGCTAAATGTATAATAGTGAAAGCCATGCTTCTACACTACCTCGAGATTAGACTAAATACTGTGCATGTCCATTTATCCAGGCAAATCTGATAAAGTAATGCAGATGCAAATGTATTCTTGGAAATAGAGGAGAGGTCTAATAAATAAAGACCTGCAAGCTGTAATGGCGGGTTTTTCAGGGATGCTTTTAGCATAAACGTAGATTATTGTTTGGAAGCTTGCACAATTTGCTCCATATTTAGCTTTGAAACTGTGCCTCCAATGTGAATGTGTGCATTAAGTGTGCATTTGCATGTGAGCGTCCGTATGTCCTGACTTTGATGCCTGAGTGGATCCCTGTGATTCACAGCTGAGTGAGCCCCTCCGGCATGGTTCGCTGACTTATTTCATTCAGAGACACAAACCGGCGATCAAAGTCAGAGTGCTGAGATGAGGATGAAGATGAAATGCTTGGATGCTGTGCCTGTCTTTGCAAAAAAAAAAACTAACGCGGCCACCGGGCTGCCTGATCACTAATGAAATGATTTCAGTGATGGATAGTTAAGAGAAAGAGAGAGCTGAATGTGAAACATAGATAAAAACACACTACATCACCTACGCTCAGGCTGTTTGTATGTGTGTGTGTGTGTGTGTGTGTGTGTGTGTGTGTGTGTGTGTGTGTGTGTGTGTGTTTGTCGATGGCTGTGTTTGTTTGCTAACAGTGTTTGTGGCAATTGATCCGGTTCTATCTCGGTGACATGTTTGCACCCCCCCCCCCCCCCCTCCTTATCTCAGGCCGAGGCAGAGGGGAAAGTGTTAGTGTAAGCATTCCTGCAGCCTGCTTGGGAGATCATTCTCTCATCTCTCACTGCCAAGAATCTCACTAGGCGAAGTGATGGCTTCATCCATTCCTCCACCTCTACCCCCCTTAATCCATTTTTCCCACCCTCATTCTATGTCATCCCTCGCTTTTCCCTCCCATTGCCTTTTGACACACACGCACGCACGCACGCACGCACGCATTCACGCACACACACACACACACACACACACACACACACACACACACACACACACACACACACACACACACACCAGTCGCCCATTTCTGTAGACAGATGCTAACAGATAACTTGTTTTATTGGTGTCAGTTGGTGTCTCATTGGAAATAAATTTATATACCCCCGGCCCGGAGTTGACATTGATCGGGCTTAACTCATTTAATAGCCATGACATTTGCCTATTAGCTTATTTACTGTCAAAACAGGCCCAAGCTCCGCTGGCTTCTTGAAAGACTGTAAGTCCTGCATTTGTATCCATTAGGGGGGAAATGAGATGGCTGGTGCAAAATATAGACTCCGGAGTAATATTCAATTCAGTTCACAGACATGGACTCCCACATTTAGAAGTTAACACTCATCATGTAGAAACTCAACTCATTTGTTGTAATGTACATTTCATAGATTTCCGGGGACTTTATTCCACCCTGCTGCACACGCTTGTATACTAGAGACTTCTCTACTCCCATTGTCCCAGTTTTGCTAAATATATTGTATCCTATTTTAGGGAGATGTCTCCTTGTTTTTGTTTTCTAATAGGCTCCTCTTACTTTAGTTTGCTTCTGTTGCTGCTGTCTCCATGTATGGTAGTGCAAACAATATGATGTTTCCCTGTCGAAGTCCAAATATTATACATTTTCTCAGCGCCGATTCTATCAGTACAAGCAGAGAAGCCTGCCATACCGAGCTTCTCTTTGTTAACCCGTCCACTGAAAAGCAGTTGCCCAATAATAGCTTATAGCAAACTGAATGCAAAAGGAAATACTTATTTTTTTCAACAACTGAACAAAGAGTAAATTGGTGAGCATGACAGGACTGTTTGAGGTATAGTGTAAATGTGCATTGTGCATGTGAGCCATTACAGCCCCCACCTCAATGTTCTTTCCCTGCCTTTGGTTGTTCACACTGTACATGCCCCCAGCTATTTCTCTGGGAACTCTGAAATTAATTTTAATAACACATTACTATTTGTGAGCTTTCAGGATTGTGAGAATATACATAGACATAGTATATATGCCTCAGCACGCACACAATCTTATACTCAGGAAGTGATGCTCCGAAATAGCCATTGATTTTGTGAAAGGGAAGTTATCTTAGAGATTTATCGTGGCTATGTAGTAGAGAGGGTAAATGAGGAGAGAAGAGAGCTCATGTCTGCAGCAAGGTAGAGAGAGAACAATGAATGGCTTCAAAGCCGAGAGGAGGTGAGAGGAACATGGGGAAGACGCGGTAGATTTTGGAGTGATTATGAGGATAATAACTCTGCATTAGAGCCCCCATTTGTGTGGGTGTGTGAGATGGAGTGAGTGCGCAGGTGCAGGTATATGTCTGTCAAAGTGTCTCTTATTTCTTCTCCGTCGCTGTCTCAAACCGAACCGCACTAAAGATTCATGTGGCCCATTATGTCTCTTGGTGTCTGCATAAGTACCCACGCTTAAATGCCCACATCAGCTCATGTATACAAATATAAACACACCACACGGTCTTCAGTGGCACATTAAGACTGTCTTATGACCCGCACGAAGAAAGGGACAAAATCAATAAAAGCTGTTTACGCAAATGGGAGAAGAGATGGATTTGGAAAAGGAGAAGAGGGGCAAGATGGATCTTGATGGAGGCATGCTGGTGGGAAAGACGGGGTTAATGTGGGGTGGAAAAAAGGGCGTGCGACATCTCAGCTCATTTTAAGTCGTCTCACTTTGTGGCATTTACTGTTGTTTTTTTGCGAGCACCGGGGTCCTGAATAACTTGATTGGATATTTACAGGCAGGCTGTGTGCGGCATCCCAAATGAGAGCGATAGTTTACTGGTGTATGGGGATTTGATTTGGAGGCGGTAGCTCACTGCAAAACTCCCCCCTGAGCTTCTAAATGGTTATTTATCTAGAAAAAACAACGCCATTTAGCTGACATTACTTAAACACAACAAGCACATAGAGCCGCATGCACGCTCCCAATATGGAACCTCGTGCAGACATGGGATGTGACACACATGTACGCGCGCACACACTATAACGAAAGATAAATCTGCTGTAGGCGTCTCCCGAACCATCTGCAGCAGTAATGGCAATCCGGTACCTAAGGCTATATGCTGCACTGTTCTATTACAACACACACTTCTCTCTCTCTCTCTCTCTCTCTCTCTCTCTCTCTCTCTCTCTCTCTCTCTCTCTCTCTCTCTCTCTCTCTGATCTGCAGCCTCAAGTTCTGCTCTCATCCGTTCCATCTCTTTCAGTCTCCTTCTTTCTCACCCCCATTCACTCCCTTCTTATTCTTACGCAGAAGGCTTGTCCCCTGTCTTTAGCCCATTTGGTTGGCATATAGGCTCAGTCCTCATGGAGAGCAGCGAGGCTTCCATAATGAGTTCCCTGGAGGAGAGTGGAGTAGCTAAATAGCAGAGTATGGTAGTAAGGGAGGGAGAGGAAGAGTTGAGGGGTTGATCTCCCTCTTCTCTGACCTGCCTCGGTTAGGAATCCTCTGCAATAATCCCCCCTCCCCCAATACGCTACACCGCCTTCTCTCTTTGAGCATCATCTCTTCGCTCTCCTTCCCTTGATCAGCCATTTACCATTACTGTCCACTGTGCGGATCAGAGGCATGGTAACCCCATTCTGACAGCATCCCTGCTGTGTGTACAGCACAACCGGTGGGCGGACGGAAATTCAAAATTGGTAGCGGTGCAGTTTTACCTCATACGACAAGGTTGCAGGCCGGTCCCTGAGGTTGTCATTAATTCGTCTGTCCCGATCGGATCATTGGCACCTTGCCTTTGCACCACCAAGCCACAAAACCGCAGTCCTTAACGAGAGGAAGTCTATTGTCAGCCACAGAGCTCATTTGAAGTTAGTCCCCACCCCCCCTCTTTCTAAAATGACCTCTCTTCAGTCAAAATCATCAACAGTTTAGTCCTCTTTCCGTGGATCATAACAAGGGTAAGTAGCAAGGAGTGATGAGCCGGTCAATGATAAACTAAAGGCACCTCCCTGATTTCATAAAGTCCAGGCGGTGACAGCTAGCCACTGATTGTCTCATTAGTCTGTTCCCTAACAGAGAGGGGCAAGCCTCTCATCACTGCTTTGACTGTGTAGTAACAGTTCAAGCAGGAGTCCTGTAAAATGAACTGCTCTCTGACGCATTGTTTTTGGTGGCACATGCAGGATTCCCCATTCTCTGTTATCTTCTCCTGCTTATGTACGTCTGCATACCCTTCTATTTGTCTATTGCTAAGGCCTACTTAAGAACTTTCAAGCGATTATGCGGAATATGCATTCAATTGAGTAGTTGACAAACGGATTCCATTCTGTAGCAACCCAATGATCTCTATCTTGTTAACGAGTTGCTTCGTCTTTGTCTTTCATTTTTATTTTTATTTTGGCAATGAAGGCATTTTCTCTAGTCATTGTCAAAGCCCACAGCTATAGAAGATTTGTGAGGCGCTACAGGCCTGTAGCTGCAAAGATCAATCAATTCTCGGTCAATGTTTTCAAGACTATAGGCGCTGGCTCTGAATATACTGGCCTTGTGAGATTTAGGCCAGATTCTTCGAAGCTAACCTTTAACCACCCGGCTATGTTGAATATGCGAGAGTGTCCCTGTGTGTCTTTGTATGCAAGTGTGCATTTGTAGAATTAGATAAGTGTTAGGTATGCCAGTAGAGCCTCCGGAGATGACCCCCGGGTGGATTTCTAACATGCATGTTTGATCTCCGTCTGCCCCTTCAAGTGTCTTTTGGATCTGTGAGTCGGGGATGAAGGGAGGAATATTTGTCTTCAATGGGTATCGATTCTTTACCGCTTCACAAAGGAAAGAGCATAACACATATAAAGAATGGCTGAATGCCAGGCCTTCCTCCAATGCAGTCCATGTATGTGTATAAACTTAGTGTTGTCAGATGTGAGTTTGCTTTAGTGTGTTGGGGAAATCTTCTTCCCAGCCAAAAGCCTTTGCTTTGAAGTTGTGCTTTTGTCTATTATAGATTATTGAATCTTTGAAGCCACTGTGAAAGCATTTGCATATGCATTTACATAAACTGTAAAGGTACTGTACAGGCATGTGTGTGCGCTCAGGAGGAGTGTGTGAGCAAATGGGCTAGGGAATGCACACTGTCAAAATGAGGGTCCTCACAAAGACAAGTGTGTGTGTGTGTGTGTGTGTGTGTGTGTGTGTGTGTGTGTGTGTGTGTGTGTGTGTGTGTGTGTGTGCCAACGAATACAGCCCCTGTCTAGTTGACCCTCAACCAGTCTGCCATAGCCATGGTAATGGTGAAGTTGCTCAGGATTCACTTAAGACGTGCTGTAAGTCTTGAAGCTGTTAATCACAATTCACTGTAGGAAATTCTGCCAAAAAGGTGTGCCGTTTCTGCTTATGTAATGCCTGTGTCAGACTACAAAATTAAATAAACTAAAATGACATAAAGAAAGAGTAGTGAAGATGCCTTTGCAACTTGCGAGTCACATTCTTTTTTTTTTGTATTTTTGGAGCTCAAGACACTCAGCAACCTGGCTTCCCACACCACTGTCTTTTTACACTGTCGTTGCCTAATGATTTATTCCCGATGACATCACGCACGCCGTGGATGAAGACGAAATAGGCCATTGTTTTTCCTTCCTCTTTTCATTAGTCTGGCCTGAGCCTTCCCCTGAGCCTTGAACTTGAATTAGCTTGTTCTCTTCTTTTCGACATACCAGTAGCACTTACTCCAGCTTCTTCATCTTTCTCCTTTCTTCTTCTCTCTGCTTGTCTTTACTTCCCTACTGCTGTTTGCCTCAGTGGCTCCTTCCTAGAAAATCTCTTCCGAGTGTCACATTGTTTTTGAAACATTTTATTGAACACTTCACCTTATGAAACCACTGCATGTGTTGTGCTTTTGTGCTCTATGTATGTCAAAATGACAAATTATGCAATGAAGTTGTATAGCAACAAAATAAATGCAGTACCTTATTCCAGGCAAGGTTGTTTTGTCTGTTATCGGATGATCCATATGAGATGAGTCAGCACCTCCAAGTCTGATGATGGATTACTCCTTTTTGAGTGGGGGATGAATGAGAATGCAGTGGGATGCTGTCCCAAGTCAAGCAGTTCAAGTATATTTCTTCAAGATATCATGAAGATGCAAAATAACAGCTTATGGCTTAGATACCTGAAATTTTAGATCAGTGGCCCTGGTGATTTGTCACTAATTTTCATGAATAAATTATCCTGATCCCGGCATATATAACACAAATAGCTCAGTTATCCTCCTTTTCAAAAAGCCTAATAATCAGTAATGGAAAACAGGAAACACTCTACTGTGTCTGTAGCCACTGTGCATAGTAAATGATGATGGGTTACTGTACTATCTCCCTAAACATAATGGTGTGTGTGGGTGTGTGTGGGTGTGTGTGTGTGTGTGTGTGTGTGTGTGTGTGAGGGAGAGGGGTTTTACGATACAGTTTACAGTAAAATATTTATACAGAAGAATGATATCATGCATCAGCCCCAAATGTTCCTCCTCCTACTAGCATTTAGAACATGAGGTTTCCTGTCAGAGAGTTAACAGGGTGTGAGGGAGCAGAATTAGTATCTAACCCAAAATGCCAAGACAGGGAGAGAGGAAGGAGAGAGGCGGAGCATTGGGAGAAGGCAGCCCAAGCGGTTGCATTCACTGAATGTCATCATTTCTCTACTAAGAGCTGGTTATATGTTATATGTGCTACAGATGGCTATTTGGAGGCAGTTGAATCTTCTTTAATTTTTTTTTAACTTAACTTTCTTTTCTTTTCGTTTTTCAATAATACGGCAATTATATTGTACATGTTTCACTAGATTATAAATAACCCTAGAAATATTTGTACTCCTACATTTTCCGTGCTTTCTGTTTTGCTGGTGGCATCATTCCAAATGACCTTGTCCTTATCTATTCAGATACAGTATATACAGTTCCAAGAGAAAACCCACTGTTGCGTCTTTTATGCTGAGTCACAGCAACTGCAGTTAGTAATGATTATTTGAAATATTTATCCAATCGTTTAGTTTCAATCATTGATAGTTATAGTGACCCTCACATATTTAAATAATAATGATATAAAACAAGAGAAAAGGTGCAAATATTTAACTAATATGTGGACCTTTTTATGATCAAAATAGTTTATTTTTCAATTAGTCCATTCATTTTTCACAAATTTTGACATATATTTGCTCTTTCAGCATTAATGTAGCTGCTGTGGGTAACCGCCTCTCTGCTCCTCATCTCATTATTGACTCTTTTCCCAAGCTCAAATGCGAAGCTATATTATAAATTAAGCAAGGGTATGTATGTAGTCATATTTGTGCAGTACACAAAGAGACGGAGAGAAGTTTTTTTTGTAGATTTTAAGTTTTAAGCCCCTCCTCCCAAAAAAAATGAACACAACGCATTATTATGTGTATTGAAGGAGAAGTTGGCCCAGAGTCAGAAGAGACTTTCAGTTGGCAGGAGGATGAGGAGATGAAGAGCTTAGATGAAGAATCGCTGTATGAATCTTTAAAACTGTAATATGGACCTTTCAGGGAAGAAAAATGGCTCTGGAAATAATTTAGCTTTTTCCAATTAAAGGCCACATGGAACCTTTTGAGTGAGGCAGCAATGAGAAATTATGTTACCCTTATTAAATATTGTAGGAGGGTAAAACCGTTACAGCATAGCCGCTAATTACTAACCCCAGATGGCATTCTGGGGCTCCGATCTTTTCCTCTGGCGGAGTTTTATTTACTCAAGACAGTTATTTGATTATTAAAAATTCTCCTCATACTGTATATTGTACTACTATAATTGGTGCAGTGGTTAACCATCATACTGGTGGTGAAATTGGCCCACACAAGCATAGAAAAAAAGACAGTTTGAAATGTATCAAAGACAAAGGAACAATTACTGGGTTTATGAGCTCAGTTTTAATTACCTCTCATCTCACAATGTCTGTATCTTTTTACATCTCTTCTCCTCTCTTTCTCTCTTGCTCTTTTACACTTTCTGTGTTGACTGTTAATTGACTAGTTTGTAACTTAAAAATAATGCATTCCACGATGTGTGAGGTATAACAATAACTTTTTTAACTTTATTTTAGCCTCATTTTTTTGTTTAGCTCCTTTGACTTATTTTTAAGAATCGCACAGAGTATAAAGCAGTTTTGGGCAAGAGGATATATCATTTTTTGACAAAAGTGGGACATGCTCCAACACAATGACTGATGGTTTCACACCTGAATAATTTATGAGTTTTTGAGAAATGGTAACCTGGGATAACCTCAGGCTTGACAAAAGGATTAGAGATTTGCAAAGTATTGCATGACAATCTTGATATGATGGTGTGTGTTTGTGTGTGTGTGTGCGTGTGTGTGTGTGTAAAAAAAGTTCTGCCATGTCTGCACCAACAAACGACTTATAAGCTTCTCATTAACAAGAGCTAATAAAATCAACTTTGTACACAAATATGAAGTGTGTCATGATGTTTTGTACACTGTTTTGTGTACACGCTTAGATAAACCTGGATGCATGCTATGTCAAAATTCTCATCGAATTAGAAAGCATTTATTTTAAAAGTAAAAATATTCCTTTTTAATGTCCATGCTTCAATGTAGCTCATTTTTGACAAAAGACAACCAGTATAGGCTACAGGTTTCAAGCAAATCCCCACCATCTAAATAAACTGACTTAGCATACTTGAACATTTCCATGTATGTGTGCACATGTAGCCAGACACACTCAAACTACAAGTGAAGATAATTCCTGTTGGACAGTGCTGGTCTATTCCAGTGACAGCAGGGTCTGTAGTAAGATGTGTGGAGACTCCTTATATTTAGCCTCTTATCCCCCAGACGGCTCTCTGAGCACACAGTCGCCTGGCACAGCAGCCTTTTCTGGGTAAGAGGCATAACAACTGGGGGCATATAATTCCATTCTGATCCAGACAAAACTAAAGCCTCCAAAATCAATGAAGATAATTATCTTTTTGTTTGGTCAAAACATTTGACAATTTAATCTCTTCTCCTTAAACCATGTCTTCATTTTGCAGCGGTTGTCAGTTTTATTCAAAACCCAGATTTGCTTGTAGCCTAAGAAAAACAATTTTCTTATTCATTTCAATTTCTATGATTTCTCCTTACCGGTATTGTATCTTTACCTTCTTCTTTCATCCTCTCCCAGAGCTGGTTTCCCTCTGTAATCTGTCTGGCTGAATGGAAGTTTGAACGTTTTATTGTTTGTTTTGTTTTTGTGACAGTGTGTGATGTTCCATCTGATCCCTCGCAATGTTTGAAGCTGCATTACTTCAGACTCTGCCTCTGAAGCCCCTCCGTCATAAGCTATAGTCAACTGTGTGCAAGCAGTTAGAGTTGGGGCATTGATTTTCTCAGATACCCTATATATATATGTGTGAAACCCACACAAACACACACCAGATATTTTGCTTGCATACTTACAGGATTGCACATAGGCACAAAGTGAATGCATAAATGCATCTACACTGCACACGTATACACTTACAGGTACTGTATGTGCGCAGATGACATCAGTATATTCTGCTGCTGCTGGAACCCTGGTGCTTTTTCTTCTGCATTATAGATGAGGAAGCTGTGAACAGCATGTTTGCTTTTTAAATTAAGTTTTTCTCTCTTTCTCTCTATCGCTCTCCTTGGGTTGTATTGCATGTTGGCTCTTTACACCTCAAGACAACCCAAAGCACGAGCAGGTCAGTGTGCGTTTGTGCTTTTCTATGTGTCCACAAGTGCAAGGAGGCTCTCTGCTGGTATTTGTTTGGAGCCTTTCTCATCTTTAATGCATGCTGGCCTGTGTATATGGAAGAAACACCCTGTAAGCTAGAGGCTTTCCCACTGGTTAGCCTTTAGCAGAGTATACTGCTAGGAACAACCGTAAGCACACACTCACACACATTCAGGCACAATTCCTATGTAAGACTGGGATTGAGTCTTTCCCTCCGTATCGATTTGGCATAAACAGGAACCACCATGGCTGAACACTGAAGTCTTATTGTGAAGTACATAACATCACTCGATGAATACTAAGTAAACACACTTTTTTGACAGATACATTGATTCAAATGCCTTGGTGACACTGTGAAGATCTCATTTTATTATGAAGGATTAAAAAGAGTGCACTCTTTTTTTTTGGCCATGATAGCCTTGCTACCTCAACCACCCAGGCTCCATCTCTGAAAATCTGAAATCCATGCCAGCCAAGATGTGACATTATCTCCATGTCTGTGATTGGTTCAAGTAGGCTAGTGGCTGCGCTCTGGATAGTATTCAGATGTAAAACCTACATCAAGGCATTATTTTAATGGTATCCACCAGACTGTATAAGCTCATCAAAGACATCCTCCAAGCAGGAGACCACTCTTTCATAATACAATATGAAATAAACTATCTTATCTCATTTATTTTGTAGACTGTGGTTGATTTAAACAGCCTACAAAATCAGACATAGCATATCTTATGCTACACTAAGCTAAAAGGTGTGTGTGGGTAGATAGGTGTTGTGCTTCACGTAACACCCTTTATTGGCTCTCATATGTTTGTCTCTGCCCGTCCTCTCACTGAGGTCTTGGCGGTTGGTTCAGAAGTTCCTGCACCTTTTTATATAACCTTTAGCCAGACTGGACGGTGCTGTCCTTTTCCATTCCTATCTGGTTTAAATTCCCTCTGGTCAGACTTTGACAGAGCTGGGTCGGAGGCCATTGATTGAAAGAGAGACAAAGAGGCAACCAGAGGGAAGACCCACAGAGCTGCTGCACAGGTTGCTGGTGTAAATGATCACACAGACACACACACACACACACACTAACACGTGTATATTTCCAAATAAAGACATGTTGTTCTGCTACAATCACATGCATTGACCACATCTTCAAACAAACAGAGCAATGCCTATTGTGCTTGACTGGACTGGTGGTGATTGTCCTGTGAATGCCTCTGGCCTGGGTTTCATCTGTATCTTGTGCTGAGGTTGATCCTTAACCTTGAATGTTCTCATGTTCATCCCATTGACACACACGTACACACACACACACACACACACACACCAACTGACAAATGCATGGCCAAAAACCCATTTCCCAGTCTAAAAGCATAATTCCATATCCATCTATATAAATGTCAGCCAGTGACCCTCTCTCCCTTACTGGATGGGGTGGACAGAAAGTTGGAGAGGAACAGAGAATAATAGAAGGGATGGTCTGACCTCTGGCTCTCTGCCCCAAACTGACAGACGGCATGAACTAGGGAACGAGAGTTAAGGAGGGAGACAAAGAGATGGAAGAGCGATAAGTCATCTCTCCTTGACATTCAAGGTAGTCGGTGTGCCTGGCATGGGAATAGGCTCTGCAGGACAAGAGGGAGTATTCCAAGTGAGAGACATCACACACCATTATAACATTCTCTGGATCCCAGAGACTGGGTAATGCCTCTGTGTGTGTTTGTGTTCTTGTCCATCGAGCTTTTTGAGGACCAATTTTAATTTGTAATCAGATTTGGATTTTTTTGTATCTTTGAAGAGGCCAACATTTCAAAAGATCGTTTTCTACCTCAGACAAAATAATCATCTCAAAGTCCACTTACAAACTTCTACAGAGTCTTCAACCAAATCTAATGGTTTTATCATGTACCGTATATGACCACTTCTTATCCTGGTTTTGGTCCGTGTACACACACTTCTCAAGGTCAATACTGAACTTGAATTCAGGATTGTTTTTCATGTGACTTTGGGTGAACTAACTGGTCTACACAGTCACTTTGACAGGAACAACTCTAAAGTCTGGTCATGCAGCTTGTTTGATGTTTGGAACTAATGCGTTGTGGAGCCTGAAACTCACATCCGTCAAAGGATGCAAATAATCATTTTCACACACAATTTAGCTTTAAGAAGATAGAGCATAGAGACAGCTTATGCCAAAAAAAAAGTGTCCTCTTGGTGTAGCTTGCAAACTGATGTTTCGGAAGCTGGCTAGTCCATATTTCATTTGACTTTTGAATCGTGAAAGTTAATTCTTGACTTTGAAAAATTGCCGTTTGTTCAAAAACAATTCCGTAGTAAGGTTCACTTGCTGTCTTTTTCTTTAGTGTTCACCCACATGACACCGTCTTTATCAGATAGTAAGATTTGCTTGATTGTCAAGGAGATGAGATTAGAGCCTAGTAAACTTGTGTTACAATTTAAATCTCCAGAGAGGGAGAGAAAGAGAGAGACAGTGATGCTTCATTTAAAAAAAAAAAAAAAAAGATCCCTCAGCAACATTCAGGTCTTGGCCTTGCATGGGTTTGTGTGTGCCAGTGAGTTCTGAAATATCATTGTGCATATGGGGCAACATCTTCAAAGCATTGAAAATCTTAACGTGCGATAGCGAGGCGATCCCCTCCGGATGCGGCTACGTACACTCATTAGCTGTAGAACAGAGTGTGTCCACGCTGTGAAAACACAGTATGACTGTGCATCCTCTCGAATGGTTACCCAGAGTGCCGCTCTCCTAACAAGCAGATGGTCAAGCCGTCCATCTAATTCCGATATCGCTTTTGACAGCTACATCGCAGTTCCCCGCCTTTTATTCTCTTGGGTTTTATTATGTGCTGTTTGAGATTCTGTACCCAGCCATGCTCTTTGTTCATTGCTTTTATCAGTGGACTTTCATCTCCCCCTCCACAACCTCCATCCTCCCACCACGACCCCGCAGTCAGATATGGCGGCCTGCCCCTGAACCCTGCAAGCTTCCGGGGTGGCCAGCTGCTCGCTCCTGCTCTCCTCAGCACCTTTCCCAGCCACCTCCAACACTGTCATGAAAAGAATCAATTCTCTATAACCTACTGTAGACGGGCTTTTAGACACAGGCTTCAGTATGTTTGATGATCACTCTTGTCACTTTGTACGCACAGGCAGGTGTGAACATACAAATGAGTTACAAAGGGAAGCATGGGAGCATCATTGTAAAGGCATTTTAAACAGTAGAGATAGAGTCAGGATGGCTTCATCAATGAGGAGCTCTGTAGGCAGCTCATGTCTGAGGGCCATCTAATTAGATCTGGCCAATTTCCCCCTTACCATCCATCTCCCTCTCCCCTTTTCTCTCCTTTTGCATCTCTCGATCTCTTATCTCTTTCCTCTTTCACACCCATTTACAATAAGCTGCCCACACGCACAACATATTCAGCTGTTGCCTTTTAGGGGATGACCCCTATAGCTTGTTACGGGTGCGGGTACGTGCACACATATTCATGTGCCTATAATATCTAAATATGGTAGCTGCACAAAGGTGGGCGATATAAAGGTTGCCGATTGGTCGAGTAGACTGATATGTAAAACAGGTCACATCGACAAGGACGTGGGCGTGTCTGTGTGTGTGTGTGTGTGTGTGTGTGTGTGTGTGTGTGTGTGTGTGTGTGTGTGTGTTTGTTTGAATATTTGCTGACATAGGCTGCTTGCCCTCCAGCAGTTCTCTTTGCTTACCCAACTCTTATTAAAGCTGTAAATATGGCCAGGACATAAATTTGACGTCATGATTTAATTCGACTCTCTCCCTCTCACCCCCCCCCCCCCCTCTCTCTCTCTCTTACCATCTTTCAACTCTCCCTCTCTCGCACGCTTTCTTTCTGTTTGTTGCAGTGTGTAGAGTCTGCGCTAGTGTTTGTGTGTGTGTGTGCGCGTGCTGCTATTCATTAATGGTGTATTTTAATTACAAGGAGCCAAGAATTGCCCAGGGGCAAAGTTAGATGCATTCTTTTTCAGGGCGCACCTTGCTCCTTTGAAATATGCCCACCTTTACGTTCCTCATCAATCTAGTTTAGGCATGGTGATATATTGTAGCGTGTGTGTGAGTTTTTATGAGCGTGTGTAATTGGAGTTTTATGTAGATGTTCTTAGGCTGTTAAAGATCCAAACGGGCTCCAGGTGTTACCATGCCTCCATCTTAGAGGCAATTTGGAATTTGGCTGCGACACAATGTGATACGAAAGGGCATGCGCTCAGACGATATCAACAACGTACCTAGGAATGAACCGCGTTATCAAGTACGCAGGCCTTTGCGCGATCATTTACAAAAGATGAGATAAAAAAAACTGTCAGGATTGCTGTAAAGATGGCTGATTCCCTCCTCAAGTTTTGCACATTTAACTTTAGAAGAGATTTAACTGCTTCACACATCACGTGATAAACTTCCTTATGACATGTTTACGACTCCGTAGGAAAACTTTTGATTTATGTATACTCATTTAGTTAATTCATTTTCCGTGCCATGTCAAAAATGGCTGTATATCATCAAAACAGCGTATTGTACATTTTACATCAGACATACAGCACGTCAACTTCCAGTACAGCCAAAAGAAATACATCAATAATTACTCTACACTTATATTTATATTAGTGCTGTCAGTTTAACACGTTATTAACGGCGTTAGCGCAAACCCGTTTTAACGGCGATAATTTTTTTTATCGCGCGATTAACGTCATAGCCTAGCAAACGTTGTGGTTTTTTCACAAGCTGCTGAATCAACTAGTAATGTTTGAACAACTGAAACTCCACAAACTATACATATGGCTCACAGGCGTATAGTGTGTCCACTCCACACAGTCTGAAATAAGCCATGGTTGAAAGACTCCCAAAACATTTAGGCCTACAACAACCAGTTTAATTTAGTCTGAATACTTATTTGTTTTATATAGCCTATGTTGTTTTATGGTTTGGTTTTTAAATAAAAAAAGAAGTTCCAATTATGTTTGTCTATGCTGTTTTTTTTTGGGGGGGGGGGTCTACATTGTGGGCTATTTGCACTGAATTGCAAATTATGATATTTCAGAAGAAATACACTGAATTACAAGGGTGTAGAGAATGGGTGTGATAAGAGCATTAAAATTAGAAAAAATAATGGGACAAAAAGAAATCAAGGGACATTTAGGCTAGAATAGATAAAAATGCGATTAATCACGATTAATTGCGAGTTAACTATGACATTTATGCGATTAATCGCGATTAAATATTTTAATCGTTTGACAGCACTAATTTATATACAAAATTGCAAATAAATCATGCACCGAAAAGCTGAAGAAAGGAAGATAAAAACTTTCAAAACCTTCAATCATCTCCCAAGCACACTTTACCCATTTTGTAAAGTTTACCCCTCACTCAAAAAAGTGAACTCAGTGAGCTGTTGAATTTAATTAATGTTTTTATGTCAAATTTAATTAACATGCCTGTGTTGGCTTTTAAAACGTAACCCACTTCAGTTGGTTTCACTTAAATGTAAGACTTCTTAAAACCAAAGAACGCCAGTTGAGTAAATACAAAGTAACAGCTTTGAGTAAATCGCACAATCAAGACTGAACACACAACGATTGTCCTAGAGGTGTTGCCGTAGGCCAGCATTGCGCATGCTCGTGAACGTGGACATCGGGAGCAAGAAATTCAAACGTCGCCATCTTGACTACAGACGCATGGCAAGCACCAAGAGAGTTGTACTGAACAGCCATCTAAAAATCCTCATAAGTTTGAAATTACCTTTAAATGCAACATGTTTTCTTTCTGCAGTTAGGGAAGCAAGGCAGTGTGAAAAAGGATTTACCTTTTCTGTTTTTTGGTAAATAATTCTCATTGCTGGGTCCATAATCTCCAATGTGTTGTGTAGCCTGTTATCTTATATATACACTGTGTTGTTCTCCAAAGTGTGAAAAACATTGCATCATGACATTTTCTTCCATTTCAAACGTTTTGGTCGTAACGTTTGACGGCAAGATATGCCTATTGTATTTGCATTAAACGTTGTAATTCAACTATACTACTTGTGTTGTGTACTCTTGGACCGATATCTTATGCACTATTTAGTAATGTGATTTGAATTAACATAATTATTATATATGTAGAAGTTGTTGATAATATATAATCAGGTGAAGTACGTTTTGTCAACCAGTTAAGTAAAACAAAGTACAGTGGTTCCCACACTTACAATTGCTGTAAATTTACAGCAGGATTTCAACAGCATTAACCTGTTATTTATAAAAACAGCATTTAACTGTTAATATAAAAGGCAGTCTGTTAAATGACAGTCCTTTGCTGTTATGTTACGGAATGGTAATGTTTTTCAAAAATACTGAACTTTCCTGTTAATTTACCATCAAACTTGGAAGGGACAACTTGACATGAGCTGCCTGCACATGTGAAGCTTATACAATTTTCTTCATTAATCCTCATCCATCCACATCTTAACTAATAAGTGTTGTTTACTTTATATCCTCTGGTTAAGTTCACTTAAAGTTGAGTTATATTTACTTGGAAATCGAAAGTGCAGTTAACATAATTAAACCAAGTTAGTCTGAAGTTATGTTTACTCAGTAGAATGAAGGAAACGGATTGCCTTCGATAAATCAAGTAAGCACAACAAAGTGTATTGTAGAGACGCCCCCTTTCCCACAATGACTTGCACTGGACTAAACGTTTGGTATGTTGCTATTTGCACCCTCAGTAAAGGGGATGTTTCACTCCATTACGTCACTATGCATTTTGTTTAAATAAAACATTTCTGTGTGAACTAACCGTTATTTTTGGTTATAACAAACGGTTTGTGGAAATCTTAAGCAAGATCCCTAGTTCAACTCAGGAGACAATTTGCAATATAAATTAATCATTCCATTGAACTTGATATATTGTGACAAGTGTCTTGGAGTAACAAACATAAGCTGATCTCTGTGTTTAGCATTTGAACAAATAGGGGACATAGTAAACTTACATATGGAATGAAACACATCTGCCCAATGAAATATAACATCCCCTTCACTCACGGTGCAAACAGCAACATAACAAACATTTAGTCCAGGTTCATCCCTTTTTTTCATTAACAGTATAATCCTGTCAATTTTAGTGACAGTAAAATAATGTTCATTTAACAGTATTAAAATGGCAACCCTGCTGCCAGTTGATTAATGTTTTTTTCCAGGGAAATTTCTTACAGTGTATGTAAGTTAAGTTGGAACTACAATGTGAGGTTAAGTTAGTCTTGCTTAATAAAGTTGAGTCATATTAACGTAAGTGGGTTAAGTCAGTAGAATGATTATCTTTGTTGGTATTACTCAACACAGTTAATTAAGGCAAATGTAGCCATGTTATGTTGAATGTACTTAACCTAGTTAAGTTGGTTGCACACAAGTGAGTTGATTCCATTTTAATCATAATTTTCAAATATATCTAACTTAACTCAGTTGTGTGGAAAACGTTGACATAACTGTATTAAGTAAATTCAACAACTTATTTTTTTGAGTGCTCAAAACTGCTCCAACTGCAGAAACAGTTGTACATTGTTACAACTGCAGACTAAACAAATTACAACAGTAAGCCTGCATTGAAAAGTGGACATGTAAGAAAAAAGACCACGTTTGATGTCAATTGTACTGAACAAAGAAAGAAAAACAAGCATTTGAATGTACTTTTTCAATGAACAAACCTTTTGTTGAAACCTTGTTCCTATTCCAAAGTGCACATCTTCTAGCTTCTTACAACCTAAAGAAACTCACATGTGCTCTGAATAAGGCAAATTAATACATCATTAGTATTATCTGTTAGTACAAAGATATTATGTCCAGTTTTTGTAATATTGAATAAGAAAGTAATATAATTTACCTAACTAATGGACTAGATTTAAAGTTGTCCATGCACACAGTTTTGAAGCGAATCTATGCAGGGGCAACACATCGCTATGTTCCTGACAAGTATTTACCCTAACATTTATGAGCCCATTAAAATCATAGCAAGCCATGGGTCCTTGCTCTCTTAATTCACCTGACACTATGGCACTTTGGAATGGGAAAAGGTGGGCCCGTGGAAGGGGAGATAAGGTGAGTGGGTTGGAAAAGTAAGGTGACACAAAGCGTTTGTACTGAGATTAGAATAAGGGTTAAGAATTGTTTTTTAATGCTATAACTGATTGTACGATATAATCAACATACTGTATTAAAATAAATTGCTTTCACTTTTAATTGCTTTGCATTCTGTCATGTGGAATCTGGACCTTCTCTCCACAGGTGTCATAAATACATGCCCATGTCCATAGGCGAACACACTCACACTCACACGCACGCACGCACGCACGCACGCACACACACAAAACTAGTTTCCTTGGTGAATAGCTGTGAAGAAGGATTCTCTGACTTGTGTTGGATCCATTTGGGGCAGTGCAGAGAATGAATTGAATGGAATAGCACAAGGGAAAGACACACACACACACACACACACTCTCTCTTTCCCTTAAGTATGTGATGGATGTCGAGACACTATTATTAAGAGTGTGAAAGGACGAGAGCGTAGACACTGAACACCTCAGGACTTCAGACAGGTTCATTTTCATCACCCAGCTGATAGAAGGACCAGATTGACTTTTTGTGAATTGTTCTGTTGAATATAACTGCAGAAATGAGAATATCCCAGCTTTGTACAAGAGCTGTGAGGTTAGAATGGCTTTCTGTTAACGTTGCCTCGTAGAATTAACTTAGGGCCATGTCGGTTTTCCTTTGTAATGTTGAACAATCGCCTATTGAGTTACTCATTTTGTATATTGCCCTTTCTTCTTTTCTGCCTATGTTCATGACTCTTCATTTCCCCTCCTCTCTCCTAACCTCTTCTCAGTCCTTGTCCCGCGGTTACCTTGGAAACTGTTTCTGACTAGTTTTGCTTTAGTGGTGAGAAATTGAGACGAATGCAATTTACTTTTTATATGATATTTTACATTTTCATGTACCTTATTGGCTTGTTCAAATAGAAGCTATAAGACATATGACTAGGGCTGTCAAAATTATCGCGTTAACACAGAGTGATTAATTTCTGGAATTAACGCGTTCATTTTTTTTATCGCAATTAACGCATGTGCAGAATGATCCGCCCCGTGCATCCCACCGGCTCTGTACTACAGTCACTCTAAGTTGTGGCTGACCCAGGATCAGTAGCTGCGCGCAGCCAAACATAATAGCAAGCTAGCCCATGCCGTGTTTTAAACTGCTAACGGTCACGTCTGTGTCGGGGGCATAGATAGTATATAAAATCAACTGCCGCGGGTGACAGTTGATGTCGGGAGCAACAGGAGGAGAAACATTGTCCGCTCTATTCAGAGCGCGCCAGGACACAAACGTCTGCAGTTTTCAGAGGTGTGTGTGAGTAGACACCATAACGTCGGCTTCCTGGTACAAATGAACAGTCCCCTAGGACGTGTACGTACACACACACACACCGCGGACTGTAATCAAGTTGTATTCAAGAATGCACAACCTATAAATTCACAAAATAAATGCCATTATATAGCCTATATTTGCCCAAAGACATAGTAAAGAGACAGACCAATTGAATTATGGTGTGGTAGGTATATATTTTAGTTTGATTTAAATTTATTTTCAGTATTAAAACCATCATTTGGATTTTTAATTAATAACAATACTAATTTTAAATGTACATATCCACCTCCTGTCCTTTATCTTTCCGTTCATACAACAATATATATAGAAAATTTGAATTTTTCAAGCATATTTCGAATGGTAAAATTAATCATGATTAATCCACAGAATCCTGTGATTAATCTGATTAAAAATTTTAATCGTTTGACAGCCCTACATATGACATTTTCAAACACATGATTGAGGGTTTTTATTGGCTACCACCTTCAATTACGTGGATATATTTTGGATGTTAGATAGTCAGTTTGACATATTTGGCATCTTTAGAAATGTTTTGAATTTCCACTTTAATTTTTGAATACAGTTGTGCTGTTTTTGTTTTTACTAGCACACTGCTAAAACTGCTAAAGTTATGTTAAAGGGATTGAAAGTTTTTTTTGATTATGGAGAAAATGTCTCCGAGTGGTCACCTCCATACTGGTGAGCTGTGGTATGTGATACATTTCATACACTGAGATTACAATGTCACACTTGTTGCAATCAAGTTGTTTTGACAAGGAACATTACGTAACCCACAAAAGCCTGTTGGAAATATCGGTTGTAAGAGTGTGATCATAATCAACAAAGGAGAGTGTACTGTTTGACAGGGACGGTATTTTTTATGATGAAATTCCAAGCCACTTCGTGCTTGGCCCATCCCATCAGTTACTGGTAACTTCAAATAGCACAGCTTGCTTTCTCTCGCTGCAGACCTCAGACTTCAAAAGAGATGTCCTCACTTTGCTAGGGCTGCTCAGTCGTTCACAGCGGCTAAGAGGCCTATTCGTACTTGAACGAACATGAGTGCTCAATTTGGATTCATTTCTCAGATCGGGCTTTTGTTTTTGTTTTTGTTGTTAGCCTACCATATTCAATATAGGCCAATATCAACTGGACCCATTTTGCATGTTACGATTCACTGCCATTTACTCCACACTATTGACACAAGTTTATCATCCTGCATCTGGAATTGTTATTGAACTTTTCTCACCAAACGGTTGCACCGCAATACAGGTTCAGCTGGATCCGTGTGTGTGTGTGTTTATACCTGACAGGGCCCCAGTGTGTGTTAGCTGAGCCCTGTCACCAGCTCCCACAGTGAGGTGAAATTCTTTTCACTGCTCGCTGCCTTTTCTTTTCTGTGCTCCTCAGGCTGCATGAAGCAACCAGGTGGGGACAGCAGGCAGAGAATATATTGAAACCCCAAGGCTGTGGTGTGTGTGTGTGTTTGTATCTGGGTGTGCATGTGTGTGTGCGTGCGTGATGTGCGCATGTTTGTCTATTTTTCTGGCATCTGTGTGTGCGCACAGTGTGTATAACTGCATGATTTTCCACCAGCCGAGTGTATCGAAAAGCAGTGACATGGCTGCAGGCAAGCTTTCTCTAGCCAGCGCTCCCCTCACAAGGCTTCCTCCCTCCTGCTACTGCTTCTACAGGATTAGAGATGCCACCAATGGCCTTTCCTGCGTGTTTGTGTGGCTGTCTGCTTCACAGTGAGCATTGCGGAGTGATTGAACAAAGAAGTAGAGAGGGATATGATATACTGTATATGATTCATCCTTGTACAGCCAGAGTTAATTTGTTTTCTAAATTCAGGTGATAGCAGTAGTAGTTTTTGCTTGTAACACCTTAGCCCACCTCCATATTCCTAAGTGGGAACTCGCTGGCAGTCTCCGCCACTGCCTCATTAACTCCAGCGTCAAACTGCATGACTAATACACAATATTACACTGATAACAATCCTGTTTGTGGTGGTAATTGTGTGAGTCAATTTCCATCCACATGACTGTAGCTCATCTGTCCTGGACTGATAAGAAGCAGGGTAGCCGTGCCATTAACTGTCTAGAATTAGACATTAGATCAGCAAATATCAGGTGTTATGGTTGTCACTGCTAGTGGACGTCAGAAATCTGTTCACTTCAGATGTAATGTGTCTCGCAGCTGGCACTGGGCCCAACGTCGATATCTCTGTGAATTTTTTTGGAAATGTGGAAAATGAAACTGTCTAATAAATTAGCTTAACTCTTGTTTGGCCTCTGACTGGTGGAGAAATAGTAATCAAACATTATTGATTAACAGTTTTTTGCCCAGGTGTGCAAATATGTTTTTTTGCTGTCACTTTTTTGGGAAAATAAGATATTAAAATACATCCCCACAAATTCAGCTATCAAACAGAGATGAGAGCAGTGAGAGTGTACCTCTATATTTCAATGTATGCCCTCACAATCAAAACAATGAGCTGTAAGATGCTAAAACGCTCTGCTTAGCTGAGGGTTACAGCAGATTTGGATTATTATCGCTATTGGGGTTTCTTACTAAGAGTTTGTTACTCCTTTCACGACATCACACATTGTAGTTTGATGAATAAAATGATTGATTAGAGATACTTTAAGATTAGAGTATAGGGAGGCCAGAGAATGAATATACTGTAGACGAAAAACAAGCCTGAGTGTCTTTTAGGGGCAGTTCACACGGTGAAAACGCAACGGTTTTCCCCTTTACGTTTTCAAAAGTTTCCACGTTCAGACGCAATTGGTTTGAAGACTTCACTCGTGCGAATGGTTTTTGAGAAAACGGACCGAAATCGCTGCATGCCAAGCCAGTAGTCGGCGGTGACTTAGCATAGTAGATAGCTCTTCCGGTACAATTTGATGCATAAAACCTTGCTGTAACCGAAAATTAATGCCACTAAGCGGTTGGTGTAAGTATTGCAAATGACAAGCTTTCTGTCCTCTTATTTCACCACGTAAAACTTGTGAAAATCGAAGACATGCTGTTAGTGTCTGGAGCGCTGCAGAGCTGTGAAGGGGCTGTGTCAGCGGCTACTTTCCTGTTAGGCGTTCTTCAAAATAAAAGTCAACTCACGTTTGAAATGCTAGTAATGCCAAGCCAGTGAAATGCTTTTAATGTGTAACTGCAGCCTTAAGGCTCTGTTTGTTTTAACGGTAACTTAACTTCTTCGCGCTGATCAATAGTGTTTTTTAATGTAGAAAGCCGTCCCTGGCATTACTGGTGGTGACTCAAGTTTATTTTGCTAGAAAAAACCGGCAGAACCCAAATCTTTCCCCAGCTAAAGTGGCGGGTGGTCTCAATAACTTACTACTCGCTTAGACTAAATGTACCCGCATTTGGTGTGTTATATTTGAGCCCTGCACGAGACTCTCTGCTGATCACAGCGATGGTGCTGCGGAGACACTGTGCATGTTGTCTTTTAACTTCATAACTCCCGTGTGGGTATTTTGACAGCAGATGTAATAGAATATGCATGTGTGAAGTGGAGCCGTGACGTCAGCGTTACCAGAGAGTAGTTTACAAGGTTCCGCTGCAGTTGCGTTTTCAAAAGATTCCACCCTGGAAGGTGGTTTCAAAAGTTTGGGTTTTCAAGCCTGCGTTTTCTGTTGTCATGTGAATGATTGGCACCGTTTCGGTTTCCAGTGTAAACAGGGCCTTAGAGAGAAGCAAGTCCACTCGGATGGTTAAAATGTTAAAATGTTAAAAATCCAATTGTGCTCTCAAAAAATATTCCGAGATTGGCTGCAAAGCCCTATCTCACTTACTCACACAATGGCAAACACACAAACATATACACAAACGCAGGCAGACACACACACACACACACATACACCTGCTGCTCAATCATTCACTGAGATAAGCAGTGGAGCTTATCTGTGAAGAGCACAGGCTGAGACACGGCAGCCAAGTAACCTGCCTGCTCCCTAAGAGCAGACAATAATGCCATTCACGAAACACACAGATGTGCATGCCCTTCACTGTCACACAATGAAGCAGCGCAATCAGGCAATGTCCACTGTATTCCAATAATGACCCATTCACTGACACAGCCAAAGACGCATCTTCAAATCCATATTCATATTCCAGTTAAGGATTTGTCCAAATTAGGGCAGCAAACGTTCCAAGAATTGCCTTTATTGGCTTCAGCCCTCCTCTGTAACAGAATACTGCAATATTGGCATTGAGCAGTGTAGCAATTACACCAGAGATTATATTCTTTACAGAAATGCAGCACTGTAGGAGCCACTTACACATTCCAGGTGGCGCTGGCAAAGTGCCCGTAATCATAACGAAGAGAGGTTGTGAAGGTGAGAAGGGTAGCACTGAGTTCAGAATTAAAGGGCCATTGCAGGCTTTTGCATTTATCCCCCTCCTTAACACTCCCAGTCCTGTTTCAGACCCGAGCAATAAATTCTAGAGAGATTCTGTGGGTACAGTACTTGTGCCCATAAACCTGCATAAATCTTAACGCCACCGGCAGCACTTGTGAATATTAAAGGGATCATTTTAAGGGCTTCATCCATGTTCAACTTGTATTACTGTAAACTCCTACTTGCCAAAGCAGTAGCGTATCACCAGTTTCCCGAACTTGCGCTGCAGCAATAACCATACATCATGACCTCATGCTGAAATGGCGGCAGCATACGACATGAATGTCAGACCGTAAAACAGATGTACTACAGCATAGCTTTAATTCTTCCGCGACTCCTGACCACACAAAATGTTAGGTATTTTCCATCACACTCCTTTCCCACGTGAGTCTGCCCCTTTAAAAATTCCTTAACCGTTTCTGTTGTGTTTGTATTACATTTAACTCAAACTACAATCTTTCATTGGATTATATCATGTACCATTTTAGTTAACAATTTCATTCTAAAAATGTAATCGACACCATGTATAGTGTTGTGCATTGTCAGTAAAGTGTGAATGCATCTACATACAATTAGTGTTTCCTATGTTGCACCATCATATTAGTCTTGTTATTACTTATTATAAAATTCAAAATGTAGTCACATTGAACTCATAATCCCTATAATGCATATAAGACAAGCCAACACTGAAACCTGAGTGTGAATTCACAGCTGTAATTGGATTTAAGAATGCCCAGTTGTGCACACATGTCAGCTCCAGTGTTGGCACAGACACTCACTCATTCTCCATCACATTGAGTGTGTGGTCTCCTGGAGGGTTGTTATCCAGAGCGCTCAGCTGCTCTCAGTTCAGCTACAACAGAGACACACATGGGGGGGGGGGGTCGAGACTGGCACAGTAACATGGCATATAGGCTCTGCTGGAGTATGTGTGTAAGTATGTGTGTATCCCCCTCCACCTGTGAGTTTTTGAGTGGAAAGATGTCGTGCTGGGAGTGAGGTACGTTGTGGCCCATTAAACTTCTACCCTCCACCCAGCCAGCTCATCTCTTCTCTCTCTTTCCATCAATCCTTTCTTGTTTCCCTTGCTTTCATTTCACCTTCCTCCCCTTAGCCACCCTGCTCCTTCTCTCTCTCTAAACCCTTTCCTTTCAGCATGCTCTGTCCATCCCTCTGTATTTTCAACTTTTTTATCACATCTTTTTGCAATTCTTCCCATCCGTAATTCTGTGCAGTACATCTCCTTTTTTCTTTCTTGCACTTCAATTATACTTTCCATATACCTTCCTCTCCCTTTATTGCATGCTATCATTTCTTTCTTTGTGCTGCTCCTTCTGCTACCGTTTCCTTTCACCCCCCCACCCCCAGTTCTTGTACCATTACGTTGTACTCGTTTTTGTGCCCTATCCCTTTTCTCCATCTTTACCTGTGACAATAAACCTTTTTTGAGAACCCAGCTGGATAATGCATTCCCGGCCAGTCCTGGGGTCCTATAGAAGTGCAGAGAGTCATCACACAGGAGAAAAATATTTTACTTTATTTAGAGTGAAAATAAATGTATATACTGTATATTTTCATTCTCACCCAGGATGTTGCTAAGGTTTCTGGCAAAGCTGTTATGTCTTACATTTCTTATGTTTCAGTTTGAAAAACATTCAACTAAAGGCCTTGTAGCAGCGTTGGGAGTAGTGTCTTCCTCAAATATTGTCTTTTCTCTGGAAAAGCAGCAACAAGTGGAGTTTTTTAGCCCTGGGTTTAGACTCCCAGGCCCTCACTTCTTGGTGAAAGAGAGTCGTTGGAGCCGTCTTTATGGAGCAATAACGACCATTAGTAAGTCTGTGAAGAAGTTCTACAGATACTACCCAGTGAAAAATAAAGGCAAACTTCCAAAGTCATTTTTTCAGATAATATTTTTATTTGCAGATATAATAATAATTCCCATTTTTATTTTTATTTATTTTATTCATCTCCTTTTATTTTTACTAAACATACCACCCACTATGTCTTGGTCCTTTGTTGTATCTCCCACCCTTCTCAGTTGTCCCTCCCTGTGTGTGTGTGTCTCTCTGAAGTGGCTCTCTTCTTTAATCTCCTTCAGCCCTGAACATCCGTCAATCACCAGCAACCTAACCCGCCACCTGTTTCCATCTCCCTGGTTGCACTGTGTGACACTTTCCCCATAGCAGGTCCATCATCTCTCCACCCATCTTTCAGCCCATCCTCCAAGTCTTTCTCTCTCCACACATTTCTTTCCTCATGCTCCTCTTCAGGGTATACTAGAAATGCAAACACATCTTATCCTCTTTCTAATTTTCTTTTTGAACATTAGTCTCTTCTGTTAATTAAATTACCAGCTAGGTGTTTGTGTGTGCGCGTGCGCGTGCGTTTGCGTGTGCGTGTGCGGCTTCCGATTAATTTGTTTGACCTTTACCCAGCCCTGCCTCCTATCTGATGTGTTAAAGGATCAACATTGAGAATAGATGTGGGGCATTTTGCTGACTACTTCATCTATAATAAATGTATTAATAGTTGGAATTAGCTGCAGGATTGGAAAATTATCTTTTGCGTACTAACTCTTCACCTTGAGACAAGGCTAATGAAATGTGAAGAGTAAGGAGGGCGCAGATAGCAAAAAAAGCTATCCATCAGGGGTGTGTGCGTGCATGCGTGTGTGTGTGCATTTTGTGGTGAAAGGCATGATGGGTGAAGATGTGAGGAAAGAGAAATGAGGAAAGCAGGACTTGCAGACAGCTGGGAAGACAGAGAGGTCTGGTGATGGGCAGAGGGCAATCTGTGGGAAGAAACGGCGACGGAGAGAGACAAAGAGAGAGGGATGAGGTGGGAGGGACAAGATTGCTGTTTTAAGGAGATTAGCTTTCTGATAAGGCGAATGAGACAGACAGCACGAGAGGCCGAGTGATGACAGCAAAGTCACAGCTTTAAGGGTATAAGGAAAAGGAGAGAAAATTGTGGGTGTGGGTGAATAGGCCGTAAATGCTTACAGGGTTTGTTTTAGCCCCGTCTGATTGACGAGGCTGTTTGCGGGGGCTGTAATGTCCACAGTGCAGAATAGAGAAAGTACTGATCAATTGAATGTCACCCCTCAGAGGAAAAAAAGCATTGCATGCTCCATAAAACCACTGCTCAGGTTTTTTTAGAAGCCACCGCACTATGTTGACACTACAAACAACCCAACCACAAAAAATATCAGGACACTACCTTTCATAACAGATCGGATAGCACAGAGTTGTTGTTGTTGTGTTTTTTATTTTTTATAAAAAGATCCCACTTCTTGATTTATCAGATTGTTCCTCCTTTTAATTATGGTGTATTTGCTCCGGTGCGAGTATACGTTGGAGATCTGGTTGGGTGAAACTTGACCAGTTTACGAGGCACCATAACACAGGATTTATATTAAGGGATAAACGAAAAGCCGGCAGGAATGAGGACGAGGTGGGGTGCGGACGAGATGGATGGGAAGAGGAAGCGGTCCAAAGAGGAGGTCAGTAATCACGCAGCGGTGCACTTTGAAACATTACCAAAACTCAATATTTACTGTGCGTACTGACCGCCCGACATCAATACGGCTGAGTATGAACAAATGTAGATTTCATTCCGTGCTAGCTTTTGATACACTCTTTCTATAGAGAAATAAATACACCGACAGACAAATCCATTAAACCACCACTGCCCGCACAGCTTTTTTTTGCCATCAGTGTTGTTTTAGCTTCAAGTGCAAGTTTATTCACCACATTCCAGCCACAACTCAAGAAGTGACGCAATGCCAAAGAAATGGGCCCACACAGATGGGAAATACGGCGTTGGTTAACATAACGGTAAATCTTTGTGTGAAAAATCCTTTGACACACACATAGGCAATCCTTCCATGTTCTTTTTGCCCTTTCTTTTAGGGGTGGCTAAAAAAAGCAGGGTAAACTTAAACTTGACCTCATAGCCATGGCTAAATCCCCTATCCATCTTTTTCTGTCGTGGTTCACCTTGCCTTGGCGATTTTTTTCGGGCTTTGTTTTTCAGGCCTCTCCTTTCCCCAGTCCATACGTCCTGTATAATCTTTACTCCCCGTTCAGTTGTCTTGGGCTTTTTCTGAGTGTTGCTATAGTTACTGATCTAAGAGCAAAAAGGGGCATCTGGTGTGACGCATCAGGGGGGCTTCGAGACTGAGTGTTTTGAATGAAAGTGAGGTTAGGACCTGATGGATTGCCACATGTGGCACCCGAGCTTGATGTGCACGTTGAAGCCAAAAAACCTTTTGCAAACATGCTTAAGCAAATGCAGAAACATATATTTAAAAAAATATATATAGAGGACATTCACCAGCATTGCATTATAAATAAAAGTTTCAGAAGGTCAAGATCAACAGTATAAGGAAATCAAAAAGACATTGTGTACCACATATCACCTGTTTGTGCATGGTCTGCATTACACTGCATGTGCGCATACATGTATGTCCATACATGTACTGTACAACCATGACCATGTGTGGGTGGATGTAGAGAGGGAAAGCTTTATTCTGCTGATTCCCTTGTTTTTTTGCGATTTAATTATTCATTCGGACAGCAAAACTCTTTCATCCCTCTCTCTGCCCTGTTCCCTTCTGCTCCTCGCTGTCTGTCATGCTCTTTCAGTTCTACTAAACACAACACTTTTTCATGTCCACTTCTCGCTCCCGTCCGTCTCCTATCCCCGCCCTCTATTTCTCTCCTTCCATTCGTACGTCCTCTATCGCTCTTTTTGTAATTTAGATTTTCATCGCCCTTTTCTCTCTCTCTCTCTCTCTCTCTCTCTCTCCGTCTGTCTCACTCAGGCTCCCTTTCATTTTATTTCTGCTGATGACACTCTCTCATTTTAACTTCCCCTTTTTGTCTCTGACCCAGTCTAAGTCTCTCTGCACTACTGTTTCCCTGACACATGGTTGTCCTCTATTAGTATTCCCTCAGGGTGACCAGACTCCACAATGTGTTGTGCGTCACCTCACCAAAAGGCAAACTATGAAAAAAGGAAATGTCTTGAAAAACCCCAGCAGCGGGGATACATGAGAAAGAGGAGGTTGAACAGGAGGGAGCAGAAGGTAGCGACCCAGACAAAGAGACAATGCTTTGTATTGGAGGAGAACAGAAGCGATTGGTCTTCAATATGTATGGTGGTACAGGGAGACAGACAAGACTGACTGACTTGGAACATGCTGACTGCACGTGTAGAGTGGATAACATTCTCACTGGTTCAAACCTCTTGAATAAAAGGATGTGTTACTTTTCTCTGTGCTATAACATTGTCAACTGAATATCTTTGGAATTTGCGTATATCAGACCAGCTTGGCCAGAGCTTGAGCAACTTTTACTCAAAGTTCAGTTGATTAATAAGAACTAGAATACGTAATAGGAAAAAAAAAACATTAATTCATTGCAGCCTTAAGTTGATGTGTATTCACTGTATGATCGCATGCTTACATCCCCCCTTGCAGCCAATTACCTGCATACAGTAAACGCCAGTGCACAGTGTACTGCCAGACCAAGTGTTCTTGTTACAGCAGAAGTGAGAGCCCAGAATGAGCAGGTGCACTAATGGTGAACGTTTTCCTCTGTGTTCCTTTTATTCAACACGGTTAGCTAAACAATGGCTGGCAGTCGTAACCCTGAGCAGTCTTGTCATCGTGCAGGGTATTCATGAAATGCACAAGCGCCCATGAATATGAAATGCATGTATTATTCACTGTGACTGTGATCTAGTCCTGTATCTGATTTGAACCTCATGCCTGTCTCTCTACAGTAAAACACCAGTGGCAGGCCCACTCCTTTTTCATTTGCTGGAGAAATATAGTCAGTGCGCTGCTGGAGGGTTAGTCCTAACTCTTTTTCTTGCACGCACCCACACATTCACATTATACTAATGTGCGCACACACACACACACACACACACACACACGCACACAAACACACACACACACACTCATAGTCCACGCAGCAGTCAACAATCCCCTCTCTCACTCGTCCATCTCTAAATTTTCAAAGTCAAGCATGTACTCAAGGTCTCCCTTTTTTCACACACACACACACACACACACACACACACACACACACACACACATACTTCTCCTTCTATATAGAGAGAGCTAAGTCAGAGTGATATAGAGGGGGTCTCAGTGTATATGTCATGTGAAGTAACTCAGGAGCAGGGTTAGTGACAGAGTGAGTAGGAGAGCGAAGGTGGGATGAAGGCAGGGGGATGAAAGCGTGAGATGGAAAGGAGGAGGTAGGAAAAGAGAACATCGTCACAGACCTCTCCTGGGGCCAAGAGATCATTCCATCTTTCTCTGAGGCACAGCACGGTGACCTGGCAGGACACACACACACACACACACACACACACACACACACACACACACACACAAATAACTATGCGCTCCTTCCACGCACATTGAAACACAAAGATCTGGCACACACTAACACTCACACACGGGTAGACCAAAATCGCATTCATCAATGCTGTATGTCGCACTAGCCGAGCTGAACATTTGCAACTTTAACATTGCTTTGATGTCATCAGTTGTGATATGATATATCTGACTGCAGTACTTCCAGCAGGAGGCTTAACCCAGCAGGGAGTTCACAAGGCTGGAGAATAGAGAAAGAAATGAGACGGGATAGTGTTGGGTTGTGGGTTTTTTCGCCCTGCAATAAGGTGCCCCCCTGTTGTTGGCTGTCTCTCTCTCTCACACACACACACACACACACACACACACACACACACACACACACACACACACACTGACCTTCAGTGGGTACCTTGGTAGACAGGTGGTGGTGCCATTGCCTGTTGCTAAGCAATTACCAAGTAGATTACCCCTGCAACATGCCCATAATGTGTGTGTTTTCCACCCTCTGTGTGTGTTTGTGTGCTGACTTGGTTATAAGTGAGTGTGCGTGCGTGCATATGGGAGAGACAGAGACAGAGAGAGTTTTAATGAAAGCATGGTGAAAAAAACACAAGATTTTACTGTTTTCTAATGGCAACAGGGGAAGAAAGATTGTTCCAGGAATTTTACTACCTCAGGGGTTAGTAAGACTGCCGACACGATCTCCATAGCCTACGTTCTAAACATGTGACCATGTATGCAGTTGAAGGACGATATAGTTTAGCAATATCACATAAGGAGTAATGTAGATGTTTAACTGAATGAATCACGGCAGCCCGATGTCCCGTAAAAATCACCAAAGGTTGATAATCTTTCCCCTTAGTACACACATTTTGCTGCTATTTATTTCAATCAAAACTTTACATTTTACATTTTTAATATTAAACCTAAGTTACTTCATGCTGTTTGGGTGGATCAGATAGCTCTCAGTTATCCGAAAACCGGGATATAAATGTACCCCAAAGAAGCTTTTGAGATTGATTAAAATCAATTAAATCTGTTGAAGCTAAACAGCTTCAGGAGCATTAATGCCTTCCGTCTAGGCCCGGCAGAACCAAGACCGATTGCAAATATTTTGATCTGGTGTGTTAAGTGCTGCACATTTAAAGCAGCAATACATTTTTGTCTGACCATGTGTGAACAGCAGAACAATCTGTCCAAATGTGGCTTTTATTTCAGCTCTGCTTTGGCATCAACTCTGGGTTGAAATATTTGTCCATTAAACTGCTTAATCAACTATGTTCATCAGCAAGTTACTAATGTTGTCTGCCTGTGTTTGGTGCTGGGCAGGAACTACGTATACATTTGAATGTATTTTTAATTTTTTTGTGGTGAAAACAGCTGCCTGCTATGTTAATGAGAACAGTTTCAGTCAGCCTAAACACAAATCAGAAATAATAGCTATAAGATGATGAAATGCACCATTGAGCAAAGAGACGCATTGCAGAATGTACCTATTTGACACATTGTTAGTATAAAAACATTAACAAGGAGCAGCTTTTATAGGTTTGAATTTTGTAAGCCTCTTATTGCTCCGCAGTGGTTTCCGCAAATACATATTTTGTTAATGCTTTGTCTTTAACTTTTTTATTGTTTGCCAGATACTATAGGAGCAAGATTTATTGTCGTGTGCCTGCATCGAAGTCCAGAGCATTACTATAATTTGCTGTGTGTGTGTGTGTGTGTGTGTGTGTGTGTGTGTGTGTGTGTGTGTGTGTGTGTGTGTGTGTGTGTGTGTGTTGCTTGTGCGTTCCTGAAACACACAGCCTGATATACGACTGGCTAAATGCAGCAGCATGTGTTGCTGTAAATAACTGGAGAGCTATTAGAAGAGGTAGGACAGCAGTATAGGTGGCAAAACACACTGCAGACATGCTGTACATGCAGGAACCACTTCATAGCCCTGCACTTTCAAGCTCACAGGTTCATGGACAGACGGTCAGATGGAACGGACACAAACTGTCCAACAACCACAGCCCCTCCATTTCCCCCCAGCAGTGAGACTAATTGATGTGGTTTGATAGCCACTTGGAGTCAGATAGCCTTCCCCTAACAGTCAGCCCGATTGCGGGGACCTACTTATGCCCCCTAATGCAAAAATGATTGGCACTCTAATGCGATTACCTCTACCCAGTCTTCTATTAAAATTGCTCCTCTCTAAAAAAAACAATTGGGAAAAGTCACTTGACTTTTTCCACCTCCCCTCCAACCTCTTTCTGGCCATAACTTACACAACCCCTCTCTTTTGTGTAGAGAAGGCTTGTTTAATGTAACTTTTCCCTGTAAAAACTCACACGTGGTTGTGTGCAAAGTACAGCTTGCATGTTCATGTCAAGAACAATCAAGTGAAAAATGGACACACAGAGAGCAATGTCAAGTACTGTCAATATGATTGTATTGGGTAACACTCAATGACTCACTGTGATGGGTGGAAAAATGTTAAATCACTTGGTTTCTTTTGTTTAGAATTTAAAATGTTCTCATTTCAATCAAGCTAATAGACTAATTTACAAGACAAAATTACAATAAAAGTGGGCTTTGTTACATTAACACTCCTGCTGCCTTTTGACAGAAAAAAAGGTTGACGTGCCTGTGAGATGATAATTATATAGTTTTGGAATTGGAGATCTGAATAAGCTAGATTTTTTTATTTCTGAGCTGCCATGCACCATGCTCGCTTTACCACCCCTATTTATGTATTGCTCAAGGGGAGTTCAACTTGACACGAGGAACTGGGATCAAACCATCAACCTTGCAATGACCCACTGTTTCTCCTTGAAACACAGACTCACCTATGGACCGTTTTGGGGTTGCAACAAGTGAAATGTGAAAATGACTGCCCCTGGGGAGCAATTAACCAAGGTTTATGATACTGACTTTTAAATAGAATCTTGTTGGAGATTATTTTCTCTTTTTTTTCTAACATCCTTGCTGAGATTTATAGAATAATGATACCATTATCATGTCTCAGATGGTTAGATTAATTTAGCAAAATGAGTGGAAACAGTTGGAAACAGCCTTGGTCTGTTTTTTTAGTATTAAATATCCCCTCTCAAGTTACCACACTTCTGATGGGGGCCAGAGTTTTTACAAATACCACCCTCCTGTCCAATGCCATAGATAGAACCAGCGACGTGTGAGCTTTATAGATTCTAGCAGGCAGTGTTGTGTTACTTTTGGACGGAGCCAGGCTAGCTGTTTCACCCTGTTTCTAGACTTTGTGCTAAGCTAAATTAGCTTGCTCCTGACTCTAGACATGAAAGTTAATTATTTCCATGAAGCTATAAGTCTCTGCGGGAAAGTGATAAGTGAATTTATATTCCTTAACAGTATTTCCAGTGCACACAGAGTTGGCTATTAGATTTCTTATTTGAATACAAATACAAATTCGTCACAAATTTGACATTCATTTCATAATTTTTTCATCAACTTGAGGTTTGAAGTAGGCATCGTAAACCAATGTCTAGGGCTTGATGTGACAGCCCTTCACTCTCTTATTTGATTTTGTATGTGTGCAATACAGCAACGACCATGTTGCTCACCACATTTGACTTAAGCTATATCGCCTTTCCCCTGCATCTGATTCTTTTCTCACTCCGTTCATACATCTCCATCTTTCAAAACGTCCTGTCACTTGCCCCTCTTTATTACAAGCTGCATCTTGTTCTCCCCCTTTTCTCATACGCAATCCACTCATCCCCATTCCTCGGCCTCTGTGGGTGGGTGTGGGCCCCCAGTGGTAGTGGAAAAGGTGATTTATGGCACATGGCTGTAGGCTCTAAATGGGATGTTTTATTCAGTGGTGGGAGGAAGTCGTCTGCTTTTTTCTACCACTTTCCAGAGAGTTGCATTAAAACGCACAACACAAGCACACACAAAAACACGCGCACGCATGCACACGCGCACGCATGCACACTCAAACACATGATCGAAACGAATGATTTACACTGACATTTCCACTCACATTTTGAAGCAGCACTAGACAGACAGACAGACAGATGACTGACTGACAGATGGAAAGTATGACAGGCACGTATGCAAATGACAAAGAGTTACACACAGAAGGAGAAATTACTTCTTAAGTAACTGTGGAGTTGACTATTGTGTGTGAGGGTGTGTGTTAAAAGTCAAGGTCACCCCAGTGGGCTGCATTTCTCTCCTTGTTGTCAGCCTGCTTGCCTGTCAGCTGCGCACACAGTTGCGCGCGGCACAACATGGAAATATGTCTACCACTGTGTCTGTCTTTCTTTTATTTGTATTATATGGTTATGCATCCGAATGTGTCGGTTGAAGTGAGTTAAAATGCAAACTTGCAGAATACGCGTTTGAATGATGGTGTGTGTGTGTGTGTGTGTGTGTGTGTGTGTGTGTGTGTGTGTGTGTGTGTGTGTGTGTGTGTGTGTGTGTGTGTGTGTGTTGCTGTGAATAATGCAGTGAGAATAACAGTGTGAATATTCATTAGCTGTGTACCAGTGACAGTTACCCATGTACATGTCACTCAGAGCCTCTGGTGGGTACAGTGTGCTGAATACAACACACACACACACACACACACACACATATCCTTGAAAACATGTTCTGTTCACAGTATTCTGCCTCTGCATTCAGTGCATTGGGATATTTGTATTATTTTGTTTTTCTATTTGAGTTTATGCTAGTGAGTTGTGTTTGTTTGTGGGTGTTTGGGGAATGTGTTGATTTATTTATTGCATCTGTCCCTAATGTAAGCGGGATAGACTCTCGCTTGTCTCCTCTGTGTGTTTATGACCTCCGGTTGATGCTTTCATGGCAGAACTCCCAAACTCTCTGCTTTTAATTCTAGCAGCAAGTCCTGCTGGAGAGACAGGTGCTCTAAAACAAGACTTATCCCTCATGCCCCCCTATACGATTGGAAACTAATTGAACCTGTGTGTATGTTTGTGTGAGTGTGTGTGTCTGTGCACTTTGAAATGCATGCACTTCTTCCACGCGGCATACACATCCCCGGAACTAATTTCAACTTCATTCTCCCTCTGCGATTCTCGGAGAGCAAAGACAAGTCATGCAATAGCTCAGCGTGGAGCCGTAAACACGGCAGGTGAAATGGGGCTCGGAGAGCACAAAACTCGCCCCGAAGCTCCCCAGGAATATTCAGATAGTTTTCATTTTCCACAAGATTGGCTCTGGGTGATGGCCACTTGCTGGAAGAAAGAGACAGGAAAATATCAAATTAGGGGACTCGTGCTGGGGTAGGGCAATATGAGTTTGTGTCAAACACGGTTCAGTCCCTCATTTAGGCTGAGAATAAAGCAGTTTACCAGAGGAATGGCAATATGTTTCCTTCTGCCATCTTGCATTGGGGATGTTACAGGTTTTTGCATATCTCTCACCTCATTTGCTCGTTTGTACATTACGGCATGATGATGTACTTACTAATGTGCATTGGTGTGCACATGTTTTCATAGACCCTGGAGGGCAGAATATCATGGCAATGATACCTGCTGGAATGAATGTCAGAAAGTCAGGGTTGAAAAACAGACACATTTTCACATTTTTCTGAAATAACTGGCGAAGGGACAGAGTGTCATAAAGAAACACTGGCAGTACATGTTTTGAAGAAAACCTAAGAAGAGGACACGGTGGAAATATAATTGGCTGTTAGGAAAGTAGAGATATGGGGGCACTGGCTTCCTCTAAACTCTGGACTTGACCTTTTGAGGGGGAAAAATATGTTTGTCCTTCAATGTCTTTGTGTGTTTCCCTCTCTGTTTTCCCTATGTCCTTTATTACTCTATCCCCCCTGTGTGCGCCCAATAGCTAAATCATGTTCTATATGAGTGTGTGTATGTGTACGTGTGTGTGCGTGTGTTTGCATGCTAGTTACTTGTGCGTGCCTTTTTTTTCTCAGCGTTGTTGCAGCTTCTCCTGTTGTTATGAATATACAGTAGTTAAAGTGTATCCATAGGGTCAGATAGAGACAGAGACAATCCCACTATTAAAGCTACCGGTGAATCCACATGTGATTTTGCACATGCACACACACACACACACACACACACACACACACAAACACACACACACACACACACACACGCTAAGCTAAGCTAATTTTATTACCCACCTCTGATATTCTTAGTATAAAATAAATGGGGATAGGAATTGAGACGGGAGATCCATCAATACTTATGTAACAGCAGTATCCATGCGGATAAGGCTCCTTAGCTCTCACACTGAGTGCAGTGGAAAATTGTATAATGCGTTTTAGAATCCTTCTGTCCTCTGAGTTGGTAAACATGTTGTGAGGGGGAAATGTATTGGGAGTGAAGGTGATTAAAAAATACCAATTTGTGTTGTGGTTGTCTAAGCCTTCTGTATGTACAGGAACCAAAGCAAAGAAATAATTGATTACAAGGGCTGAAAATAGAGCTGAAACCTGTAAGATGACCGCACGTGGTCGGGGCCCCGGGTCTGCTGATATGTAGCCATTGTGACGTGAGCCTTCTTGTCTGGAGCTACAACTCTACAATTTAGCACCACGGGATCTAGATAGCGACACTTTTTAGATTAAAAAACCTTAAGATCTTTGGATTTATCGTTGTAGTTCAAAGAAAAACTGAATCGGGCCGAGAGATAATGAGAAAGAGACCCTGGGAGTAACAAGAGGCTTCCCTCCTCCCTCCTTCCTCCTCCCTGCTCCTGCTGTCATGGCCCGTGTGTTTGTGGGTGTGTGTTGGACAGGCGGAATGGCTTGTTTATGGGCAGATTAATTGCTTTTATGGCCCTGTTTCTTCCCGTGAATGGTGCTGGGTGTTTTAATGAACACCCACACACCCTGCCTGCCTGCCTGCCCAGCCTGCCGTTCCATTCATGCTGCTGCTTTTTAGAGCTTAGCCAGGCTTTAGCTATGGGCCTGCCACAGCTAATGCCTAACGCTCACTGCATGGCCCTGCACAGATGGCTGGTTTCATTGGTGTGCGTGTGCGCGTGTGTGCGTGTGCGTGTGTGCATGTGTACGTGCGTGTGTGTGTGTGTGTGTGTGTGAGCGCGAGGCTGTGCACTTTGTGTGCGCTTTCCTAAGAAGCCCAGCACAGGTGGGTGGTTCCACTCGAGGCCCACAGGGCTGAGGGCAACCAGCAGTTAACTGGACCGTGACTTTAATCATTTCCTGCCGAGTTGAGGAGAGGTTAGCCAGGCTTTCCACGGTGCAAAGCTACGGTCTTGGACAGAAGAAAGATTCTTCAAAAGACTTTTAGTGGAAGCGATAGAGTGATAGCTTTGAGAAGGGGTTGAGAGAGGGACCATTTAGTACAGAGGTTGAAGGAATTAAGACTAGCTAAGCGCTTTTCGCATAGCAGCTTTGCATTGGATCAATTAAAAATCAAGCACAGTCTCCCCCTCTCTTGTTCTCTGCCCTTCCCTTTTTACTTCATCACCTTTAATTATGCATTACTCTCTCTCTGTCTCTCTCTTTCCAACCCCTATCCTCCCCTTTCTCCTCTCTCTCTTACATTCATTAATCAGGTTTGCAGGCCTCCTCTTTCCTTTGGCTTTTCTACTTCATTAAGCCTGAAACAGCGATGGCCCACTGCTAATGGACAGTCTCAACTCTAACTCACAACTCAAACTTGGCTGTAATCGTGTGTGTGTGTGTGTGTGTGTGTGTGTGTGTGTGTGTGTGTGTGTGTGTGTGTGTGTGTGTGTGTGTGTGTGTGTGGTTTTAGAGTGGCAGTAAAACAACAAGCACATGAAACAACGATCACATAAAGATGACCTTCCCTTTACCTCTATCACACCTTTAAAGGGTAACTCCACTTAATTTTACATGTTAAGATACATTTTATAGTCACACTGGACACAATACATCAAACAGCTTACTGTGGTGTTCGGGTGGCTTTGAAAGGAGCTTTGTGTCGTCCAGGACAAGGTGGATTATGGCAAGGACACCGTGTTTTCGGAGCTTGACTCGTTTTATTGGCTAAAGATCAGAATAACTTGTGTGTTTGTGCTGCATCGATTTGACCATTCTTTTTCTTAAATTTATCACTAGTAAGTTCCCTAACTTTAAGTTTATGTGCGATACTAAATCACTGGAGGACTCTCTTGAGGCCACTTTTACGTGTCCTTTGGTTTGTAGGTGCAATTTAAACCGATCTTTGAGAGCTCAGCAGATGCAAACTAAAGTGGTGTCACACTGAAGAGGTCTTCATCAAAAAAGTTTTTTATATTGCAAAATAAAGTGCCAAATAGGATCATGTCAAATGAAATAACAAAGCCCCCAGGGAGTTTGTATTCCTTACCCTGTATCTCTTTTACGACTCTCTCAACAACTGCCTTTACAGTCTTATTAAGCAACAATGCCGATCCCTCCATTTGAGCATACTGCCCAATAAAAGAGACTTTATAGTTGCATACATTTACTTTGCGTTCTTTGCATATATATTGCCCCCCCCCCCCCCACCCACCCCCTCCAGGAGTGAAGTTGTTAGTACAGTACTCTGCCTGGGCGGCTGTGGAGGACAGGTAATATTGAGTGGTGTTGTAAAAGGGGGCTGCTTTACTTTTGTGTTTGTTCTGGCATGTTAACGGCTGGCTTTACAGCTCTGATTATGGCCCACC